>JAHFWL010000473.1:0-56941 GCA_021292165.1 Shinisaurus crocodilurus
TTTGGGCGTGCTACCTGTATATATGGGGATTATACCTGTGTTTTTGTATTAGGGTTAAAATTCAAGCTAGGGTTAGGTTTTAGAATACTTGGGCCCGTGCCCATCTCCCGGTGCCTGGAATTACCTTAAGCAGGGCAGAAAATGTCAGTGGGAGATAGAAACCTCCTCAGGGATTACTTTCGGCATGCTCCCAGAATGTATGGGGATTTTACATGTGCTTTTGGATTAGGGTTAAAACTCAATCTAGGGTTAGGTTAAGAAAACTTGGGTCCGTGCGCATCTCCCGTTGCCTGGAATTAGCTTAGGCAGGGCAGAAAATGTTAGTGGGCAACAGAAACCCCCTCCTGGGTGACTTTGGGCATGCTACCTGTATGTATGTGGATTATACCAGTGTTTCAAGATTAGGGTTAAAACTCAAACTAGGGTTAGGGTTGAGAAAACGTGAGTCCGTGCGCATCTACTGGTGTCTGGAATTAGCTTAGGCAGGGCAGAACATGTTAGTGGGCAACAGAAACCTCTCAGTGATGACTTTGGGCGTGCTACCTGTATATATGGGGATTATACCTGTGTTTTTGGATTAGGGTTAAAATTCAAGCTAGGGTTAGGTTTTAGAAAACTTGGGCCCGTGCCCATCTCCCGGTGCCTGGAATTACCTTAAGCAGGGCAGAAAATGTCAGTGGGAGATAGAAACCTCCTCAGGGATTACTTTCGGCATGCTCCCAGAATGTATGGGGATTTTACATGTGCTTTTGGATTAGGGTTAAAACTCAATCTAGGGTTAGGTTAAGAAAACTTGGGTCCGTGCGCATCTCCCGTTGCCTGGAATTAGCTTAGGCAGGGCAGAAAATGTTAGTGGGCAACAGAAACCCCCTCCTGGGTGACTTTGGGCATGCTACCTGTATGTATGTGGATTATACCAGTGTTTCAAGATTAGGGTTAAAACTCAAACTAGGGTTAGGGTTGAGAAAACGTGAGTCCGTGCGCATCTACTGGTGTCTGGAATTAGCTTAGGCAGGGCAGAACATGTTAGTGGGCAACAGAAACCTCTCAGTGATGACTTTGGGCGTGCTACCTGTATATATGGGGATTATACCTGTGTTTTTGTATTAGGGTTAAAATTCAAGCTAGGGTTAGGTTTTAGAATACTTGGGCCCGTGCCCATCTCCCGGTGCCTGGAATTACCTTAAGCAGGGCAGAAAATGTCAGTGGGAGATAGAAACCTCCTCAGGGATTACTTTCGGCATGCTCCCAGAATGTATGGGGATTTTACATGTGCTTTTGGATTAGGGTTAAAACTCAATCTAGGGTTAGGTTAAGAAAACTTGGGTCCGTGCGCATCTCCCGGTGCCTGGAATTAGCTTAGGCAGGGCAGAAAATGTTAGTGGGTAACAGAAACCCCTCAGGGATGGCTTTGGGCATGCTACCTGTATGTATTTGGATTTTACCTGTGCTTTTGGATTAGGGTTAAAACTCAAGCTAGGGTTAGGGTTGAGAAAACTTGGGTCCGTGCGCATCTCCCGGTGCCTGGAATTAGCATAGGCAGGGCAGAAAATGTTAGTGGGTAAGAGAAACCCTTCATGGATGGCTTTGGGCATGCTACCTGCATGTATTTGGATTTTACCTGTGCTTTTGGATTAGGGTTAAAACTCAAGCTAGGGTTAAGGTTAAGAAAACTTGGGTCCATGCTCATCTCCCGGTGCGTGGAATTAGCTTAGGCAGGGCAGAAAATGTTAGTCGGCCAAAGAAACCCCCTCAGGGATGAGTTTGGGCATGCTACCTGTATGTATGGGGATTATACCTGTGCTTTTGGATTAGGGTTAAAACTCAAGCTCGGGTTAGGGTTAAGAAAACTTGGGTCCGTACACATCTTCCGTTGCCTGGAATTAGCTTAGGCAGGGCAGAAAATGTTAGTGGGCAACAGAAATTCCCTCAGGGATGACTTTGGGCCTGCTGCCTGTATGTATGGGGATTTTACCTGTGCTTTTGGATTAGGGTTAAAACTCAATCTAGGGGTAGGTTAAGAAAACTTGGGTCTGTGCGCATCTCCCGGTGCCTGGAATTAGCTTAGGCAGGGCAGAAAATGTTAGTGGGCAACAGAAACCCCTCATGGATGGCTTTGGGCATACTACCTGTTTGAATGGGGATTATACCTGTGCTTTTGGATTAGGGTTAAAACTCAAGCTAGGGTTAGGGTTAAGAAAACGTTGGTCCGTGTGCATCTCCCGGTGCCTGGAATTAGCTTAGGTAGGGCAGAAAATGTTAGTGGGTAGCAGAAACCCTCAGGGATGGCTTTGGGCATGCTACCTGTATGTATTTGGGTTTTACCTGTGCTTTTGGATTAGGGCTAAAACTCAAGCTAGGGGTAGGGTTGAGAAAACATGGGTTTCCGTTGCCGTTGCCTGGAATTAGCTTAGGCAGGGTAGAAAATGTTAGTGGGCAACAGAAACCCCCTCAGGGATGACTTTGGGCCTGCTCCCTGTATGTATGGGGATTTTACCTGTGTTTTTGGATTAGCGTTAAAACTCAATCTAGGGTTAGGTTAAGAAAACTTGGGTCCGTGCGCATCTCCCGGTGCCTGGAATTAGCTTAGGCAGGGCAGAAAATGTTAGTGGGTAACAGAAACCCCTCAGGGATTGCTTTGGGCATGCTACCTGTATATATTTGGATTTTACCTGTGCTTTTGGATTAGGGTTGAGAAAACTTGGGTCCGTGCGCATCTCCCGGTGCCTGGAATTAGCTTAGGCAGGGCAGAAAATGTTAGTGGGCAACAGAAACCCCCTCATGGGTGACTTTGGGCATGCTAGCTGTATGTATGGGGATTATACCAGTGTTTCAAGAATAGGGTTAAAACTCAACCTAGGGTTAGGGTTGAGAAAACTTGGGTCCGTGCGCATCTCCCGGTGCCTGGAATTGGCTAAGGCAGGGCAGAAAATGTTAGTGGGCAACAGAAACACCCTCAGGGTTGATTTTGGGCATGCTACCTGTATGAATGGGGATTATACCTGTGCTTTTGGATTAGGGTTAAAACTCATGCTAGGGTTAGGTTTAAGAAAAATTGGGTCCGTACGCATCTCCCGATGGCTTGAATTAGCTTAAGCAGGGCAGAAAATGTTAGTGGGCAACAGAAACTCCCTCATGGGTGACTTTGGGCATGCTACCTATATGTATCGGGATTATACCAGTGTTTCAAGATTAGGGTTAAAACTCAAGCTAGGGTTAGGGTTGAGAAAACTTGGGTCCGTGCGCATCTCCCGTTGCCTGGAATTAGCTTAGGCAGAGCAGAAAATGTTAGTGGGTAACAGAAACCCTTCATGGATGGCTTTCGGCATGCTACCTGTATGTATTTGGATTTTACCTGTGCTTTTGGATTAGGGTTAAAACTCAAGCTAGGGTTAGGGTTTAGAAAACTTGGGTCCGTGCTCATCTCCCGGTGCGTGGAATTAGCTTAGGCAGGCCGAAAATGTTAGTCGGCCAAAGAAAACCCCTCAGGGATGACTTTGGGCCTGCTGCCTGTATGTATGGGGATTTTACCTGTGTTTTTGGATTAGGGTTAAAACTCAATCTAGGGTTAGGTTAAGAAATCTTGGGTCCGTGCAAATCTCCCGGTGCCTGGAATTAGCTTAGGCAGGGCAGAAAATGTTAGTGGGTAACAGAAACCCCTCAGGGATGGCATTGGGCATGCTACCTGTATGTATTTGGTTTTTACCTGTGCTTTTGGATTAGGGCTAAAACTCAAGCTAGGGGTAGGGTTGAGAAAACTTGGGTCCATGCTCATCTCCCGGTGCGTGGAATTAGCTTAGGCAGGGCAGAAAATGTTAGTCGGCCAAAGAAACCCCCTCAGGGATGACTATGGGCATGCTACCTGTATGTATGTGGATTATACCTGTGCTTTTGGATTAGGGTTAAAATTCAAGCTAGGGTTAGGGTTAAGAAAACTTGGGTCCGTGCGCATCTCCCGTTGCATGGAATTAGCTTAGGCAGGGCAGAAAATGTTAGTTGGCAACAGAAACCTCCTCATTGGTGACTCTGGGCATGATACGTGTATGTATGGGGATTATACCAGTGTTTCAAGATTGGGGTTAAATCTCAAGCTAGGGTTAGGGTTGAGAAAACTTGGGTCCGTGCACATCTCCCGGTGTCTGGAATTAGCTTAGGCAGGGCAGAAAATGTTAGTGGGCAACAGAAACCCCTCAGGGATGACTTTGGGCATGCCACCTGTTTGTATGGGGATTATACCTGTGCTTTTGGATTAGGGTTAAAACTCATGCTAGGGTTAGGGTTAAGAAAACTTGGGTCCGTGCCCCTCTCCCGGTGCCTGGAATTAGCTTAAGCAGGGCAGAAACGTCAGTGGGAGATAGAAACCTCCTCACGGATGACTTTCGGCATGCTCCCAGAATGTATGGGGATTTTACCTGCGCTTTTGGATTAGGGTTAAAACTCAATCTAGGGTTAGGTTAAGAAAACTTGGGTCCGTGCTCATCTCCCGGTGCGTGCAATTAGCTTAGGCAGGCCGAAAATGTTAGTCGGCCAAAGAAACCCCCTCAGGGATGACTTTGGGCCTGCTGCCTGTATGTATGGGGATTTTACCTGTGTTTTTGGATTAGGGTTAAAACTCAATCTAGGGTTAGGTTAAGAAATCTTGGGTCCGTGCACATCTCCCGGTGCCTGGAATTAGCTTAGGCAGGGCAGAAAATGTTAGTGGGTAACAGAAACCCCTCAGGGATGGCATTGGGCATGCTACCTGTATGTATTTGGTTTTTACCTGTGCTTTTGGATTAGGGCTAAAACTCAAGCTAGGGGTAGGGTTGAGAAAACTTGGGTCCATGCTCATCTCCCGGTGCGTGGAATTAGCTTAGGCAGGGCAGAAAATGTTAGTCGGCCAAAGAAACCCCCTCAGGGATGACTATGGGCATGCTACCTGTATGTATGTGGATTATACCTGTGCTTTTGGATTAGGGTTAAAATTCAAGCTAGGGTTAGGGTTAAGAAAACTTGGGTCCGTGCGCATCTCCCGTTGCATGGAATTAGCTTAGGCAGGGCAGAAAATGTTAGTTGGCAACAGAAACCTCCTCATTGGTGACTTTGGGCATGATACGTGTATGTATGGGGATTATACCAGTGTTTCAAGATTGGGGTTAAATCTCAAGCTAGGGTTAGGGTTGAGAAAACTTGGGTCCGTGCACATCTCCCGGTGTCTGGAATTAGCTTAGGCAGGGCAGAAAATGTTAGTGGGCAACAGAAACCCCTCAGGGATGACTTTGGGCATGCCACCTGTTTGTATGGGGATTATACCTGTGCTTTTGGATTAGGGTTAAAACTCATGCTAGGGTTAGGGTTAAGAAAACTTGGGTCCGTGCCCCTCTCCCGGTGCCTGGAATTAGCTTAAGCAGGGCAGAAACGTCAGTGGGAGATAGAAACCTCCTCACGGATGACTTTCGGCATGCTCCCAGAATGTATGGGGATTTTACCTGCGCTTTTGGATTAGGGTTAAAACTCAATCTAGGGTTAGGTTAAGAAAACTTGGGTCCGTGCTCATCTCCCGGTGCGTGCAATTAGCTTAGGCAGGCCGAAAATGTTAGTCGGCCAAAGAAACCCCCTCAGGGATGACTTTGGGCCTGCTGCCTGTATGTATGGGGATTTTACCTGTGTTTTTGGATTAGGGTTAAAACTCAATCTAGGGTTAGGTTAAGAAATCTTGGGTCCGTGCACATCTCCCGGTGCCTGGAATTAGCTTAGGCAGGGCAGAAAATGTTAGTGGGTAACAGAAACCCCTCAGGGATGGCATTGGGCATGCTACCTGTATGTATTTGGTTTTTACCTGTGCTTTTGGATTAGGGCTAAAACTCAAGCTAGGGGTAGGGTTGAGAAAACTTGGGTCCATGCTCATCTCCCGGTGCGTGGAATTAGCTTAGGCAGGGCAGAAAATGTTAGTCGGCCAAAGAAACCCCCTCAGGGATGACTATGGGCATGCTACCTGTATGTATGTGGATTATACCTGTGCTTTTGGATTAGGGTTAAAATTCAAGCTACGGTTAGGGTTAAGAAAACTTGGGTCCGTGCGCATCTCCCGTTGCATGGAATTAGCTTAGGCAGGGCAGAAAATGTTAGTTGGCAACAGAAACCTCCTCATTGGTGACTTTGGGCATGATACGTGTATGTATGGGGATTATACCAGTGTTTCAAGATTGGGGTTAAATCTCAAGCTAGGGTTAGGGTTGAGAAAACTTGGGTCCGTGCACATCTCCCGGTGTCTGGAATTAGCTTTGGCAGGGCAGAAAATGTTAGTGGGCAACAGAAACCCCTCAGGGATGACTTTGGGCATGCCACCTGTTTGTATGGGGATTATACCTGTTCTTTTGGATTAGTGTTATAACTCATGCTAGGGTTAGGGTTAAGAAAACTTGGGTCCGTGCCCCTCTCCCGGTGCCTGGAATTAGCTTAAGCAGGGCAGAAACGTCAGTGGGAGATAGAAACCTCCTCACGGATGACTTTCGGCATGCTCCCAGAATGTATGGGGATTTTACCTGCGCTTTTGGATTAGGGTTAAAACTCAATCTAGGGCTAGGTTAAGAACGCTTGCGTCCGTGCGCATCTCCCGGTGCCTGGAATTTGCTTAGGCAGGGCAGAAAATGTTAGTGGGCAACAGAAAGCCCCTCATGGGTGACTTTGGGCATGCTACCTGTATGTATGGGGATTATACCAGTGTTTCAAGATTGGGGTTAAAACTCAAGCTAGGGTTAGGGTTGAGAAAACTTGGGTCCGTGCACATCTCCCGGTGTCTGGAATTAGCTTAGGCAGGGCAGAAAATGTTAGTGGGCAACAGAAACCCCTCAGGGATGACTTTCGGCATGCTCCCAGAATGTATGGGGATTTTACCTGTGCTTTTGGATTAGGGTTAAAAATCAGTCTAGGGTTAGGTTAAGAAAACTTGGGTCCGTGCGCATCTCCCGGTGCCTGGAATTAGCCTAGGCAGGGCAGAAAATGTTGGTGGGTAACAGAAACCCCTCAGGGATGGCTTTGGGCATGCTACCTGTATGTATTTGGGTTTTACCTTTGCTTTTGGATTAGGGTTAAAACTCAAGCTAGGGTTAGGCTTAAGAAAACTTGGGTCCGTGCGCATCTCCCGTTGCCTGGAATTAGCTTAGGCAGGGCAGAAAATGTCAGTGGGCAACAGAAACCCCCTCATGGATGGCTTTGGGCATGCTACCTGTATGTATGGGGATTTTACCTGTACTTTTGGATTAGGGTTAAAACTCAAGCTAGCATTAGGGTGCAGAAAAATTGGGTCCGTGCGCATCTCCCGATGCCTGGAATTAGCTTAAGCAGGGCAGAAAATGTTAGTGGGCAACAGAAACCCCCTCATGGGTGAGTTTGGGCATGCTACCTGTATGTATAGGGATTATACCAGTGTTTCAAGATTGGGGTTAAAACTCAAGCTAGGGTTAGGGTTGAGAAAACTTGGGTCCGTGCACATCTCCCGGTGTATGGAATTAGCTTAGGCAGGGCAGAAAATGTTAGTGGGCAACAGAAACCCTTCAGGGATGACTTTGGGCATGCTACCTGTATGTATGGGGATTACACCTGTGGTTTTGGTTTAGGGTTAAAACTCAAGCTAGGGTTAGGGTTAAGAAATGTTGGGTCCGTGTCCATCTCCCGGTGCCTGGAATTGGCTTAGGCATGGCAGAAAATGTTAGTGGGCAAGAGAAACCCCTCAGGGATGACTTTGGGCATGCTACCTGTATGTATGGGGATTATACCTGTGCATTTGGATTAGGGTTAAAACTCAAGCTAGGGTTAGGTTAAGAAAACGTGGGTCTGTGCGCATTTCCCGGTGCCTGGAATTAGCTTAGGCAGGCCATAAAATGTTAAAGGGCAACAGAAACCCCTCAGGGATGCTTTGGGCATACCTCTATGTATGGGGATTACACCTGTGCTTTTGGATTAGGGATAAAACTCAAGGTAGGGTTAGGTTAAGAAAACTTGGGTCCGTGCGCATCTCCCGGTGCCTGGAATTAGCTTAGGCAGGGCAGAAAATGTTAGTGGGTAACAGAAACCCCCTCAGGGATGACTTTGGACATGCTACCTGTATGTATGTGGATTATACCTGTGCTTTTGGATTAGGGATAAAACTCATGCTAGCGTTAGGGTTAAGAAAAATTGGGTCCGTGCGCATCTCCCGATGCCTGGAATTAGCTTAGGCAGGGCAGAAAATGTCAGTGGGTAACCGAAACCCCCACAGGGATGACTTTGGGGCGTGCTACCTGTATATATGGGGATTATACCTGTGCTTTTGGATTAGGGTTAAAACTCAAACTAGGGTTAGGATTAAGAAAAAATGGGTCCGCGCGCACCTCCTGGTGCCTGGAATTAGCTTAGGCAGGGAAGAAAATGTCAGTGGGAGATAGAAACCTCCTCAGGGATGACTTTCGGCATGCTCCCAGAATGTATGGAGATTTTACCTGTGTTTTTGGATTAGGGTTAAAACTCAACTAGGGCTAGGGTTAAGAAAACTTGGGTCCGTGCGCATCTCCCGGTGCCTGGAATTAGCTTAGGCAGGGCAGAAAATGTTAGTGGGTAACAGAAACCCCTCAGGGATGGCTTTGGGCATGCTACCTGTATGTATTTGGATTTTACCTGTGCTTTTGGATTAGGGTTAAAACTCAAGCTAGGGTTAGGGTTGAGAAAACTTGGGTCCGTGCGCATCTCCCGGTGCCTGGAATTAGCATAGGCAGGGCAGAAAATGTTAGTGGGTAAGAGAAACCCTTCATGGATGGCTTTGGGCATGCTACCTGCATGTATTTGGATTTTACCTGTGCTTTTGGATTAGGGTTAAAACTCAAGCTAGGGTTAAGGTTAAGAAAACTTGGGTCCATGCTCATCTCCCGGTGCGTGGAATTAGCTTAGGCAGGGCAGAAAATGTTAGTCGGCCAAAGAAAATCCCCTCAGGGATGAGTTTGGGCATGCTACCTGTATGTATGGGGATTATACCTGTGCTTTGGATTAGGGTTAAAACTCAAGCTCGGGTTAGGGTTAAGAAAACTTGGGTCCGTACACATCTTCCGTTGCCTGGAATTAGCTTAGGCAGGGCAGAAAATGTTAGTGGGCAACAGAAATTCCCTCAGGGATGACTTTGGGCCTGCTGCCTGTATGTATGGGGATTTTACCTGTGCTTTTGGATTAGGGTTAAAACTCAATCTAGGGGTAGGTTAAGAAAACTTGGGTCTGTGCGCATCTCCCGGTGCCTGGAATTAGCTTAGGCAGGGCAGAAAATGTTAGTGGGCAACAGAAACCCCTCATGGATGGCTTTGGGCATACTACCTGTTTGAATGGGGATTATACCTGTGCTTTTGGATTAGGGTTAAAACTCAAACTAGGGTTAGGGTTAAGAAAACGTTGGTCCGTGTGCATCTCCCGGTGCCTGGAATTAGCTTAGGTAGGGCAGAAAATGTTAGTGGGTAGCAGAAACCCTCAGGGATGGCTTTGGGCATGCTACCTGTATGTATTTGGGTTTTACCTGTGCTTTTGGATTAGGGCTAAAACTCAAGCTAGGGGTAGGGTTGAGAAAACATGGGTTTCCGTTGCCGTTGCCTGGAATTAGCTTAGGCAGGGTAGAAAATGTTAGTGGGCAACAGAAACCCCCTCAGGGATGACTTTGGGCCTGCTCCCTGTATGTATGGGGATTTTACCTGTGTTTTTGGATTAGCGTTAAAACTCAATCTAGGGTTAGGTTAAGAAAACTTGGGTCCGTGCGCATCTCCCGGTGCCTGGAATTAGCTTAGGCAGGGCAGAAAATGTTAGTGGGTAACAGAAACCCCTCAGGGATTGCTTTGGGCATGCTACCTGTAATATATTTGGATTTTACCTGTGCTTTTGGATTAGGGTTGAGAAAACTTGGGTCCGTGCGCATCTCCCGGTGCCTGGAATTAGCTTAGGCAGGGCAGAAAATGTTAGTGGGCAACAGAAACCCCCTCATGGGTGACTTTGGGCATGCTAGCTGTATGTATGGGGATTATACCAGTGTTCAAGAATAGGGTTAAAACTCAACCTAGGGTTAGGGTTGAGAAAACTTGGGTCCGTGCGCATCTCCCGGTGCCTGGAATTGGCTAAGGCAGGGCAGAAAATGTTAGTGGGCAACAGAAACACCCTCAGGGTTGATTTTGGGCATGCTACCTGTATGAATGGGGATTATACCTGTGCTTTTGGATTAGGGTTAAAACTCATGCTAGGGTTAGGTTTAAGAAAAATTGGGTCCGTACGCATCTCCCGATGGCTTGAATTAGCTTAAGCAGGGCAGAAAATGTTAGTGGGCAACAGAAACTCCCTCATGGGTGACTTTGGGCATGCTACCTATATGTATCGGGATTATACCAGTGTTTCAAGATTAGGGTTAAAACTCAAGCTAGGGTTAGGGTTGAGAAAACTTGGGTCCGTGCGCATCTCCCGTTGCCTGGAATTAGCTTAGGCAGAGCAGAAAATGTTAGTGGGTAACAGAAACCCTTCATGGATGGCTTTCGGCATGCTACCTGTATGTATTTGGATTTTACCTGTGCTTTTGGATTAGGGTTAAAACTCAAGCTAGGGTTAGGGTTTAGAAAACTTGGGTCCGTGCTCATCTCCCGGTGCGTGGAATTAGCTTAGGCAGGCCGAAAATGTTAGTCGGCCAAAGAAAACCCCTCAGGGATGACTTTGGGCCTGCTGCCTGTATGTATGGGGATTTTACCTGTGTTTTTGGATTAGGGTTAAAACTCAATCTAGGGTTAGGTTAAGAAATCTTGGGTCCGTGCAAATCTCCCGGTGCCTGGAATTAGCTTAGGCAGGGCAGAAAATGTTAGTGGGTAACAGAAACCCCTCAGGGATGGCATTGGGCATGCTACCTGTATGTATTTGGTTTTTACCTGTGCTTTTGGATTAGGGCTAAAACTCAAGCTAGGGGTAGGGTTGAGAAAACTTGGGTCCATGCTCATCTCCCGGTGCGTGGAATTAGCTTAGGCAGGGCAGAAAATGTTAGTCGGCCAAAGAAACCCCCTCAGGGATGACTATGGGGCATGCTACCTGTATGTATGTGGATTATACCTGTGCTTTTGGATTAGGGTTAAAATTCAAGCTAGGGTTAGGGTTAAGAAACTTGGGTCCGTGCGCATCTCCCGTTGCATGGAATTAGCTTAGGCAGGGCAGAAAATGTTAGTTGGCAACAGAAACCTCCTCATTGGTGACTCTGGGCATGATACGTGTATGTATGGGGATTATACCAGGTTTCAAGATTGGGGTTAAATCTCAAGCTAGGGTTAGGGTTGAGAAACTTGGGTCCGTGCACATCTCCCGGTGTCTGGAATTAGCTTAGGCAGGGCAGAAAAATGTTAGTGGGCAACAGAAACCCCTCAGGGATGACTTTGGGCATGCCACCTGTTTGTATGGGGATTATACCTGTGCTTTTGGATTAGGGTTAAAACTCATGCTAGGGTTAGGGTTAAGAAAAACTTGGGTCCGTGCCCCTCTCCCGGTGCCTGGAATTAGCTTAAGCAGGGCAGAAACGTCAGTGGGAGATAGAAACCTCCTCACGGATGACTTTCGGCATGCTCCCAGAATGTATGGGGATTTTACCTGCGCCTTTTGGATTAGGGTTAAAACTCAATCTAGGGTTAGGTTAAGAAAACTTGGGTCCGTGCTCATCTCCCGGTGCGTGCAATTAGCTTAGGCAGGCCGAAAATGTTAGTCGGCCAAAGAAACCCCCTCAGGGATGACTTTGGGCCTGCTGCCTGTATGTATGGGATTTTACCTGTGTTTTTGGATTAGGGTTAAAACTCAATCTAGGGTTAGGTTAAGAATCTTGGGTCCGTGCACATCTCCCGGTGCCTGGAATTAGCTTAGGCAGGGCAGAAAATGTTAGTGGGTAACAGAAACCCCTCAGGGATGGCATTGGGCATGCTACCTGTATGTATTTGGTTTTTACCTGTGCTTTTGGATTAGGGCTAAAACTCAAGCTAGGGGGTAGGGTTGAGAAAACTTGGGTCCATGCTCATCTCCCGGTGCGTGGAATTAGCTTAGGCAGGGCAGAAAATGTTAGTCGGCCAAAGAAACCCCCTCAGGGATGACTATGGGCATGCTACCTGTATGTATGTGGATTATACCTGTGCTTTTGGATTAGGGTTAAAATTCAAGCTAGGGTTAGGGTTAAGAAACTTGGGTCCGTGCGCATCTCCCGTTGCATGGAATTAGCTTAGGCAGGGCAGAAAATGTTAGTTGGCAACAGAAACCTCCTCATTGGTGACTTTGGGCATGATACGTGTATGTATGGGGATTATACCAGTGTTTCAAGATTGGGTTAAATCTCAAGCTAGGGTTAGGGTTGAGAAAACTTGGGTCCGTGCACATCTCCCGGTGTCTGGAATTAGCTTAGGCAGGGCAGAAAATGTTAGTGGGCAACAGAAACCCCTCAGGGATGACTTTGGGCATGCCACCTGTTTGTATGGGGATTATACCTGTGCTTTTGGATTAGGGTTAAAACTCATGCTAGGGTTAGGGTTAAGAAAACTTGGGTCCGTGCCCCTCTCCCGGTGCCTGGAATTAGCTTAAGCAGGGCAGAAACGTCAGTGGGAGATAGAAACCTCCTCACGGATGACTTTCGGCATGCTCCAGAATGTATGGGGATTTTACCTGCGCTTTTGGATTAGGGTTAAAACTCAATCTAGGGTTAGGTTAAGAAAACTTGGGTCCGTGCTCATCTCCCGGTGCGTGCAATTAGCTTAGGCAGGCCGAAAATGTAGTCGGCCAAAGAAACCCCCTCAGGGATGACTTTGGGCCTGCTGCCTGTATGTATGGGGATTTTACCTGTGTTTTTGGATTAGGGTTAAAACTCAATCTAGGGTTAGGTTAAGAAATCTTGGGTCCGTGCACATCTCCCGGTGCCTGGAATTAGCTTAGGCAGGGCAGAAATGTTAGTGGGTAACAGAAACCCCTCAGGGATGGCATTGGGCATGCTACCTGTATGTATTTGGTTTTTACCTGTGCTTTTGGATTAGGGCTAAAACTCAAGCTAGGGGTAGGGTTGAGAAAACTTGGGTCCATGCTCATCTCCCGGTGCGTGGAATTAGCTTAGGCAGGGCAGAAAATGTTAGTCGGCCAAAGAAACCCCCTCAGGGATGACTTTGGGCATGCCTACCTGTTTGTATGGGGATTATACCTGTGCTTTTGGATTAGGGTTAAAACTCATGCTAGGGTTAGGGTTAAGAAAACTTGGGTCCGTACACATCTTCCGTTGCCTGGAATTAGCTTAGGCAGGGCAGAAAATGTTAGTGGGCAACAGAAACCCCCTCAGGGATGACTTTGGGCCTGCTGCCTGTATGTATGGGGATTTTACCTGTGTTTTTGGATTAGGGTTAAACTCAATCTAGGGTTAGGTTAAGAAAACTTGGGTCCGTGCACATCTCCCGGTGCGTGGAATTAGCTTCGGCAGGGCAGAATAGTTAGTCGGCCAAAGAACCCCCTCAGGATGCCTATGGGCATGCTACCTGTATGTATGTGGCATTATACCTGTGCTTTTGGATTAGGGTTAAACTTCAAGCTAGGGTTAGGGTTAAGAAAAATTGGGTCCGTGCGCATCTCCCGTTGCCTGGAATTAGCTTAGGCAGGGCAGAAATGTTAGTTGGCAACAGAAACCTCCTTCATTGGTGACTTTGGCATGATACGTGTATGTATGGGGATTATACCAGTGTTTCACGATTGGGGTTCAATCTCAAGCTAGGTTAGGGTTGAGGAAAACTTGGGTTCCGTGGCCCAATCTCCCGGTGTCTGAATTAGCTTAGGCCGGGCAAAGAAAATGTTAGTGGGCCAACAGAAACCCCTCAGGCTGAACTTTGGGCATTGCCACCTGTTTGTATGGGATATATACCTGTGCTTTTGGATAGGGTTTTAAAACTCATGCTAGGGTTGGGTTAAGGAAAACTTGGGTCCGTGCCCCTCTCCCCGGTGCATGAATTAGCTTCACGCAGGGCAGAAACGTCAAGTGGGAGATAGAAACCTCCTCACGGATGACTTTCGGGCATGCTCCCCGCAATGTATGGGGATTTTCCCGTCGCTTTTGGATTAGGGTTTAAAACTCAATCTAGGGTAGGTTAAGACACTTGGGTCCAGTGCTCATCTCCCGGTGCGTGCAATTAGCTTAGGCAGGCCGAAAATGTTAGTCGGCCAAAGAAACCCCCCTCAGGATGACTTTGGGCATGCTAGCCTGTAGTATGGGGATTTTACCTGTGTTTTTGGATTAGGGTTAAAACTCAATCTAGGGTAGGTTAAGAAAATCTTGGGTCCGTGCACATCTCCCGGTGCCTGGAATTAGCTTAGGCAGGGCAGAAAATGTTAGTGGGTAACAGAAACCCTCAGGGATGGCATGGGCATGCTACCTGTATGTATTTGGTTTTTACCTGTGCTTTTGGATTAGGGCTAAAACTCAAGCTAGGGGTAGGGTTGAGAAAACTTGGGTCCATGCTCATCTCCCGGTGCGTGGAATAGCTTAGGCAGGGCAGAAAATGTTAGTCGGCCAAAGAAACCCCCTCAGGGATGCTAGGGCATGCTACCTGTATGTATGTGGATTATACCTGTGCTTTTGGATTAGGGTAAAAATTCAAGCTACGGTTAGGGTTAAGAAAACTGGTCCGTGCGCATCTCCCGTCTTGCATGGAATTAGCTTGCAGGGCAGAAAATGTTAGTTGGGCAAACAGAAACCTCCTCATTGGTGACTTTGGGCATGGATAACGTGTATGTATGGGGAATTATACCAGTGTTCAAGATTGGGGTTAAATCTCAAGGCTCGGGTAGGGTTGAGAAAAATGGGTCCGTGCACTCTCCCGGTGTCCTGGAATTACTTTGCAGGCAGAAATGGTATTGGGGCACAGAAACCCCCGCAGGGATGACTGTGGTCAGCCACCTGTTTGTTGGGATTTCCTGTTCTTTTGATTAGTGTTATCTCAGTCTGGTTTGGTTAATAACTTGGTTCCGTTCCACCTCCCGCGGTCTGGAATTAGCTTAAGCAGGGCAGAAACTCAGTGGGAGATAATCCTCCTCACTGATGACTTTCGGCAATGCTTCCCAGAAATGTTATGGGATTGTTCCTGCGCGTTTTGGATTAGGGTTAAAACTCAATCTAGGGCCTAGGGTTAAGGAAAAGCTGGGCGTACCGTGCGGCATCTCCCGGTGCCCTGGAATTTAGCATAGGCAGGGCAGAAAATGTTAGTGGGTACCAGAAGCCCTTCATGGGATGGACTTTGGGCATGCTACCTGCATGTATTTGGGATTTATACCAGTGCTTTTCAAGGATTAGGGGTTAAAACTCAAGCTAGGGTTAGGGTTGAGAAAAACTTGGGTCCATGCCATCTCCCGGGTGCGTGAGAATTAGCTTAGGGCAGGGCAAGAAAATGTTTAGGGCGCCCCAAAGAAACCCCCTCAGGGATGGACTTTCGGGGCATTCATACCATGTAATGTATGGGGACTTATACCTGATGCTTTGGATTAGGGTAAAACTCCAAGTCTCGGGGTTAGGGTTAAGAAACTTGGGTCCGTAGCAGCATCTTCCCGGTGCCGGAATTAGCCTTAGGCATGGCAGAAAATGTTAGTGGGCTACAGAAATTCCCTCAGGGATGGACTTTGGGCCCTGCTTCCTGTATGTATGGGGATTTAGTACCTTTGCTTTTGGATTAGGGTTAAAACTCAGCTAGGGTTAGGCTTAAGAAAAACTTGGGTCCGTGCGCATCTCCCGTTGCCTGGAATTAGCTTAGGCAGGGCAGAGGAAAATGTAGTGGGCAACAGAAACCCCCTCATGGATGGCTTTGGGCATGCTACCTGTATGTATGGGGATTTTACCTGTACTTTGGATTAGGGTTAAAACTCAAGCTAGCATTAGGGTGCAGAAAAATTGGGTCCGTGCGCATCTCCCGATGCCTGGAATTAGCTTAAGCAGGGCAGAAAATGTTAGTGGGCAACAGAAACCCCCTCATGGGTGAGTTTGGGCATGCTACCTGTATGTATAGGGATTATACCAGTGTTTCAAGATTGGGTTAAAACTCAAGCTAGGGTTAGGGTTGAGAAAACTTGGGGTCCGTGCACATCTCCCGGTGTATGGAATTAGCTTAGGCAGGGCAGAAAATGTTAGTGGGCAACAGAAACCCTTCAGGGATGACTTTGGGCATGCTACCTGTATGTATGGGGATTACACCTGTGGTTTTGGTTTAGGGTTAAAAACTCAAGCTAGGTTAGGGTTAAGAAATGTTGGGTTCCGTGTCCATCTCCCGGTGCCTGGAATTGGCTTAGGCATGGCAGAAAATGTTAGTGGGCAAGAGAACCCCTCAGGGATGACTTTGGCATGCTACCTGTATGTATGGGGATTATACCTGTGCATTTGGATTAGGGTTAAAACTCAAGCTAGGGTTAGGTTAGAAAACGTGGTCTGTGCGCATTTCCCGGTGCCTGGAATTAGCTTAGGCAGGCCATAAAATGTTAAAGGGCAACAGAAACCCCTCAGGGATGCTTTGGGCATACCTCTATGTATGGGGATTACACCTGTGCTTTTGGATTAGGGATAAACTCAAGGTAGGGTTAGGTTAAGAAAACTTGGGTCCGTGCGCATCTCCCGGTGCCTGGAATTAGCTTAGGCAGGGCAGAAAATGTTAGTGGGTAACAGAAACCCCCTCAGGGATGACTTTGGACATGCTACCTGTATGTATGTGGATTATACCTGTGTTTG
Source organism: Shinisaurus crocodilurus (assembly GCA_021292165.1). Taxonomy (NCBI): domain Eukaryota; kingdom Metazoa; phylum Chordata; class Lepidosauria; order Squamata; family Shinisauridae; genus Shinisaurus; species Shinisaurus crocodilurus. Next base: position 16,733 of record JAHFWL010000473.1, read on the forward strand.
GATTAGGGTTAAACTCAACTAGGTTAGGGTTAAGAAAATGGGTCCGTGCGCATCTACCGTGCTGGAATTAGCTTAGGCAGGGCAGAAAATGTTTGGGTAACAGAAACCCCCAGGGTGACTTTGGGAGTGCTACCTGTATATATGGGGATTATACCTGTGTTTTGATTAGGGTTAAAACTCAACTAGGGTTAGGTTTAGAAAATGGGTCCCGCCACCTCCTGTGCCTGGAATTACTTAGGCAGGCAGAAAATGTCAGTGGGAGATAAAACCTCCTCGGGATACTTCGGCATGCTCCCAGAATGTATGGGATTTTACCTGTGTTTTGGATTAGGGTTAAAACTCAGCTGGGGTAGGGCTAAGAAAACTTGGGGCCGTGCGCATCTCCCGGTGGCCCTGGAATTAGCTGATGCAGGGCAGAAAATGTTAGTGGGCAACAGAAACCCCTCAGGGATGGATTTGGGCATGCTACCTGTATGTATTTGGATTTTACCTGTGCTTTTGGATTAGGGTTAAAACTCAAGCTAGGGTTAGGGTTGAGAAAACTTGGGTCCGTGCGCATCTCCCGGTGCCTGGAATTAGCATAGGCAGGGCAGAAAATGTTAGTGGGTAAGAGAAACCCTTCATGGATGGCTTTGGGCATGCTACCTGCATGTATTTGGATTTTACCTGTGCTTTTGGATTAGGGTTAAAACTCAAGCTAGGGTTAAGGTTAAGAAAACTTGGGTCCATGCTCATCTCCCGGTGCGTGGAATTAGCTTAGGCAGGGCAGAAAATGTTAGTCGGCCAAAGAAACCCCCTCAGGGATGAGTTTGGGCATGCTACCTGTATGTATGGGGATTATACCTGTGCTTTTGGATTAGGGTTAAAACTCAAGCTCGGGTTAGGGTTAAGAAAACTTGGGTCCGTACACATCTTCCGTTGCCTGGAATTAGCTTAGGCAGGGCAGAAAATGTTAGTGGGCAACAGAAATTCCCTCAGGGATGACTTTGGGCCTGCTGCCTGTATGTATGGGGATTTTACCTGTGCTTTTGGATTAGGGTTAAAACTCAATCTAGGGGTAGGTTAAGAAAACTTGGGTCTGTGCGCATCTCCCGGTGCCTGGAATTAGCTTAGGCAGGGCAGAAAATGTTAGTGGGCAACAGAAAACCCCTCATGGATGGCTTTGGGCATACTACCTGTTTGAATGGGGATTATACCTGTGCTTTTGGATTAGGGTTAAAACTCAAGCTAGGGTTAGGGTTAAGAAAACGTTGGTCCGTGTGCATCTCCCGGTGCCTGGAATTAGCTTAGGTAGGGCAGAAAATGTTAGTGGGTAGCAGAAACCCTCAGGGATGGCTTTGGGCATGCTACCTGTATGTATTTGGGTTTTACCTGTGCTTTTGGATTAGGGCTAAAACTCAAGCTAGGGGTAGGGTTGAGAAAACATGGGTTTCCGTTGCCGTTGCCTGGAATTAGCTTAGGCAGGGTAGAAAATGTTAGTGGGCAACAGAAACCCCCTCAGGGATGACTTTGGGCCTGCTCCCTGTATGTATGGGGATTTTACCTGTGTTTTTGGATTAGCGTTAAAACTCAATCTAGGGTTAGGTTAAGAAAACTTGGGTCCGTGCGCATCTCCCGGTGCCTGGAATTAGCTTAGGCAGGGCAGAAAATGTTAGTGGGTAACAGAAACCCCTCAGGGATTGCTTTGGGCATGCTACCTGTATATATTTGGATTTTACCTGTGCTTTTGGATTAGGGTTGAGAAAACTTGGGTCCGTGCGCATCTCCCGGTGCCTGGAATTAGCTTAGGCAGGGCAGAAAATGTTAGTGGGCAACAGAAACCCCCTCATGGGTGACTTTGGGCATGCTAGCTGTATGTATGGGGATTATACCAGTGTTTCAAGAATAGGGTTAAAACTCAACCTAGGGTTAGGGTTGAGAAAACTTGGGTCCGTGCGCATCTCCCGGTGCCTGGAATTGGCTAAGGCAGGGCAGAAAATGTTAGTGGGCAACAGAAACACCCTCAGGGTTGATTTTGGGCATGCTACCTGTATGAATGGGGATTATACCTGTGCTTTTGGATTAGGGTTAAAACTCATGCTAGGGTTAGGTTTAAGAAAAATTGGGTCCGTACGCATCTCCCGATGGCTTGAATTAGCTTAAGCAGGGCAGAAAATGTTAGTGGGCAACAGAAACTCCCTCATGGGTGACTTTGGGCATGCTACCTATATGTATCGGGATTATACCAGTGTTTCAAGATTAGGGTTAAAACTCAAGCTAGGGTTAGGGTTGAGAAAACTTGGGTCCGTGCGCATCTCCCGTTGCCTGGAATTAGCTTAGGCAGAGCAGAAAATGTTAGTGGGTAACAGAAACCCTTCATGGATGGCTTTCGGCATGCTACCTGTATGTATTTGGATTTTACCTGTGCTTTTGGATTAGGGTTAAAACTCAAGCTAGGGTTAGGGTTTAGAAAACTTGGTCCGTGCTCATCTCCCGGTGCGTGGAATTAGCTTAGGCAGGCCGAAAATGTTAGTCGGCCAAAGAAAACCCCTCAGGGATGACTTTGGGCCTGCTGCCTGTATGTATGGGGATTTTACCTGTGTTTTTGGATTAGGGTTAAAACTCAATCTAGGGTTAGGTTAAGAAATCTTGGGTCCGTGCAAATCTCCCGGTGCCTGGAATTAGCTTAGGCAGGGCAGAAAATGTTAGTGGGTAACAGAAACCCCTCAGGGATGGCATTGGGCATGCTACCTGTATGTATTTGGTTTTTACCTGTGCTTTTGGATTAGGGCTAAAACTCAAGCTAGGGGTAGGGTTGAGAAAACTTGGGTCCATGCTCATCTCCCGGTGCGTGGAATTAGCTTAGGCAGGGCAGAAAATGTTAGTCGGCCAAAGAAACCCCCTCAGGGATGACTATGGGCATGCTACCTGTATGTATGTGGATTATACCTGTGCTTTTGGATTAGGGTTAAAATTCAAGCTAGGGTTAGGGTTAAGAAAACTTGGGTCCGTGCGCATCTCCCGTTGCATGGAATTAGCTTAGGCAGGGCAGAAAATGTTAGTTGGCAACAGAAACCTCCTCATTGGTGACTCTGGGCATGATACGTGTATGTATGGGGATTATACCAGTGTTTCAAGATTGGGGTTAAATCTCAAGCTAGGGTTAGGGTTGAGAAAACTTGGGTCCGTGCACATCTCCCGGTGTCTGGAATTAGCTTAGGCAGGGCAGAAAATGTTAGTGGGCAACAGAAACCCCTCAGGGATGACTTTGGGCATGCCACCTGTTTGTATGGGGATTATACCTGTGCTTTTGGATTAGGGTTAAAACTCATGCTAGGGTTAGGGTTAAGAAAACTTGGGTCCGTGCCCCTCTCCCGGTGCCTGGAATTAGCTTAAGCAGGGCAGAAACGTCAGTGGGAGATAGAAACCTCCTCACGGATGACTTTCGGCATGCTCCCAGAATGTATGGGGATTTTACCTGCGCTTTTGGATTAGGGTTAAAACTCAATCTAGGGTTAGGTTAAGAAAACTTGGGTCCGTGCTCATCTCCCGGTGCGTGCAATTAGCTTAGGCAGGCCGAAAATGTTAGTCGGCCAAAGAAACCCCCTCAGGGATGACTTTGGGCCTGCTGCCTGTATGTATGGGGATTTTACCTGTGTTTTTGGATTAGGGTTAAAACTCAATCTAGGGTTAGGTTAAGAAATCTTGGGTCCGTGCACATCTCCCGGTGCCTGGAATTAGCTTAGGCAGGGCAGAAAATGTTAGTGGGTAACAGAAACCCCTCAGGGATGGCATTGGGCATGCTACCTGTATGTATTTGGTTTTTACCTGTGCTTTTGGATTAGGGCTAAAACTCAAGCTAGGGGTAGGGTTGAGAAAACTTGGGTCCATGCTCATCTCCCGGTGCGTGGAATTAGCTTAGGCAGGGCAGAAAATGTTAGTCGGCCAAAGAAACCCCCTCAGGGATGACTATGGGCATGCTACCTGTATGTATGTGGATTATACCTGTGCTTTTGGATTAGGGTTAAAATTCAAGCTAGGGTTAGGGTTAAGAAAACTTGGGTCCGTGCGCATCTCCCGTTGCATGGAATTAGCTTAGGCAGGGCAGAAAATGTTAGTTGGCAACAGAAACCTCCTCATTGGTGACTTTGGGCATGATACGTGTATGTATGGGGATTATACCAGTGTTTCAAGATTGGGGTTAAATCTCAAGCTAGGGTTAGGGTTGAGAAAACTTGGGTCCGTGCACATCTCCCGGTGTCTGGAATTAGCTTAGGCAGGGCAGAAAATGTTAGTGGGCAACAGAAACCCCTCAGGGATGACTTTGGGCATGCCACCTGTTTGTATGGGGATTATACCTGTGCTTTTGGATTAGGGTTAAAACTCATGCTAGGGTTAGGGTTAAGAAAACTTGGGTCCGTGCCCCTCTCCCGGTGCCTGGAATTAGCTTAAGCAGGGCAGAAACGTCAGTGGGAGATAGAAACCTCCTCACGGATGACTTTCGGCATGCTCCCAGAATGTATGGGGATTTTACCTGCGCTTTTGGATTAGGGTTAAAACTCAATCTAGGGTTAGGTTAAGAAAACTTGGGTCCGTGCTCATCTCCCGGTGCGTGCAATTAGCTTAGGCAGGCCGAAAATGTTAGTCGGCCAAAGAAACCCCCTCAGGGATGACTTTGGGCCTGCTGCCTGTATGTATGGGGATTTTACCTGTGTTTTTGGATTAGGGTTAAAACTCAATCTAGGGTTAGGTTAAGAAATCTTGGGTCCGTGCACATCTCCCGGTGCCTGGAATTAGCTTAGGCAGGGCAGAAAATGTTAGTGGGTAACAGAAACCCCTCAGGGATGGCATTGGGCATGCTACCTGTATGTATTTGGTTTTTACCTGTGCTTTTGGATTAGGGCTAAAACTCAAGCTAGGGGTAGGGTTGAGAAAACTTGGGTCCATGCTCATCTCCCGGTGCGTGGAATTAGCTTAGGCAGGGCAGAAAATGTTAGTCGGCCAAAGAAACCCCCTCAGGGATGACTATGGGCATGCTACCTGTATGTATGTGGATTATACCTGTGCTTTTGGATTAGGGTTAAAATTCAAGCTACGGTTAGGGTTAAGAAAACTTGGGTCCGTGCGCATCTCCCGTTGCATGGAATTAGCTTAGGCAGGGCAGAAAATGTTAGTTGGCAACAGAAACCTCCTCATTGGTGACTTTGGGCATGATATGTGTATGTATGGGGATTATACCAGTGTTTCAAGATTGGGGTTAAATCTCAAGCTAGGGTTAGGGTTGAGAAAACTTGGGTCCGTGCACATCTCCCGGTGTCTGGAATTAGCTTTGGCAGGGCAGAAAATGTTAGTGGGCAACAGAAACCCCTCAGGGATGACTTTGGGCATGCCACCTGTTTGTATGGGGATTATACCTGTTCTTTTGGATTAGTGTTATAACTCATGCTAGGGTTAGGGTTAAGAAAACTTGGGTCCGTGCCCCTCTCCCGGTGCCTGGAATTAGCTTAAGCAGGGCAGAAACGTCAGTGGGAGATAGAAACCTCCTCACGGATGACTTTCGGCATGCTCCCAGAATGTATGGGGATTTTACCTGCGCTTTTGGATTAGGGTTAAAACTCAATCTAGGGCTAGGTTAAGAACGCTTGCGTCCGTGCGCATCTCCCGGTGCCTGGAATTTGCTTAGGCAGGGCAGAAAATGTTAGTGGGCAACAGAAAGCCCCTCATGGGTGACTTTGGGCATGCTACCTGTATGTATGGGGATTATACCAGTGTTTCAAGATTGGGGTTAAAACTCAAGCTAGGGTTAGGGTTGAGAAAACTTGGGTCCGTGCACATCTCCCGGTGTCTGGAATTAGCTTAGGCAGGGCAGAAAATGTTAGTGGGCAACAGAAACCCCTCAGGGATGACTTTCGGCATGCTCCCAGAATGTATGGGGATTTTACCTGTGCTTTTGGATTAGGGTTAAAAATCAGTCTAGGGTTAGGTTAAGAAAACTTGGGTCCGTGCGCATCTCCCGGTGCCTGGAATTAGCCTAGGCAGGGCAGAAAATGTTGGTGGGTAACAGAAACCCCTCAGGGATGGCTTTGGGCATGCTACCTGTATGTATTTGGGTTTTACCTTTGCTTTTGGATTAGGGTTAAAACTCAAGCTAGGGTTAGGCTTAAGAAAACTTGGGTCCGTGCGCATCTCCCGTTGCCTGGAATTAGCTTAGGCAGGGCAGAAAATGTCAGTGGGCAACAGAAACCCCCTCATGGATGGCTTTGGGCATGCTACCTGTATGTATGGGGATTTACCTGTACTTTTGGATTAGGGTTAAAACTCAAGCTAGCATTAGGGTGCAGAAAAATTGGGTCCGTGCGCATCTCCCGATGCCTGGAATTAGCTTAAGCAGGGCAGAAAATGTTAGTGGGCAACAGAAACCCCCTCATGGGTGAGTTTGGGCATGCTACCTGTATGTATAGGGATTATACCAGTGTTTCAAGATTGGGGTTAAAACTCAAGCTAGGGTTAGGGTTGAGAAAACTTGGGTCCGTGCACATCTCCCGGTGTATGGAATTAGCTTAGGCAGGGCAGAAATGTTAGTGGGCAACAGAAACCCTTCAGGGATGACTTTGGGCATGCTACCTGTATGTATGGGGATTACACCTGTGGTTTTGGTTAGGGTTAAAACTCAAGCTAGGGTTAGGGTTAAGAAATGTTGGGTCCGTGTCCATCTCCCGGTGCCTGGAATTGGCTTAGGCATGGCAGAAAATGTTAGTGGGCAAGAGAAACCCTCAGGGATGACTTTGGGCATGCTACCTGTATTTAATGGGGATTATACCTGTGCATTTGGATTAGGGTTAAAACTCAAGCTAGGGTTAGGTTAAGAAAACGTGGGTCTGTGCGCATTTCCCGGTGCCTGGAATTAGCTTAGGCAGGCATAAAATGTTAAAGGGCAACAGAAACCCCTCAGGATGCTTTGGGCATACCTCTATGTATGGGGATTACACCTGTGCTTTGGATTAGGGATAAAACTCAAGGTAGGGTTAGGTTAAGAAAACTTGGGTCCGTGCGCATCTCCCGGTGCCTGGAATTAGCTTAGGCAGGGCAGAAATGTTAGTGGGTAACAGAAACCCCCTCAGGGATGACTTTGGACATGCTACCTGTATGTATGTGGATTATACCTGTGCTTTTGGATTAGGGATAAAACTCATGCTAGCGTTAGGGTTAAGAAAAATTGGGTCCGTGCGCATCTCCCGATGCCTGGAATTAGCTTAGGCAGGGCAGAAAATGTCAGTGGGTAACCGAAACCCCCACAGGGATGACTTTGGGAGTGCTACCTGTATATATGGGGATTATACCTGTGCTTTTGGATTAGGGTTAAAACTCAAACTAGGGTTAGGATTAAGAAAAAATGGGTCCGCGCGCACCTCCTGGTGCCTGGAATTAGCTTAGGCAGGGAAGAAATGTCAGTGGGAGATAGAAACCTCCTCAGGGATGACTTTCGGCATGCTCCCAGAATGTATGGAGATTTTACCTGTGTTTTTGGATTAGGGTTAAAACTCAAACTAGGGCTAGGGTTAAGAAAAACTTGGGTCCGTGCGCATCTCCCGGTGCCTGGAATTAGCTTAGGCAGGGCAGAAAATGTTAGTGGGTAACAGAAACCCCTCAGGGATGGCTTTGGGCATGCTACCTGTATGTATTTGGATTTTACCTGTGCTTTTGGATTAGGGTTAAAACTCAAGCTAGGGTTAGGGTTGAGAAAACTTGGGTCCGTGCGCATCTCCCGGTGCCTGGAATTAGCATAGGCAGGGCAGAAAATGTTAGTGGGTAAGAGAAACCCTTCATGGATGGCTTTGGGCATGCTACCTGCATGTATTTGGATTTTACCTGTGCTTTTGGATTAGGGTTAAAACTCAAGCTAGGGTTAAGGGTTAAGAAAACTTGGGTCCATGCTCATCTCCCGGTGCGTGGAATTAGCTTAGGCAGGGCAGAAAATGTTAGTCGGCCAAAGAAACCCCCTCAGGGATGAGTTTGGGCATGCTACCTGTATGTATGGGGATTATACCTGTGCTTTTGGATTAGGGTTAAAACTCAAGCTCGGGTTAGGGTTAAGAAAACTTGGGTCCGTACACATCTTCCGTTGCCTGGAATTAGCTTAGGCAGGGCAGAAAATGTTAGTGGGCAACAGAAATTCCCTCAGGGATGACTTTGGGCCTGCTGCCTGTATGTATGGGGATTTTACCTGTGCTTTTGGATTAGGGTTAAAACTCAATCTAGGGGTAGGTTAAGAAAACTTGGGTCTGTGCGCATCTCCCGGTGCCTGGAATTAGCTTAGGCAGGGCAGAAAATGTTAGTGGGCAACAGAAACCCCTCATGGATGGCTTTGGGCATACTACCTGTTTGAATGGGGATTATACCTGTGCTTTTGGATTAGGGTTAAAACTCAAGCTAGGGTTAGGGTTAAGAAAACGTTGGTCCGTGTGCATCTCCCGGTGCCTGGAATTAGCTTAGGTAGGGCAGAAAATGTTAGTGGGTAGCAGAAACCCTCAGGGATGGCTTTGGGCATGCTACCTGTATGTATTTGGGTTTTACCTGTGCTTTTGGATTAGGGCTAAAACTCAAGCTAGGGGTAGGGTTGAGAAAAACATGGGTTTCCGTTGCCGTTGCCTGGAATTAGCTTAGGCAGGGTAGAAAATGTTAGTGGGCAACAGAAACCCCTCAGGGATGACTTTGGGCCTGCTCCCTGTATGTATGGGGATTTTACCTGTGTTTTGGATTAGCGTTAAAACTCAATCTAGGGTTAGGTTAAGAAAACTTGGGTCCGTGCGCATCTCCCGGTGCTGGAATTAGTTAGGCAGGGCAGAAAATGTTAGTGGGTAACAGAAACCCTCAGGGATTGCTTGGGCATGCTACCTGTATATATTTGGATTTTACCTGTGCTTTGGATTAGGGTTGAGAAAACTTGGGTCCGTGCGCATCTCCCGGTGCCTGGAATTAGCTTAGGCAGGGCAGAAAATGTTAGTGGGCAACAGAAACCCCCTCATGGGTGATTTGGGCATGCTAGCTGTATGTATGGGGATTATACCAGTGTTTCAAGAATAGGGTTAAAACTCAACCTAGGGTTAGGGTTGAGAAAACTTGGGTCCGTGCGCATCTCCCGGTGCCTGGAATTGGCTAAGGCAGGGCAGAAAATGTTAGTGGGCAACAGAAACACCCTCAGGGTTGATTTGGGCATGCTACTGTATGAATGGGGATTATACCTGTGCTTTTGGATTAGGGTTAAAACTCATGCTAGGGTTAGGTTTAAGAAAAATTGGGTCCGTACGCATCTCCCGATGGCTTGAATTAGCTTAAGCAGGGCAGAAAATGTTAGTGGGCAACAGAAACTCCCTCATGGGTGATTTGGGCATGCTACCTATATGTATCGGGATTATACCAGTGTTTCAAGATTAGGGTTAAAACTCAGCTAGGGTTAGGGTTGAGAAAACTTGGGTCCGTGCGCATCTCCCGTTGCCTGGAATTAGCTTAGGCAGAGCAGAAAATGTTAGTGGGTAACAGAAACCCTTCATGGATGGCTTTCGGCATGCTACCTGTATGTATTTGGATTTTACCTGTGCTTTGGATTAGGGTTAAAACTCAAGCTAGGGTTAGGGTTTAGAAACTTGGGTCCGTGCTCATCTCCGGTGCGTGGAATTAGCTTAGGCAGGCCGAAAATGTTAGTCGGCCAAAGAAAACCCTCAGGGATGACTTTGGGCCTGCTGCCTGTATGTATGGGGATTTTACCTGTGTTTTGGATTAGGGTTAAAACTCAATCTAGGGTTAGGTTAAGAAATCTTGGGTCCGTGCAAATCTCCGGTGCCTGGAATTAGCTTAGGCAGGGCAGAAAATGTTAGTGGGTAACAGAAACCCCTCAGGGATGGCATTGGGCATGCTACCTGTATGTATTTGGTTTTACCTGTGCTTTTGGATTAGGGCTAAAACTCAAGCTAGGGGTAGGGTTGAGAAAACTTGGGTCCATGCTCATCTCCCGGTGCGTGGAATTAGCTTAGGCAGGGCAGAAAATGTTAGTCGGCCAAAGAAACCCCCTCAGGGATGACTATGGGCATGCTACCTGTATGTATGTGGATTATACCTGTGCTTTTGGATTAGGGTTAAAATTCAAGCTAGGGTTAGGGTTAAGAAAACTTGGGTCCGTGCGCATCTCCCGTTGCATGGAATTAGCTTAGGCAGGGCAGAAAATGTTAGTTGGCAACAAGAAACCTCCTCATTGGTGACTCTGGGCATGATACGTGTATGTATGGGGATTATACCAGTGTTTCAAGATTGGGGTTAAATCTCAAGCTAGGGTTAGGGTTGAGAAAACTTGGGTCCGTGCACATCTCCCGGTGTCTGGAATTAGCTTAGGCAGGGCAGAAAATGTTAGTGGGCAACAGAAACCCCTCAGGGATGACTTTGGGCATGCCACCTGTTTGTATGGGGATTATACCTGTGCTTTTGGATTAGGGTTAAAACTCATGCTAGGGTTAGGGTTAAGAAAACTTGGGTCCGTGCCCCTCTCCCGGTGCCTGGAATTAGCTTAAGCAGGGCAGAAACGTCAGTGGGAGATAGAAACCTCCTCACGGATGACTTTCGGCATGCTCCCAGAATGTATGGGGATTTTACCTGCGCTTTTGGATTAGGGTTAAAACTCAATCTAGGGTTAGGTTAAGAAAACTTGGGTCCGTGCTCATCTCCCGGTGCGTGCAATTAGCTTAGGCAGGCCGAAAATGTTAGTCGGCCAAAGAAACCCCCTCAGGGATGACTTTGGGCCTGCTGCCTGTATGTATGGGGATTTTACCTGTGTTTTTGGATTAGGGTTAAAACTCAATCTAGGGTTAGGTTAAGAAATCTTGGGTCCGTGCACATCTCCCGGTGCCTGGAATTAGCTTAGGCAGGGCAGAAAATGTTAGTGGGTAACAGAAACCCCTCAGGGATGGCATTGGGCATGCTACCTGTATGTATTTGGTTTTTACCTGTGCTTTTGGATTAGGGCTAAAACTCAAGCTAGGGGTAGGGTTGAGAAAACTTGGGTCCATGCTCATCTCCCGGTGCGTGGAATTAGCTTAGGCAGGGCAGAAAATGTTAGTCGGCCAAAGAAACCCCCTCAGGGATGACTATGGGCATGCTACCTGTATGTATGTGGATTATACCTGTGCTTTTGGATTAGGGTTAAAATTCAAGCTAGGGTTAGGGTTAAGAAAACTTGGGTCCGTGCGCATCTCCCGTTGCATGGAATTAGCTTAGGCAGGGCAGAAAATGTTAGTTGGCAACAGAAACCTCCTCATTGGTGACTTTGGGCATGATACGTGTATGTATGGGGATTATACCAGTGTTTCAAGATTGGGGTTAAATCTCAAGCTAGGGTTAGGGTTGAGAAAACTTGGGTCCGTGCACATCTCCCGGTGTCTGGAATTAGCTTAGGCAGGGCAGAAAATGTTAGTGGGCAACAGAAACCCCTCAGGGATGACTTTGGGCATGCCACCTGTTTGTATGGGGATTATACCTGTGCTTTTGGATTAGGGTTAAAACTCATGCTAGGGTTAGGGTTAAGAAAACTTGGGTCCGTGCCCCTCTCCCGGTGCCTGGAATTAGCTTAAGCAGGGCAGAAACGTCAGGGAGATAGAAACCTCTCACGGATGACTTTCGGCATGCTCCAGAATGTATGGGGATTTACCTGCGCTTTTGGATTAGGGTTAAAACTCAATCTAGGGTTAGGTTAAGAAAAACTTGGGTCCGTGCTCATCTCCGGTGCGTGCAATTAGCTTAGGCAGGCGAAAATGTTAGTCGGCAACAAAGAAACCCCTCAGGGATGACTTTGGGCTGCTGCCTGTATGTATGGGGATTTACCTGTGTTTTGGATTAGGGTTAAAACTCAATCTAGGGTTAGGTTAAGAAATCTTGGGTCCGTGCACATCTCCCGGTGCCTGGAATTAGCTTAGGCAGGGCAGAAAATGTTAGTGGGGTAACAAACCCTCAGGGATGGCATTGGGCATGCTACCTGTATGTATTTGGTTTTTACCTGTGCTTTTGGATTAGGGCTAAAACTCAAGCTAGGGTTAGGTTAAGAAAACTTGGGTCCGTGCTCATCTCCCGGTGCGTGCAATTAGCTTAGGCAGGCCGAAAATGTTAGTCGGCCAAAGAAACCCCCTCAGGGATGACTTTGGGCCTGCTGCCTGTATGTATGGGGATTTTACCTGTGTTTTTGGATTAGGGTTAAAACTCAATCTAGGGTTAGGTTAAGAAATCTTGGGTCCGTGCACATCTCCCGGTGCCTGGAATTAGCTTAGGCAGGGCAGAAAATGTTAGTGGGTAACAGAAACCCCTCAGGGATGGCATTGGGCATGCTACCTGTATGTATTTGGTTTTTACCTGTGCTTTTGGATTAGGGCTAAAACTCAAGCTAGGGGTAGGGTTGAGAAAACTTGGGTCCATGCTCATCTCCCGGTGCGTGGAATTAGCTTAGGCAGGGCAGAAAATGTTAGTCGGCCAAAGAAACCCCCTCAGGGATGACTATGGGCATGCTACCTGTATGTATGTGGATTATACCTGTGCTTTTGGATTAGGGTTAAAATTCAAGCTAGGGTTAGGGTTAAGAAAACTTGGGTCCGTGCGCATCTCCCGTTGCATGGAATTAGCTTAGGCAGGGCAGAAAATGTTAGTTGGCAACAGAAACCTCCTCATTGGTGACTTTGGGCATGATACGTGTATGTATGGGGATTATACCAGTGTTTCAAGATTGGGGTTAAATCTCAAGCTAGGGTTAGGGTTGAGAAAACTTGGGTCCGTGCACATCTCCCGGTGTCTGGAATTAGCTTAGGCAGGGCAGAAAATGTTAGTGGGCAACAGAAACCCCTCAGGGATGACTTTGGGCATGCCACCTGTTTGTATGGGGATTATACCTGTGCTTTTGGATTAGGGTTAAAACTCATGCTAGGGTTAGGGTTAAGAAAACTTGGGTCCGTGCCCCTCTCCCGGTGCCTGGAATTAGCTTAAGCAGGGCAGAAACGTCAGTGGGAGATAGAAACCTCCTCACGGATGACTTTCGGCATGCTCCCAGAATGTATGGGGATTTTACCTGCGCTTTTGGATTAGGGTTAAAACTCAATCTAGGGTTAGGTTAAGAAAACTTGGGTCCGTGCTCATCTCCCGGTGCGTGCAATTAGCTTAGGCAGGCCGAAAATGTTAGTCGGCCAAAGAAACCCCCTCAGGGATGACTTTGGGCCTGCTGCCTGTATGTATGGGGATTTTACCTGTGTTTTTGGATTAGGGTTAAAACTCAATCTAGGGTTAGGTTAAGAAATCTTGGGTCCGTGCACATCTCCCGGTGCCTGGAATTAGCTTAGGCAGGGCAGAAAATGTTAGTGGGTAACAGAAACCCCTCAGGGATGGCATTGGGCATGCTACCTGTATGTATTTGGTTTTTACCTGTGCTTTTGGATTAGGGCTAAAACTCAAGCTAGGGGTAGGGTTGAGAAAACTTGGGTCCATGCTCATCTCCCGGTGCGTGGAATTAGCTTAGGCAGGGCAGAAAATGTTAGTCGGCCAAAGAAACCCCCTCAGGGATGACTATGGGCATGCTACCTGTATGTATGTGGATTATACCTGTGCTTTTGGATTAGGGTTAAAATTCAAGCTACGGTTAGGGTTAAGAAAACTTGGGTCCGTGCGCATCTCCCGTTGCATGGAATTAGCTTAGGCAGGGCAGAAAATGTTAGTTGGCAACAGAAACCTCCTCATTGGTGACTTTGGGCATGATACGTGTATGTATGGGGATTATACCAGTGTTTCAAGATTGGGGTTAAATCTCAAGCTAGGGTTAGGGTTGAGAAAACTTGGGTCCGTGCACATCTCCCGGTGTCTGGAATTAGCTTTGGCAGGGCAGAAAATGTTAGTGGGCAACAGAAACCCCTCAGGGATGACTTTGGGCATGCCACCTGTTTGTATGGGGATTATACCTGTTCTTTTGGATTAGTGTTATAACTCATGCTAGGGTTAGGGTTAAGAAAACTTGGGTCCGTGCCCCTCTCCCGGTGCCTGGAATTAGCTTAAGCAGGGCAGAAACGTCAGTGGGAGATAGAAACCTCCTCACGGATGACTTTCGGCATGCTCCCAGAATGTATGGGGATTTTACCTGCGCTTTTGGATTAGGGTTAAAACTCAATCTAGGGCTAGGTTAAGAACGCTTGCGTCCGTGCGCATCTCCCGGTGCCTGGAATTTGCTTAGGCAGGGCAGAAAATGTTAGTGGGCAACAGAAAGCCCCTCATGGGTGACTTTGGGCATGCTACCTGTATGTATGGGGATTATACCAGTGTTTCAAGATTGGGGTTAAAACTCAAGCTAGGGTTAGGGTTGAGAAAACTTGGGTCCGTGCACATCTCCCGGTGTCTGGAATTAGCTTAGGCAGGGCAGAAAATGTTAGTGGGCAACAGAAACCCCTCAGGGATGACTTTCGGCATGCTCCCAGAATGTATGGGGATTTTACCTGTGCTTTTGGATTAGGGTTAAAAATCAGTCTAGGGTTAGGTTAAGAAAACTTGGGTCCGTGCGCATCTCCCGGTGCCTGGAATTAGCCTAGGCAGGGCAGAAAATGTTGGTGGGTAACAGAAACCCCTCAGGGATGGCTTTGGGCATGCTACCTGTATGTATTTGGGTTTTACCTTTGCTTTTGGATTAGGGTTAAAACTCAAGCTAGGGTTAGGCTTAAGAAAACTTGGGTCCGTGCGCATCTCCCGTTGCCTGGAATTAGCTTAGGCAGGGCAGAAAATGTCAGTGGGCAACAGAAACCCCCTCATGGATGGCTTTGGGCATGCTACCTGTATGTATGGGGATTTTACCTGTACTTTTGGATTAGGGTTTAAAACTCAAGCTAGCATTAGGGTGCAGAAAAATTGGGTCCGTGCGCATCTCCCGATGCCTGGAATTAGCTTAAGCAGGGCAGAAAATGTTAGTGGGCAACAGAAACCCCCTCATGGGTGAGTTTGGGCATGCTACCTGTATGTATAGGGATTATACCAGTGTTTCAAGATTGGGGTTAAAACTCAAGCTAGGGTTAGGGTTGAGAAAACTTGGGTCCGTGCACATCTCCCGGTGTATGGAATTAGCTTAGGCAGGGCAGAAAATGTTAGTGGGCAACAGAAACCCTTCAGGGATGACTTTGGGCATGCTACCTGTATGTATGGGGATTACACCTATGGTTTTGGTTTAGGGTTAAAACTCAAGCTAGGGTTAGGGTTAAGAAATGTTGGGTCCGTGTCCATCTCCCGGTGCCTGGAATTGGCTTAGGCATGGCAGAAAATGTTAGTGGGCAAGAGAAACCCCTCAGGGATGACTTTGGGCATGCTACCTGTATGTATGGGGATTATACCTGTGCATTTGGATTAGGGTTAAAACTCAAGCTAGGGTTAGGTTAAGAAAACGTGGGTCTGTGCGCATTTCCCGGTGCCTGGAATTAGCTTAGGCAGGCCATAAAATGTTAAAGGGCAACAGAAACCCCTCAGGGATGCTTTGGGCATACCTCTATGTATGGGGATTACACCTGTGCTTTTGGATTAGGGATAAAACTCAAGGTAGGGTTAGGTTAAGAAAACTTGGGTCCGTGCGCATCTCCCGGTGCCTGGAATTAGCTTAGGCAGGGCAGAAAATGTTAGTGGGTAACAGAAACCCCCTCAGGGATGACTTTGGACATGCTACCTGTATGTATGTGGATTATACCTGTGCTTTTGGATTAGGGATAAAACTCATGCTAGCGTTAGGGTTAAGAAAAATTGGGTCCGTGCGCATCTCCCGATGCCTGGAATTAGCTTAGGCAGGGCAGAAAATGTCAGTGGGTAACCGAAACCCCCACAGGGATGACTTTGGGCGTGCTACCTGTATATATGGGGATTATACCTGTGCTTTTGGATTAGGGTTAAAACTCAAACTAGGGTTAGGATTAAGAAAAAATGGGTCCGCGCGCACCTCCTGGTGCCTGGAATTAGCTTAGGCAGGGAAGAAAATGTCAGTGGGAGATAGAAACCTCCTCAGGGATGACTTTCGGCATGCTCCCAGAATGTATGGAGATTTTACCTGTGTTTTTGGATTAGGGTTAAAACTCAAACTAGGGCTAGGGTTAAGAAAACTTGGGTCCGTGCACATCTCCCGGTGCCTGGAATTAGCTTAGGCAGGGCAGAAAATGTTAGTGGGTAACAAAAACCCCTCAGGGATGGCTTTGGGCATGCTACCTGTACGTATTTGGTTTTTACCTGTGCTTTTGGATTAGGGTTAAAACTCAAGCTAGGGTTAGGGCTAAGGAAACTTGGGTCCGTGCGCATCTCCCGTTGCCTGGAATTAGCTTAGGCAGGGCAGAAAATGTTAGTGGGCAACAGAAACCCCCTCCTGGGTGACTTTGGGCATGCTACCTGTATGTATGTGGATTATACCAGTGTTTCAAGATTAGGGTTAAAACTCAAACTAGGGTTTGGGTTGAGAAAACGTGAGTCCGTGCGCATCTACTGGTGTCTGGAATTAGCGTAGGCAGGGCAGAACATGTTAGTGGGCAACAGAAACCTCTCAGGGATGACTTTGGGCGTGCTACCTGTATATATGGGGATTATACCTGTGTTTTTGGATTAGGGTTAAAATTCAAGCTAGGGTTAGGTTTTAGAAAACTTGGGCCCGTGCCCATCTCCCGGTGCCTGGAATTACCTTAAGCAGGGCAGAAAATGTCAGTGGGAGATAGAAACCTCCTCAGGGATTACTTTCGGCATGCTCCCAGAATGTATGGGGATTTTACATGTGCTTTTGGATTAGGGTTAAAACTCAATCTAGGGTTAGGTTAAGAAAACTTGGGTCCGTGCGCATCTCCCGGTGCCTGGAATTAGCTTAGGCAGGGCAGAAAATGTTAGTGGGTAACAGAAACCCCTCAGGGATGGCTCTGGGCATGCTACCTGTATGTATTTGGATTTTACCTGTGCTTTTGGATTAGGGTTAAAACTCAAGCTAGGGTTAGGGTTGAGAAAACTTGGGTCCGTGCGCATCACCCGGTGCCTGGAATTAGCATAGGCAGGGCAGAAAATGTTAGTGGGTAAGAGAAACCCTTCATGGATGGCTTTGGGCATGCTACCTGTATGTATTTGGATTTTACCTGTGCTTTTGGATTAGGGTTAAAACTCAAGCTAGGGTTAAGGTTGAGAAAACTTGGGTCCATGCTCATCTCCCGGTGCGTGGAATTAGCTTAGGCAGGGCAGAAAATGTTAGTCGGCCAAAGAAACCCCCTCAGGGATGAGTTTGGGCATGCTACCTGTACGTATGGGGATTATACCTGTGCTTTTGGATTAGGGTTAAAACTCAAGCTCGGGTTAGGGTTAAGAAAACTTGGGTCCGTACACATCTTCCGTTGCCTGGAATTAGCTTAGGCAGGGCAGAAAATGTTAGTGGGCAACAGAAATTCCCTCCGGGATGACTTTGGGCCTGCTGCCTGTATGTATGGGGATTTTACCTGTGCTTTTGGATTAGGGTTAAAACTCAATCTAGGGTTAGGTTAAGAAAACTTGGGTCTGTGCGCATCTCCCGGTGCCTGGAATTAGCTTAGGCAGGGCAGAAAATGTTAGTGGGCAACAGAAACCCCTCATGGATGGCTTTGGGCATACTACCTGTTTGAATGGGGATTATACCTGTGCTTTTGGATTAGGGTTAAAACTCAAGCTAGGGTTAGGGTTAAGAAAACGTGGGTCCGTGCGCATCTCCCGGTGCCTGGAATTAGCTTAGGTAGGGCAGAAAATGTTAGTGGGTAGCAGAAACCCTCAGGGATGGCTTTGGGCATGCTACCTGTATGTATTTGGGTTTTACCTGTGCTTTTGGATTAGGGCTAAAACTCAAGCTAGGGGTAGGGTTGAGAAAACATGGGTCCATGCTCATCTTCCGTTGCCTGGAATTAGCTTAGGCAGGGCAGAAAATGTTAGTGGGCAACAGAAACCCCCTCAGGGATGACTTTGGGCCTGCTGCCTGTATGTATGGGGATTTTACCTGTGTTTTTGGATTAGGGTTAAAACTCAATCTAGGGTTAGGTTAAGAAAACTTGGGTCCGTGCACATCTCCCGGTGCGTGGAATTAGCTTAGGCAGGGCAGAATATGTTAGTCGGCCAAAGAAACCCCCTCATGGATGCCTTTGGGCATGCTACCTGTATGTATGGGGATTTTACCTGTGCTTTTGGATTAGGGTTTAAACTCAAGCTAGCATTAGGGTGCAGATAAATTGGGTCCTTGCGCATCTCCCGATGCCTGGAATTAGCTTAGGCAGGGCAGAAAATGTTAGAGGGCAACAGAAATCCCCTCAGGGATGACTTTGGGCCTGCTACCTGTATGTATGGGGATTATACCTGTGCTTTTGGTTTAGGGTTAAAACACAAGCTAGGGTTAGGGTTAAGAAAAGTTGGGTCCGTGTCCATCTACCGGTGCCTTGAATTGGCTTAGGCAGGGCAGAAAATGTTAGTGGGCAACAGAAACACCCCCATGGATGGCTTTGGAAATGCTACCTGTATGTATGGGGATTTTACCTGTGCTTTTGGATTAGGGTTAAAACTCAAGGTAGGGTTAGGGTTGCGAAAACTTTCTTCCGTACGCATCTCCCGGTGCCTAGAATTAGCTTCGGTGGGGGAGAAAATGTTAGTGGGCAACAGAAACCCCTCATGGATGGCTTTGGGCATACTACCTGTTTGAATGGGGATTATACCTGTGCTTTTGGATTAGGGTTAAAACTCAAGCTAGGGTTAGGGCTAAGGAAACTTGGGTCCGTGCGCATCTCCCGTTGCCTGGAATTAGCTTAGGCAGGGCAGAAAATGTTAGTGGGCAACAGAAACCCCCTCCTGGGTGACTTTGGGCATGCTACCTGTATGTATGTGGATTATACCAGTGTTTCAAGATTAGGGTTAAAACTCAAACTAGGGTTAGGGTTGAGAAAACGTGAGTCCGTGCGCATCTACTGGTGTCTGGAATTAGCTTAGGCAGGGCAGAAAATGTTAGTGGGCAACAGAAACCTCTCAGGGATGACTTTGGGCGTGCTACCTGTATATATGGGGATTATACCTGTGTTTTTGGATTAGGGTTAAAATTCAAGCTAGGGTTAGGTTTAAGAATACTTGGGCCCGTGCCCATCTCCCAGTGCCTGGAATTAGCTTAAGCAGGGCAGAAAATGTCAGTGGGAGATAGAAACCTCCTCAGGGATTACTTTCGGCATGCTCCCAGAACGTATGGGGATTTTACCTGTGCTTTTGGATTAGGGTTAAAACTCAATCTAGGGTTAGGTTAAGAAAACTTGGGTCCGTGCGCATCTCCCGGTGCCTGGAATTAGCTTAGGCAGGGCAGAAAATGTTAGTGGGTAACAGAAACCCCTCAGGGATGGCTTTGGGCATGCTACCTGTATATATTTGGATTTTACCTGTGCTTTTGGATTAGGGTTGAGAAAACTTGGGTCCGTGCGCATCTCCCGGTGCCTGGAATTAGCTTAGGCAGGGCAGAAAATGTTAGTGGGCAACAGAAACCCCCTCATGGGTGACTTTGGGCATGCTAGCTGTATGTATGGGGATTATACCAGTGTTTCAAGAATAGGGTTAAAACTCAAGCTAGGGTTAGGGTTGAGAAAACTTGCGTCCGTGCGCATCTCCCGGTGCCTGGAATTGGCTAAGGCAGGGCAGAAAATGTTAGTGGGCAACAGAAACACCCTCAGGGTTGATTTTGGGCATGCTACCTGTATGAATGGGGTTACCCGGGGTTTGGATGGGGTAATCCAAAAGCTACCTGTGCTTTTGGATTAGGGTTAAAACTCATGCTAGGGTTAGGTTTAAGAAAAATTGGGTCCGTACGCATCTCCCGATGGCTGGAATTAGCTTAAGCAGGGCAGAAAATGTTAGTGGGCAACAGAAACTCCCTCATGGGTGACTTTGGGCATGCTACCTATATGTATCGGGATTATACCAGTGTTTCAAGATTAGGGTTAAAACTCAAGCTAGGGTTAGGGTTGAGAAAACTTGGGTCCGTGCGCATCTCCCGTTGCCTGGAACTAGCTTAGGCAGAGCAGAAAATGTTAGTGGGTAACAGAAACCCTTCATGGATGGCTTTCGGCATGCTACCTGTATGTATTTGGATTTTACCTGTGCTTTTGGATTAGGGTTAAAACTCAAGCTAGGGTTAGGGTTTAGAAAACTTGGGTCCGTGCTCATCTCCCGGTGCGTGGAATTAGCTTAGGCAGGCCGAAAATGTTAGTCGGCCAAAGAAACCCCCTCAGGGATGACTTTGGGCCTGCTGCCTGTATGTATGGGGATTTTACCTGTGTTTTTGGATTAGGGTTAAAACTCAATCTAGGGTTAGGTTAAGAAATCTTGGGTCCGTGCACATCTCCCGGTGCCTGGAATTAGCTTAGGCAGGGCAGAAAATGTTAGTGGGTAACAGAAACCCCTCAGGGATGGCATTGGGCATGCTACCTGTATGTATTTGGTTTTTACCTGTGCTTTTGGATTAGGGCTAAAACTCAAGCTAGGGGTAGGGTTGAGAAAACTTTGGTCCATGCTCATCTCCCGGTGCGTGGAATTAGCTTAGGCAGGGCAGAAAATGTTAGTCGGCCAAAGAAACCCCCTCAGGGATGACTTTGGGCATGCTACCTGTTTGTATGGGGATTATACCTGTGCTTTTGGATTAGGGTTAAAACTCATGCTAGGGTTAGGGTTAAGAAAACTTGGGTCCGTACACATCTTCCGTTGCCTGGAATTAGCTTAGGCAGGGCAGAAAATGTTAGTGGGCAACAGAAACCCCCTCAGGGATGACTTTGGGCCTGCTGCCTGTATGTATGGGGATTTTACCTGTGTTTTTGGATTAGGGTTAAAACTCAATCTAGGGTTAGGTTAAGAAAACTTGGGTCCGTGCACATCTCCCGGTGCGTGGAATTAGCTTCGGCAGGGCAGAATATGTTAGTCGGCCAAAGAAACCCCCTCATGGATGCCTTAGGGCATGCTACCTGTATGTATGGGCATTTTACTTGTGCTTTTGGATTAGGGTTTAAACTCAAGCTAGCATTAGGGTGCAGAAAAATTGGGTCCGTGCGCATCTCCCGATGCCTGGAATTAGCTTAGGCAGGGCAGAAAATGTTAGAGGGCAACAGAAATCCCCTCAGGGATGACTTTGGGCCTGCTACCTGTATGTATGGGGATTATACCTGTGCTTTTGGTTTAGGGTTAAAACACAAGCTAGGGTTAGGGTTAAGAAAAGTTGGGTCCGTGTCCATCTCCCGGTGCCTTGAATTGGCTTAGGCAGGGCAGAAAATGTTAGTGGGCAACAGAAACACCCCCATGGATGGCTTTGGAAATGCTACCTGTATGTATGGGGATCTTACCTGTGCTTTTGGATTAGGGTTAAAACTCAAGCTAGGGTTAGGGTTGTGAAGACTTTCTTCCGTACGCATCTCCCGGTGCCTAGAATTAGCTTCGGTGGGGCAGAAAATGTTAGTGGGCAACAGAAACCCCTCATGGATGGCTTTGGGCATACTACCTGTTTGAATGGGGATTATACCTGTGCTTTTGGATTAGGGTTAAAACTCAAGCTAGGGTTAGGGATAAGGAAACTTGGGTCCGTGCGCATCTCCCGTTGCCTGGAATTAGCTTAGGCAGGGCAGAAAATGTTAGTGGGCAACAGAAACCCCCTCAGGGATGACTTTGGGCCTGCTGCCTGTATGTATGGGGATTTTACCTGTGTTTTTGGATTAGGGTTAAAACTCAATCTAGGGTTAGGTTAAGAAAACTTGGGTCCGTGCACATCTCCCGGTGCGTGGAATTAGCTTCGGCAGGGCAGAATATGTTAGTTGGCCAAAGAAACCCCCTCATGGATGCCTTAGGGCATGCTACCTGTATGTATGGGCATTTTACTTGTGCTTTTGGATTAGGGTTTAAACTCAAGCTAGCATTAGGGTGCAGAAAAATTGGGTCCGTGCGCATCTCCCGATGCCTGGAATTAGCTTAGGCAGGGCAGAAAATGTTAGAGGGCAACAGAAATCCCCTCAGGGATGACTTTGGGCCTGCTACCTGTATGTATGGTGATTATACCTGTGCTTTTGGTTTAGGGTTAAAACACAAGCTAGGGTTAGGGTTAAGAAAAGTTGGGTCCGTGTCCATCTCCCGGTGCCTTGAATTGGCTTAGGCAGGGCAGAAAATGTTAGTGGGCAACAGAAACCCCCCCATGGATGGCTTTGGAAATGCTACCTGTATGTATGGGGATTTTACCTGTGCTTTTGGATTAGGGTTAAAACTCAAGCTAGGGTTAGGGTTGTGAAGACTTTCTTCCGTACGCATCTCCCGGTGCCTAGAATTAGCTTCGGTGGGGCAGAAAATGTTAGTGGGCAACAGAAACCCCTCATGGATGGCTTTGGGCATACTACCTGTTTGAATGGGGATTATACCTGTGCTTTTGGATTAGGGTTAAAACTCAATCTAGGGTTAGGGCTAAGGAAACTTGGGTCCGTGCGCATCTCCCGTTGCCTGGAATTAGCTTAGGCAGGGCAGAAAATGTTAGTGGGCAACAGAAACCCCCTCCTGGGTGACTTTGGGCATGCTACCTGTATGTATGTGGATTATACCAGTGTTTCAAGATTAGGGTTAAAACTCAAACTAGGGTTAGGGTTGAGAAAACGTGAGTCCGTGCGCATCTACTGGTGTCTGGAATTAGCTTAGGCAGGGCAGAAAATGTTAGTGGGCAACAGAAACCTCTCAGGGATGACTTTGGGCGTGCTACCTGTATATATGGGGATTATACCTGTGTTTTTGGATTAGGGTTAAAATTCAAGCTAGGGTTAGGTTTAAGAAAACTTGGGCCCGTGCCCATCTGCCGGTGCCTGGAATTAGCTTAAGCAGGGCAGAAAATGTCAGTGGGAGATAGAAACCTCCTCAGGGATTACTTTCGGCATGCTACCTGTATGTATTTGGTTTTTACCTGTGCTTTTGGATTAGGGCTAAAACTCAAGCTAGGGGTAGGGTTGAGAAAACCTGGGTCCATGCTCATCTCCCAGTGCGTGGAATTAGCTTAGGCAGGGCAGAAAATGTTAGTCGGCCAAAGAAACCCCCTCAGGGATGACTTTGGGCATGCTACCTGTTTGTATGGGGATTATACCTGTGCTTTTGGATTAGGGTTAAAACTCATGCTAGGGTTAGGGTTAAGAAAACTTGGGTCCGTACACATCTTCCGTTGCCTGGAATTAGCTTAGGCAGGGCAGAAAATGTTAGTGGGCAACAGAAACCCCCTCAGGGATGACTTTGGGCCTGCTGCCTGTATGTATGGGGATTTTACCTGTGTTTTTGGATTAGGGTTAAAACTCAATCTAGGGTTAGGTTAAGAAAACTTGGGTCCGTGCACATCTCCCGGTGCGTGGAATTAGCTTCGGCAGGGCAGAATATGTTAGTCGGCCAAAGAAACCCCCTCATGGATGCCTTTGGGCATGCTACCTGTATGTATGGGGATTTTACCTGTGCTTTTGGATTAGGGTTTAAACTCAAGCTAGCATTAGGGTGCAGAAAAATTGGGTCCGTGCGCATCTCCCGATGCCTGGAATTAGCTTAGGCAGGGCAGAAAATGTTAGAGGGCAAGAGAAACCCCCTCAGGGATGACTTTGGGCCTGCTACCTGTATGTATGGGGATTATACCTGTGCTTTTGGTTTAGGGTTAAAACACAAGCTAGGGTTAGGGTTAAGAAAAGTCGGGTCCGTGTCCATCTCCCGGTGCCTTGAATTGGCTTAGGCAGGGCAGAAAATGTTAGTGGGCAACAGAAACACCCCCATGGATGGCTTTGGAAATGCTACCTGTATGTATGGGGATTTTACCTGTGCTTTTGGATTAGGGTTAAAACTCAAGCTAGGGTTAGGGTTGTGAAGACTTTCTTCCGTACGCATCTCCCGGTGCCTAGAATTAGCTTCGGTGGGGGAGAAAATGTTAGTGGGCAACAGAAACCCCTCATGGATGGCTTTGGGCATACTACCTGTTTGAATGGGGATTATACCTGTGCTTTTGGATTAGGGTTAAAACTCAAGCTAGGGTTAGGGCTAAGGAAACTTGGGTCCGTGCGCATCTCCCGTTGCCTGGAATTAGCTTAGGCAGGGCAGAAAATGTTAGTGGGCAACAGAAACCCCCTCCTGGGTGACTTTGGGCATGCTACCTGTATGTATGTGGATTATACCAGTGTTTCAAGATTAGGGTTAAAACTCAAACTAGGGTTAGCGTTGAGAAAACGTGAGTCCGTGCGCATCTACTGGTGTCTGGAATTAGCTTAGGCAGGGCAGAAAATGTTAGTGGGCAACAGAAACCTCTCAGGGATGACTTTGGGCGTGCTACCTGTATATATGGGGATTATACCTGTGTTTTTGGATTAGGGTTAAAATTCAAGCTAGGGTTAGGTTTAAGAATACTTGGGCCCGTGCCCATCTCCCAGTGCCTGGAATTAGCTTAACCAGGGCAGAAAATGTCAGTGGGAGATAGAAATCTCCTCAGGGATTACTTTCGGCATGCTACCTGTATGTATTTGGTTTTTACCTGTGCTTTGGATTAGGGCTAAAACTCAAGCTAGGGGTAGGGTTGAGAAAACTTGGGTCCATGCTCATCTCCCAGTGCGTGGAATTAGCTTAGGCAGGGCAGAAAATGTTAGTCGGCCAAAGAAACCCCCTCAGGGATGACTTTGGGCATGCTACCTGTTTGTATGGGGATTATACCTGTGCTTTTGGATTAGGGTTAAAACTCATGCTAGGGTTAGGGTTAAGAAAACTTGGGTCCGTACACATCTTCCGTTGCCTGGAATTAGCTTAGGCAGGGCAGAAAATGTTAGTGGGCAACAGAAACCCCCTCAGGGATGACTTTGGGCCTGCTGCCTGTATGTATGGGGATTTTACCTGTGTTTTTGGATTAGGGTTAAAACTCAATCTAGGGTTAGGTTAAGAAAACTTGGGTCCGTGCACATCTCCCGGTGCGTGGAATTAGCTTCGGCAGGGCAGAATATGTTAGTCGGCCAAAGAAACCCCCTCATGGATGCCTTAGGGCATGCTACCTGTATGTATGGGCATTTTACTTGTGCTTTTGGATTAGGGTTTAAACTCAAGCTAGCATTAGGGTGCAGAAAAATTGGGTCCGTGCGCATCTCCCGATGCCTGGAATTATCTTAGGCAGGGCAGAAAATGTTAGAGGGCAACAGAAATCCCCTCAGGGATGACTTTGGGCCTGCTACCTGTATGTATGGGGATTATACCTGTGCTTTTGGTTTAGGGTTAAAACACAAGCTAGAGTTAGGGTTAAGAAAAGTTGGGTCCGTGTCCATCTCCCGGTGCCTTGAATTGGCTTAGGCAGGGCAGAAAATGTTAGTGGGCAACAGAAACACCCCCATGGATGGCTTTGGAAATGCTACCTGTATGTATGGGGATTTTACCTGTGCTTTTGGATTAGGGTTAAAACTCAAGCTAGGGTTAGGGTTGTGAAGACTTTCTTCCGTACGCATCTCCCGGTGCCTAGAATTAGCTTCGGTGGGGAAGAAAATGTTAGTGGGCAACAGAAACCCCTCATGGATGGCTTTGGGCATACTACCTGTTTGAATGGGGATTATACCTGTGCTTTTGGATTAGGGTTAAAACTCAAGCTAGGGTTAGGGATAAGGAAACTTGGGTCCGTGCGCATCTCCCGTTGCCTGGAATTAGCTTAGGCAGGGCAGAAAATGTTAGTGGGCAACAGAAACCCCCTCAGGGATGACTTTGGGCCTGCTGCCTGTATGTATGGGGATTTTACCTGTGTTTTTGGATTAGGGTTAAAACTCAATCTAGGGTTAGGTTAAGAAAACTTGGGTCCGTGCACATCTCCCGGTGCGTGGAATTAGCTTCGGCAGGGCAGAATATGTTAGTCGGCCAAAGAAACCCCCTCATGGATGCCTTAGGGCATGCTACCTGTATGTATGGGCATTTTACTTGTGCTTTTGGATTAGGGTTTAAACTCAAGCTAGCATTAGGGTGCAGAAAAATTGGGTCCGTGCGCATCTCCCGATGCCTGGAATTAGCTTAGGCAGGGCAGAAAATGTTAGAGGGCAACAGAAATCCCCTCAGGGATGACTTTGGGCCTGCTACCTGTATGTATGGGGATTATACCTGTGCTTTTGGTTTAGGGTTAAAACACAAGCTAGGGTTAGGGTTAAGAAAAGTTGGGTCCGTGTCCATCTCCCGGTGCCTTGAATTGGCTTAGGCAGGGCAGAAAATGTTAGTGGGCAACAGAAACACCCCCATGGATGGCTTTGGAAATGCCACCTGTATGTATGGGGATTTTACCTGTGCTTTTGGATTAGGGTTAAAACTCAAGCTAGGGTTAGGGTTGTGAAGACTTTCTTCCGTACGCATCTCCCGGTGCCTAGAATTAGCTTCGGTGGGGCAGAAAATGTTAGTGGGCAACAGAAACCCCTCATGGATGGCTTTGGGCATACTACCTGTTTGAATGGGGATTATACCTGTGCTTTTGGATTAGGGTTAAAACTCAAGCTAGGGTTAGGGATAAGGAAACTTGGGTCCGTGCGCATCTCCCGTTGCCTGGAATTAGCTTAGGCAGGGCAGAAAATGTTAGTGGGCAACAGAAACCCCCTCCTGGGTGACTTTGGGCATGCTACCTGTATGTATGTGGATTATACCAGTGTTTCAAGATTAGGGTTAAAACTCAAACTAGGGTTAGGGTTGAGAAAACGTGAGTCCGTGCGCATCTACTGGTGTCTGGAATTAGCTTAGGCAGGGCAGAAAATGTTAGTGGGCAACAGAAACCTCTCAGGGATGACTTTGGGAGTGCTACCTGTATATATGGGGATTATACCTGTGTTTTTGGATTAGGGTTAAAATTCAAGGTAGGGTTAGGTTTAAGAAAACTTGGGCCCGTGCCCATCTGCCGGTGCCTGGAATTAGCTTAAGCAGGGCAGAAAATGTCAGTGGGAGATAGAAACCTCCTCAGGGATTACTTTCGGCATGCTCCCAGAATGTATGGGGATTTTACCTGTGCTTTTGGATTAGGGTTAAAACTCAATCTAGGGTTAGGTTAAGAAAACATGGGTCCGTGCGCATCTCCCGGTGCCTGGAATTAGTTTAGGCAGGGCAGAAAATGTTAGTGGGCAACAGAAACCCCCTCATGGGTGACTTTGGGCATGCTAGCTGTATGTATGGGGATTATACCAGTGTTTCAAGATTAGGGTTAAAACTCAAGCTAGGGTTAGGGTTGAGAAAAATTGGGTCCGCGCGCATCTCCCGGTGCCTGGAATTAGCTTAGGCAGGGCAGAAAATGTTAGTGGGTAAGAGAAACCCCTCATGGATGGCTTTGGGCATGCTACCTGTATGTATTTGGATTTTACCTGTGCTTTTGGATTAGGGTTAAAACTCAAGCTAGGGTTAGGGTTGAGAAAACTTGGGTCCATGCTCATCTCCCGGTGCGTGGAATTAGCTTAGGCAGGGCAGAAAATGTTAGTCGGCCAAAGAAACCCCCTCAGGGATGAGTTTGGGCATGCTACCTGTATGTATGGGGATTATACCTGTGCTTTTGGATTAGGGTTAAAACTCAAGCTCGGGTTAGGGTTAAGAAAACTTGGGTCCGTACACATCTTCTGTTGCCTGGAATTAGCTTAGGCAGGGCAGAAAATGTTAGTGGGCAACAGAAATTCCCTCAGGGATGACTTTGGGCCTGCTGCCTGTATGTATGGGGATTTTACCTGTGCTTTTGGATTAGGGTTAAAACTCAATCTAGGGTTAGGTTAAGAAAACTTGGGTCCGTGCGCATCTCCCGGTGCCTGGAATTAGCTTAGGCAGGGCAGAAAATGTTAGTGGGCAACAGAAATTCCCTCAGGGATGACTTTGGGCCTGCTGCCTGTATGTATGGGGATTATACCTGTGCTTTTGGATTAGGGTTAAAACTCATGGTAGGGTTAGGGCTAAGAAAACTTGGGTCCGTGCGCATCTCCCGGTGCCTGGAATTAGCTTTGGTAGGGCAGAAAATGTTAGTGGGTAGCAGAAACACTCAGGGATGGCTTTGGGCATGCTACCTGTATGTATTTGGGTTTTACCTTTGCTTTTGGATTAGGGCTAAAACTCAAGCTAGGGGTAGGGTTGAGAAAACATGGGTCCATGCTCATCTTCCGTTGCCTGGAATTAGCTTAGGCAGGGCAGAAAATGTTAGTGGGCAACAGAAACCCCCTCAGGGATGACTTTGGGCCTGCTGCCTGTATGTATGGGGATTTTACCTGTGTTTTTGGATTAGGGTTAAAACTCAATCTAGGGTTAGGTTAAGAAAACTTGGGTCCATGCACATCTACCGGTGCGTGGAATTAGCTTAGGCAGGGCAGAATATGTTAGTCGGCCAAAGAAACCCCCTCATGGATGCCTTTGGGCATGCTACCTGTATGTATGGGGATTATACCTGTGCTTTTGGTTTAGGGTTAAAACACAAGCTAGGGTTAGGGTTAAGAAAAGTTGGGTCCGTGTCCATCTCCCGGTGCCTTGAATTGGCTTAGGCAGGGCAGAAAATGTTAGTGGGCAACAGAAACACCCCCATGGATGGCTTTGGAAATGCTACCTGTATGTATGGGGATTTTACCTGTGCTTTTGGATTAGGGTTAAAACTCAAGCTAGGGTTAGGGTTGCGAAAACTTTCTTCCGTACGCATCTCCCGGTGCCTAGAATTAGCTTCGGTGGGGCAGAAAATGTTAGTGGGCAACAGAAACCCGTCATGGATGGCTTTGGGCATACTACCTGTTTGAATGGGGATTATACCTGTGCTTTTGGATTAGGGTTAAAACTCAAGCTAGGGTTAGGGCTAAGGAAACTTGGGTCCGTGCGCATCTCCCGTTGCCTGGAATTAGCTTAGGCAGGGCAGAAAATGTTAGTGGGCAACAGAAACCCCCTCCTGGGTGACTTTGGAAATGCTAACTGTATGTATGGGGATTTTACCTGTGCTTTTGGATTAGGGTTAAAACTCAAACTAGGGTTAGGGTTGAGAAAACGTGAGTCCGTGAGCATCTACTGGTGTCTGGAATTAGCTTAGGCAGGGCAGAAAATGTTAGTGGGCAACAGAAACCTCTCAGGGATGACTTTGGGCGTGCTACCTGTATATATGGGGATTATACCTGTGCTTTTTGATTAGGGTTAAAATTCAAGCTAGGGTTAGGTTTAAGAATACTTGGGCCCGTGCCCATCTCCCAGTGCCTGGAATTAGCTTAAGCAGGGCAGAAAATGTCTGTGGGAGATAGAAACCTCCTCAGGGATTACTTTCGGCATGCTCCCAGAATGTATGGGGATTTTACCTGTGCTTTTGGATTAGGGTAAAAACTCAATCTAGGGTTAGGTTAAGAAAAATTGGGTCCGTGCGCATCTCCCGGTGCCTGGAATTAGCTTAGGCAGGGCAGAAAATTTTAGTGGGTAACAGAAACCCCTCAGGGATGGCTTTGGGCATGCTACCTGTATATATTTGGATTTTACCTGTGCTTTTGGATTAGGGTTGAGAAAACTTGGGTCCGTGCGCATCTCCCGGTGCCTGGAATTAGCTTAGGCAGGGCAGAAAATGTTAGTGGGCAACAGAAACCCCCTCATGGGTGACTTTGGGCATGCTAGCTGTATGTATGGGGATTATACCAGTGTTTCAAGAATAGGGTTAAAACTCAACCTAGGGTTAGGGTTGAGAAAACTTGGGTCCGTGCGCATCTCCCGGTGCCTGGAATTGGCTAAGGCAGGGCAGAAAATGTTAGTGGGCAACAGAAACACCCTCAGGGTTGATTTTGGGCATGCTACCTGTATGAATGGGGATTATACCTGTGCTTTTGGATTAGGGTTAAAACTCATGCTAGGGTTAGGTTTAAGAAAAATTGGGTCCGTACGCATCTCCTGGTGGCTGGAATTAGCTTAAGCACGGCAGAAAATGTTAGTGGGCAACAGAAACCCCCTCAGGGATGACTTTGGGCATGCTACCTATATGTATCGGGATTATACCTGTGCTTTTGGATTAGGGTTAAAATTCAAGCTAGGGTTAGGGTTAAGAAAACTTGGGTCCGTGCCCATCTCCCGGTGCCTGGAATTAGCTTAAGCAGGGCAGAAACGTCAGTGGGAGATAGAAACCTCCTCACGGATGACTTTCGGCATGTTCCCAGAATGTATGGGGATTTTACCTGTGCTTTTGGATTAGGGTTAAAACTCAATCTAGAGTTAGGTTAAGAACGCTTGGGTCCGTGCGCATCTCCCGATGCCTGGAATTTGCTTAGGCAGGGCAGAAAATGTTAGTGGGCAACAGAAAGCCCCTCATGGGTGACTTTGGGCATGCTACCTGTATGTATGGGGATTATACCAGTGTTTCAAGATTGGGGTTAAAACTCAAGCTAGGGTTGGGGTTAAGAAAACTTGGGTCCGTGCCCATCTCCCGGTGCCTGGAATTAGCTTAAGCAGGGCAGAAAATGTCAGTGGGAGATAGAAACCTCCTCAGGGATGACTTTCGGCATGCTCCCAGAATGTATGGGGATTTTACCTGTGCTTTTGGATTAGGGTTAAAACTCAATCTAGGGTTAGGTTAAGAAAACTTGGGTCCGTGCGCATCTCCCGGTGCCTGGAATTAGCTTAGGCAGGGCAGAAAATGTTAGTGGGTAACAGAAACCCCTCAGGGATGGCTTTGGGCATGCTACCTGTATGTATTTGGGTTTTTCTGTGCTTTTGGATTAGGGTTAAAACTCAAACTAGGGTTAGGGTTAAGAAAACTTGGGTCCGTGCGCATCTCCCGTTGCCTGGAATTAGCTTAGGCAGGGCAGAAAATGTCAGTGGGCAACAGAAACCCCCTCATGGATGGCTTTGGGCATGCTACCTGTATGTATTTTACCTGTACTTTTGGATTAGGGTTTAAACTCAAGCTAGCATTAGGGTGCAGAAAAATTGGGTCCGTGCGCATCTCCCGATGCCTGGAATTAGCTTAAGCAGGGCAGAAAATGTTAGTGGGCAACAGAAACCCCCTCATGGGTGACTTTGGGCATGCTACCTGTATGTATAGGGATTATACCAGTGTTTCAAGATTGGGGTTAAAACTCAAGCTAGGGTTAGGGTTAAGAAAAGTTGGGTCCGTGTCCATCTCCCGGTGCCTGGAATTGGCTTAGGCATGGCAGAAAATGTTAGTGGGCAAGAGAAACCCCTCAGGGATGAC
Source organism: Shinisaurus crocodilurus (assembly GCA_021292165.1). Classification (NCBI taxonomy): domain Eukaryota; kingdom Metazoa; phylum Chordata; class Lepidosauria; order Squamata; family Shinisauridae; genus Shinisaurus; species Shinisaurus crocodilurus. The sequence continues at coordinate 47,913 of JAHFWL010000473.1, forward strand.
TTTGGGCATGCTACCTGTATGTATGTGGATTATACCTGTGCATTTGGATTAGGGTTTAAATTCAAGCTAGGGTTAGGTTAAGAAAACGTGGGTCTGTGCGCATTTCCCGGTGCCTGGAATTAGCTTAGGCAGGCCATAAAATGTTAGTGGGCAACAGAAACCCCTCAGGGATGACTTTGGGCATACCTCTATGTATGGGGATTACACCTGTGCTTTTGGATTAGGGATAAAACTCAAGATAGGGTTAGGTTAAGAAAACTTGGGTCCGTGCGCATCTCCCGGTGCCTGGAATTAGCTTAGGCAGGGCAGAAAATGTTAGTGGGTAACAGAAACCCCCTCAGGGATGACTTTGGACATGCTACCTGTATGTATGTGGATTATACCTGTGCTTTTGGATTAGGGATAAAACTCATGCTAGCGTTAGGGTAAAGAAAAATTGGGTCCGTGCGCATCTCCCGATGCCTGGAATTAGCTTAAGCAGGGCAGAAAATGTTAGTGGGCAACAGAAACCTCCTCATGGGTGACTTTGGGCATGCTACCTGTATGTATGGGGATTATACCAGTGCTTTTGGATTAGGGATAAAACTCAAGCTAGGGTTAGGGTTAAGAAAACGTGGGTCCGTGCGCATCTCCCGTTGCCTGGAATTAGCTTAGGCAGGGCAGAAAATGTCAGTGGGTAACCGAAACCCCCACAGGGATGACTTTGGGCGTGCTACCTGTATATATGGGGATTATACCTGTGCTTTTGGATTAGGGTTAAAACTCAAACTAGGGTTAGGATTAAGAAAAAATGGGTCCGCGCGCACCTCCTGGTGCCTGGAATTAGCTTAGGCAGGGAAGAAAATGTCAGTGGGAGATAGAAACCTCCTCAGGGATGACTTTCGGCATGCTCCCAGAATGTATGGAGATTTTACCTGTGTTTTTGGATTAGGGTTAAAACTCAAATTAGGGCTAGGGTTAAGAAAACTTGGGTCCGTGCACATCTCCCGGTGCCTGGAATTAGCTTAGGCAGGGCAGAAAATGTTAGTGGGTAACAAAAACCCCTCAGGGATGGCTTTGGGCATGCTACCTGTATGTATTTGGTTTTTACCTGTGCTTTTGGATTAGGGTTAAAACTCAAGCTAGGGTTAGGGTTGAGAAAACTTGGGTCCGTGCGCATCTCCCGGTGCCTGGAATTAGCTTAGGCAGGGCAGAAAATGTTAGTGGGCAACAGAAACCCCCTCATGGGTGACTTTGGGCATGCTACCTGTATGTATGGGGATTATACCAGTGTTTCAAGATTAGGGTTAAAACTCAAGCTAGGGTTAGGGTTGAGAAAAATTGGGTCCGCGCGCATCTCCCGGTGCCTGGAATTAGCTTAGGCAGGGCAGAAAATGTTAGTGGGTAAGAGAAACCCCTCATGGATGGCTTTGGGCATGCTACCTGTATGTATTTGGATTTTACCTGTGCTTTTGGATTAGGGTTAAAACTCAAGCTAGGGTTAGGGTTGAGAAAACTTGGGTCCATGCTCATCTCCCGGTGCGTGGAATTAGCTTAGGCAGGGCAGAAAATGTTAGTCGGCCAAAGAAACCCCCTCAGGGATGAGTTTGGGCATGCTACCTCTATGTATGGGGATTATACCTGTGCTTTTGGATTAGGGTTAAAACTCAAGCTCGGGTTAGGGTTAAGAAAACTTGGGTCCGTACACATCTTCTGTTGCCTGGAATTAGCTTAGGCAGGGCAGAAAATGTTAGTGGGCAACAGAAATTCCCTCAGGGATGACTTTGGGCCTGCTGCCTGTATGTATGGGGATTTTACCTGTGCTTTTGGATTAGGGTTAAAACTCAATCTAGGGTTAGGTTAAGAAAACTTGGGTCCGTGCGCATCTCCCGGTGCCTGGAATTAGCTTAGGCAGGGCAGAAAATGTTAGTGGGCAACAGAAATTCCCTCAGGGATGACTTTGGGCCTGCTGCCTGTATGTATGGGGATAATACCTGTGCTTTTGGATTAGGGTTAAAACTCATGGTAGGGTTAGGGCTAAGAAAACTTGGGTCCGTGCGCATCTCCCGGTGCCTGGAATTAGCTTTGGTAGGGCAGAAAATGTTAGTGGGTAGCAGAAACCCTCAGGGATGGCTTTGGGCATGCTACCTGTATGTATTTGGGTTTTACCTTTGCTTTTGGATTAGGGCTAAAACTCAAGCTAGGGGTAGGGTTGAGAAAACATGGGTCCATGCTCATCTTCCGTTGCCTGGAATTAGCTTAGGCAGGGCAGAAAATGTTAGTGGGCAACAGAAACCCCCTCAGGGATGACTTTGGGCCTGCTGCCTGTATGTATGGGGATTTTACCTGTGTTTTTGGATTAGGGTTAAAACTCAATCTAGGGTTAGGTTAAGAAAACTTGGGTCCATGCACATCTCCCGGTGCGTGGAATTAGCTTAGGCAGGGCAGAATATGTTAGTCGGCCAAAGAAACCCCCTCATGGATGCCTTTGGGCATGCTACCTGTATGTATGGGGATTTTACCTGTGCTTTTGGATTAGGGTTTAAACTCAAGCTAGCATTAGGGTGCAGAAAAATTGGGTCTGTGCGCATCTCCCGATGCCTGGAATTAGCTTAGGCAGGGCAGAAAATGTTAGAGGGCAACAGAAACCCCCTCCGGGATGACTTTGGGCCTGCTACCTGTATGTATGGGGATTATACCTGTGCTTTTGGTTTAGGGTTAAAACACAAGCTAGGGTTAGGGTTAAGAAAAGTTGGGTCCGTGTCCATCTCCCGGTGCCTTGAATTGGCTTAGGCAGGGCAGAAAATGTTAGTGGGCAACAGAAACACCCCCATGGATGGCTTTGGAAATGCTACCTGTATGTATGGGGATTTTACCTGTGCTTTTGGATTAGGGTTAAAACTCAAGCTAGGGTTAGGGTTGCGAAAACTTTCTTCCGTACGCATCTCCCGGTGCCAAGAATTAGCTTCGGTGGGGCAGAAAATGTTAGTGGGCAACAGAAACCCCTCATGGATGGCTTTGGGCATACTACCTGTTTGAATGGGGATTATACCTGTGCTTTTGGATTAGGGTTAAAACTCAAGCTAGGGTTAGGGCTAAGGAAACTTGGGTCCGTGCGCATCTCCCGTTGCCTGGAATTAGCTTAGGCAGGGCAGAAAATGTTAGTGGGCAACAGAAACCCCCTCCTGGGTGACTTTGGGCATGCTACCTGTATGTATGTGGATTATACCAGTGTTTCAAGATTAGGGTTAAAACTCAAACTAGGGTTAGGGTTGAGAAAACGTGAGTCCGTGCGCATCTACTGGTGTCTGGAATTAGCTTAGGCAGGGCAGAAAATGTTAGTGGGCAACAGAAACCTCTCAGGGATGACTTTGGGCGTGCTACCTGTATATATGGGGATTATACCTGTGTTTTTGGATTAGGGTTAAAATTCAAGCTAGGGTTAGGATTAAGAATACTTGGGCCCGTGCCCATCTCCCAGTGCCTGGAATTAGCTTAAGCAGGGCAGAAAATGTCAGTGGGAGATAGAAACCTCCTCAGGGATTACTTTCGGCATGCTCCCAGAATGTATGGGGATTTTACCTGTGCTTTTGGATTAGGGTTAAAACTCAATCTAGGGTTAGGTTAAGAAAACTTGGGTCCGTGCGCATCTCCCGGTGCCTGGAATTAGCTTAGGCAGGGCAGAAAATGTTAGTGGGTAACAGAAACCCCTCAGGGATGGCTTTGGGCATGCTACCTGTATATATTTGGATTTTACCTGTGCTTTTGGATTAGGGTTGAGAAAACTTGGGTCCGTGCGCATCTCCCGGTGCCTGGAATTAGCTTAGGCAGGGCAGAAAATGTTAGTGGGCAACAGAAACCCCCTCATGGGTGACTTTGGGCATGCTAGCTGTATGTATGGGGATTATACCAGTGTTTCAAGAATAGGGTTAAAACTCAACCTAGGGTTAGGGTTGAGAAAACTTGGGTCCGTGCGCATCTCCCGGTGCCTGGAATTGGCTAAGGCAGGGCAGAAAATGTTAGTGGGCAACAGAAACACCCTCAGGGTTGATTTTGGGCATGCTACCTGTATGAATGGGGATTATACCTGTGCTTTTGGATTAGGGTTAAAACTCAATCTAGGCTTAGGTTTAAGAAAAATTGGGTCCGTACGCATCTCCCGGTGGCTGGAATTAGCTTAAGCAGGGCAGAAAATGTTAGTGGGCAACAGAAACCCCCTCATGGGTGACTTTGGGCATGCTACCTATATGTATCGGGATTATACCAGTGTTTCAAGATTAGGGTTAAAACTCAAGCTAGGGTTAAAGTTGAGAAAACTTGGGTCCGTGCGCATCTCCCGTTGCCTGGAATTAGCTTAGGCAGGGCAGAAAATGTTAGTGGGTAACAGAAACCCCTCATGGATGGCTTTCGGCATGCTACCTGTATGTATTTGGATTTTACCTGTGCTTTTGGATTAGGGCTAAAACTCAAGCTAGGGGTAGGGTTGAGAAAACATGGGTCCATGCTCATCTTCCGTTCCCTGGAATTAGCTTAGGCAGGGCAGAAAATGTTAGTGGGCAACAGAAACCCCCTCAGGGATGACTTTGGGCCTGCTGCCTGTATGTATGGGGATTTTACCTGTGTTTTTGGATTAGGGTTAAAACTCAATCTAGGGTTAGGTTAAGAAAACTTGGGTCCATGCACATCTCTCGGTGCGTGGAATTAGCTTAGGCAGGGCAGAATATGTTAGTCGGCCAAAGAAACCCCCTCATGGATGCCTTTGGGCATGCTACCTGTATGTATGGGGATTTTACCTGTGCTTTTGGATTAGGATTTAAACTCAAGCTAGCATTAGGGTGCAGAAAAATTGGGTCTGTGCGCATCTCCCGATGCCTGGAATTAGCTTAGGCAGGGCAGAAAATGTTAGAGGGCAACAGAAACCCCCTCCGGGATGACTTTGGGCGTGCTACCTGTATGTATGGGGATTATACCTGTGCTTTTGGTTTAGGGTTAAAACACAAGCTAGGGTTAGGGTTAAGAAAAGTTGGGTCCGTGTCCATCTCCCGGTGCCTTGAATTGGCTTAGGCAGGGCAGAAAATGTTAGTGGGCAACAGAAATACCCCCATGGATGGCTTTGGAAATGCTACCTGTATGTATGGGGATTATACCTGTGCTTTTGGATTAGGGTTAAAACTCAATCTAGGGTTAGATTAAGAAAACTTGGGTCCGTGCGCATCTCCCGTTGCCTGGAATTAGCTTAGGCAGGGCAGAAAATGTTAGTGGGCAACAGAAACAAACTCAGGGTTGATTTTGGGCATGCTACCTGTATGTATGGGGATTATACCTGTGCTTTTGGATTAGGGTTAAAACTCATGGTAGGGTTAGGGCTAAGAAAACTTGGGTCCGTGCGCATCTCCCGGTGCCTGGAATTAGCTTAGGTAGGGCAGAAAATGTTAGTGGGTAGCAGAAACCCTCAGGGATGGCTTTGGGCATGCTACCTGTATATATTTGGATTTTACCTGTGCTTTTGGATTAGGGTTGAGAAAACTTGGGTCCGTGCGCATCTCCCGGTGCCTGGAATTAGCTTAGGCAGGGCAGAAAATGTTAGTGGGCAACAGAAACCCCCTCATGGGTGACTTTGGGCATGCTACCTATATGTATCGGGATTATACCAGTGTTTCAAGATTAGGGTTAAAACTCAAGCTAGGGTTAGGGTTGAGAAAACTTGGGTCCGTGCGCATCTCCCGTTGCCTGGAATTAGCTTAGGCAGGGCAGAAAATGTTAGTGGGTAACAGAAACCCCTCATGGATGGCTTTCGGCATGCTTCCTGTATGTATTTGGATTTTACCTGTGCTTTTGGATTAGGGTTAAAACTCAAGCTAGGGTTAGGGTTTAGAAAACTTGGGTCCGTGCTCATCTCCCGGTGCGTGGAATTAGCTTAGGCAGGCCGAAAATGTTAGTCGGCCAAAGAAACCCCCTCAGGGATGACTTTGGGCCTGCTGCCTGTATTTATGGGGATTTTACCTGTGTTTTTGGATTAGGGTTAAAACTCAATCTAGGGTTAGGTTAAGAAATCTTGGGTCCGTGCACATCTCCCGGTGCCTGGAATTAGCTTAGGCAGGGCAGAAAATGTTAGTGGGTAACAGAAACCCCTCAGGGATGGCATTGGGCATGCTACCTGTATGTATTTGGTTTTTACCTGTGCTTTTGGATTAGGGATAAAACTCAAGCTAGGGGTAGGGTTGAGAAAACTTGGGTCCATGCTCATCTCCCGGTGCGTGGAATTAGCTTAGGCAGGGGAGAATATGTTAGTGGGCAACAGAAACCCCCTCAGGGATGACTTTGGGCCTGCTACCTGTATGTATGGTGATTATACCTGTGCTTTTGGTTTAGGGTTAAAACACAAGCTAGGGTTAGGGTTAAGAAAAGTTGGGTCCGTGTCCATCTCCTGGTGCCTTGAATTGGCTTAGGCAGGGCAGAAAATGTTAGTGGGCAACAGAAACACCCCCATGGATGGTTTTGGAAATGCTACCTGTATATATGGGGATTATACCTGTGTTTTTGGATTAGGGTTAAAATTCAAGCTAGGGTTAGGTTTAAGAAAACTTGGGCCCGTGCCCATCTCCCGGTGCCTGGAATTAGTTTAAGCAGGGCAGAAAATGTCAGTGGGAGATAGAAACCTCCTCAGGGATGACTTTCGGCATGCTCCCAGAATGTATGGGGATTTTACCTGTGCTTCTGGATTAGGGTTAAAACTCAATCTAGGGTTAGGTTAAGAAAACTTGGGTCCGTGCGCATCTCCCGGTGCCTGGAATTAGCTTAGGCCGGGCAGAAAATGTTAGTCGGCCAAAGAAACCCCCTCAGGGATGACTATGGGCATGCTACCTGTATGTATGTGGATTATACCTGTGCTTTTGGATTAGGGTTAAAATTCAAGCTAGGGTTAGGGTTAAGAAAACTTGGGTCCGTGCACATCTCCCGTTGCATGGAATTAGCTTAGGCAGGGCAGAAAATGTTAGTTGGCAACAGAAACCCCTCAGGGATGACTTTGGGCATGCCACCTGTTTGTATGGGATTATACCTGTGCTTTTGGATTAGGGTTAAAACTCATGCTAGGGTTAGGGTTAAGAAAACTTGGGTCCGTGCCCATCTCCCGGTGCCTGGAATTAGCTTAAGCAGGGCAGAAACGTCAGTGGGAGATAGAAACGTCCTCACGGATGACTTTCGGCATGCTCCCAGAATGTATGGGGATTTTACCTGCGCTTTTGGATTAGGGTTAAAACTCAATCTAGGGTTAGGTTAAGAACGCTTGCGTCCGTGCGCATCTCCGATGCCTGGAATTTGCTTAGGCAGGGCAGAAAATGTTAGTGGGCAACAGAAAGCCCCTCATGGGTGACTTTGGGCATGCTACCTGTATGTATGGGGATTATACCAGTGTTTCAAGATTGGGGTTAAAACTCAAGCTAGGGTTAGGGTTGAGAAAACTTGGGTCCGTGCACATCTCCCGGTGTCTGGAATTAGCTTAGGCAGGGCAGAAAATGTTAGTGGGCAACAGAAACCCCTCAGGGATGACTTTGGGCATGCTACCTGTATGTATGGGGATTATACCTGTGCATTTGGATTAGGGTTAAAACTCAAGCTAGGGTTAGGTTAAGAAAACGTGGGTCTGTGCGCATTTCCCGGTGCCTGGAATTAGCTTAGGCAGGCCATAAAATGTTAGTGGGCAACAGAAACCCCTCAGGGATGACTTTGGGCATACCTCTATGTATGGGGATTACACCTGTGCTTTTGGATTAGGGATAAAACTCAAGGTAGGGTTAGGTTAAGAAAACTTGGGTCCGTGCGCATCTCCCGGTGCCTGGAATTAGCTTAGGCAGGGCAGAAAATGTTAGTGGGTAACAGAAACCCCCTCAGGGATGACTTTGGACATGCTACCTGTATGTATGTGGATTATACCTGTGCTTTTGGATTAGGGATAAAACTCATGCTAGCGTTAGGGTTAAGAAAAATTGGGTCCGTGCGCATCTCCCGATGCCTGGAATTAGCTTAAGCAGGGCAGAAAATGTTAGTGGGCAACAGAAAACCTCCTCATGGGTGACTTTGGGCATGCTACCTGTATGTATGGGGATTATACCAGTGCTTTTGGATTAGGGATAAAACTCAAGATAGGGTTAGGGTTAAGAAAACGTGGGTCCGTGCGCATCTCCCGTTGCCTGGAATTAGCTTAGGCAGGGCAGAAAATGTCAGTGGGTAACCGAAACCCCCACAGGGATGACTTTGGGCGTGCTACCTGTATATATGGGGATTATACCTGTGCTTTTGGATAGGGTTAAAACTCAAACTAGGGTTAGGATTAAAGAAAAAATGGGTCCGCGCGCACCTCCTGGTGCCTGGAATTAGCTTAGGCAGGGAAGAAAATGTCAGTGGAGATAGAAACCTCCTCAGGGATGACTTTCGGCATGCTCCCAGAATGTATGGAGATTTTACCTGTGTTTTGGATTAGGGTTAAAACTCAAACTAGGGCTAGAGGTTAAGAAAAACTTGGGTCCGTGCACATCTCCCGGTGCCTGGAATTAGCTTAGGCAGGGCAGGAACATGTAGTGGGTAACCAAACCCCTCAGGGATGGCTTTGGGCATGCTACCTGTCTGTTATTTGAGTTTTTACCTGTGCTTTTGGATTAGGGTTAAACACTCAAGCTCAGGGTTAGGTTGAGAAAATAATGGGCATACGAAAACCGGCTGGACACAATGCCGCCAGAGTAGGAGCAGCGCCTCGTCCAGCCAGGTTTCCGTAACACATGCCAGGTCCGCACCCTCATCCATGATCAAGTCATGGATGAGAGATGTTTTTTGGGTAACGGACCTGGCATTGCACAACAGCAAACGCAGGGTGGGGGGAGGAGCAACACATCCCCCAGTTATCCCTTGGCTCCGGGCAGGCCCGGAACAAGGGATAGATATTAAGCATCGATCCCTTGTTCCCCTTACTCGGCGTGGCCTGCCCCTAGCGCTCTGCCAACGCCTGCCGCTCAACGTTGGTACCGTTTGCCCCCCAGAACTCCCCCCACTAT
>JAHFWL010000474.1:0-17206 GCA_021292165.1 Shinisaurus crocodilurus
GAGCATGGAGGTGATCTTCCCCTCCCTGCTCTTCCCACCTGCAAGTCAGCTTGATGGCTGATTTTGATCATTTAGCTGTGACACTTTGGATGGGGATTGAAGGAAGCTGCAGCACCACCAGGATACATCACATTCTGATGGATCCAGTCTTCTCCTCTTCCCCGTCCCCTGGAACGCCCCTCCCCTTTACCCCTTCTCCGAGGTCGCTCTTACGACCTCAGAGAAGCAGCCTGCACAGTTTTTCCCATGCCAGCTGCAAGGGGGGAGGGGGATCCAAGTGCGGATCCCCAGCTCTGAGGTCAGAGCTCTTCTCCAACCTCGGATCTGGGAATCAGAAGCATCCTATGGCCCTCTAGACACTGTCTAGGGGGCCATGGGATCACTCTGCTGAGTGAAGGCAGGCATATTGCTTTTATAACATGGAAGTTTTATGTTGAAACAAAGTTTAATATTGAAAGAGTACGTGCAAGTCATGTAACTGGATCACAGAAACAAAAATGCACACATCTGTATTTGATTGGGATGTGGTGGTCAGAGACTTGTAGGGCTAGGGCTACCACATAGAAGATAAATGGGAACACTGGTGTCATATAATCTTCTCCTTCTCCTTTTCTTTTTCCCTAAATGAAATCCCTTGATTCCTGCACTTACTGAATGAGTTTATGCATCATTTCCCTCTCCAAAATGTTGTCAGTCCACTACTGTTTAGAAGGTACTTGGGAGAAGGTCTTTCAAAATGATGACACTTTAGGAGCTAGCTGTGGTGCGAAGTGGAGAAATCCCTGCCAATGAGCAGCAACTATGTCTCAGATATCATTGGACATTCCCACAAGACGAGGATGGGTGAAATAGGGAAGCTTGCTTGAGGAACATGATCTTTATGAATTTTGATATAAAGTGACCTGAACAGCACTTTGTGGACAAAAGGGTGCAATCGAATCAGGATGCCCCTATGCCTCCAAACCAGGAGCATTATGGTGGGCATCCTATGCAGGGCGGAGGAAATGGCAGATGTGATTTCTGCCTCCCTGCTCCTCCTGCCTGCAAGTCAGATAGATGGACATTTTTGGATGTCTAGCTGAGGTGTTTTGGAGGAGGAAGGAAAGAGGCTGGCGCGCCATCAGGATATATCATATTCTGGTAGCCCCAGTCTTCTCCTGTCCCTGCCCCACAGAACAACCCCTTTTCCCCTTCCCCAAGGTTGCTCTTACGACCTTGGAGGGGCGGGGCGGGGCGGGGAATCCAAGCACAGATCCCCAGCTCCAAGGTCTGAGTACTGTCTCTGATCTCGGATCTGGGAATCCAAAGAATCCATGCCCCCCCCCCCCGAGATGCTGTCTGTGGATCAGAACTTGGATATCCACCAGTTTTTGCAGTGCCCCATGGTTCCAACACAGTATTGGCAAATAAAATAAAATAAAATGTGGTATCAATATATATGTTAAAATGCATGTTTTGAGAGAAAATACATTAAGAAATACATATTTTGAGAGAAAATACCTCATGTCATTAAATGTGAATTTCACAAGGATATATGGCAATAATTAATAAGTAAAGGGTGAAGACAGATGTACGGTAATATAAAAAGAAAATTAAAGGTGCATCCATCATCCATGTAATAAACTGGGCTTTCTCCTGTCTTTGCAATTTGAATTACATACACACCCACTAATCAAACAGTAGTTCATCTGTGAGCATTGTTGCAAGGAAGAAGACAGGTTGCTCCATTTAGGAATGGGCAAATCAATCTATTTCCAGTTCATGCCACTGTTGCATATGTTCACCCATAAGTGTATTCTCTCTCTCTCTCTCTCTCTATCTCTTTCTTTCTCAAGACAAGAGAGAGAGGGGGGGGAGAGAGAGAGAGAGAGAGAGAGAGAGAGAGGTGCTGTTTTCAAATCAATTGCCCACAAAATGACAGCAGGGGGAGCAAATCCATTTCAACGCACCTAGCTATAAGCATATCCTTGCAAACCCAAAACCACTGCACTGCACCTGCACGTCTAAAATGTTGCAAGCTTCATCCCCTCAGAAGGGGCAATGATACCTGTTCATTTGAACTAATCTGCCAAAACAAAACAAAACAAACGAGAAATGGTAGTCCACTCTCTCTCCCTCTCTCCCTCCCCCCGCCCCAAATGAAAACATAAGGTTGATTGCACAAAGAAACCTGGACCTGTTTGTCTGACTATATCTGCAAATTCATTCAATTATGTCAAAAAGTAAAGAAGCTGTAACCATTGGTTTGTTTTCCCATTTTAGTCAATGAGGAGACCCAAGCTTTGGATTTTCCAAACCAAGGCTTCAATTTGGAATCCAGATGAAGGAGGCATCTTCTGAAGCAGCCCAAGCCAAATCAACCTGCATGCCAAACAGGATCAGAACTGAATCTTTACTTTGGTGCACCCCATCTCCCCACAATCTACTATATAAATGTGAAAGTTTGTCCGTACATACGTATGTCCGCACGGGGGTTTGCGTGCCTTGCATTGGCTCCTATGCGGTACTGATCCGCCCCAAACTTGGCACGCATACTCCCCAACACCCAAGGACAAAGACTGGTGGGTTCAAATCTCAGAAAAACCCTCGCTGCGCCTGTACGGCCCAAAAAAGATGAGAGCCAATGGCGTCACTTGGAATGCTCACAGGGGCCATTCAGCAGTGGTTATGCAAATCGCTCCAACGGCATTTAGAATGTTGGTATGCACTGCCACAGGTGCCCAATCAGGAGCAGATATGCAAATCTCTCCTACGTCCAAACAGCATGTTCGTATGAACTGCAGCCGGGGCCTACACGGGGTGGGGGGGGGAGGAGGAATTTTGAACAAACAGTGCCTATAGGAAAATGACAACCCGTGCAACGCCATTGTGTGGCCCTGGGGGGGCAGCAAGGAATTCATTGTTGTGTGGTCCCGGCGGGGGGAGGAGCAGGGATTTCATTGTGTGGTCCCAGGAGGGGCAGGGAATTCATTGTTGCATAGTCCCGGGGGGGGGGAGGGGAAGCAGGGATTTCATTGTGTAGTACGTGGGGAGGGGGGAACAGGGAATTCATTGTTGCATAGTCCCGGGGGGGGGGGGAAGCTGGGATTTCATTGTGCAGTCCTGGGCGGGGGAGCAGGAATTTCACTGTGTAGTCCTGCAGGAGCTGGGATTTCATTGTTGTGTGGTCCCGGGGGGGCGGGGAGCTGGGAGCTGGGATTTCATTGTAATGTGCAAGTCCTGGGCAGGGGAGCAGGAATTTCATTGTGTAGGCCGGGGGGGGGGGAGCAGGAATTTCACTGTGTAGTCCCAGGGGAACAGGGATTTCATTGTGTAGTCCCGGGACAGCAGGGATTTCATTGTGTAGTCCCGGAGGGGGAGCAGGGATTTCATTGTGTAGTCCTGCAGGAGCTGGGATTTCATTGTTGTGTGGTCCTGGTGGTGGTGGGGGAGCTGGGATTTCATTGTTGCATAGTCCTGGGGGGGGAGCTGGGATTTCATTGTGCAGTCCCGGGCAGGGGAGCAGGAATTTCATTGTGTAGTCCCAGGACAGCAGGGGATTTCATTGTGTAGGCCGGGGGGGGGGAGCAGGGATTTCATTGTGTAGTCCTGCAGGAGCTGGGATTTCATTGCTGTGTGGTCCCGGGGGGGGGGAGCTGGGATTTCATTGTGTGGCCCCGGGGGAGGGGAACAGAGATTTGATTGTGCAATCCTGGGGGCGGGGTGGAACTGGGATTTCATTGTGTGGTCCTGGATGGGGGAAGCAGGGATTTCATTGTGAAGTCCGGGGGGTGGGGGAAGCAGGGATTTTATTGTGTAGTTCTAAGGGTAGCAGGTAGTCCCGGGGGAGCTGGGATTTCATTGTGCATTCCCGGGGGAGCTGGTAGTCCCGGGGGAGCTGGGATTCCAAGGGATTCCAAACAGCGGACAGCTACCTTAAGGAATTTCGAATAAATAGTGCCTATAGGAAAATGACAACCCGTGCAACACCGGGTAAAAAAAGCTAGTGCTAAGTAAAAATAAACTTGTAAAAACAGTTCATAGATGGATTCTGCAGAGAAACCTAATACTGTGTTGGTGAGGAGCTGCTATGTGGTGGTGCAGTGGGATCTTCTAGCCAACCTTGTTAGCAACAGCTCACACATTTCCATCTGACTGAAAGTGCATATCACAGTTTAGAATTAAATAGCAGAGATTAGCTATAGAGCCCAGGACTCCTGGCTGGATGTTCTCTGCTCCTATTAGTGAGTCACACACTTACTGAGATACTTGGAGCTTGGTGTCCCACCGGCTCTATAATTACTAACCTAAATTGCACTGAAATTGTGTGTGTGTGTGTGTGTGTGTTAAAAATACACAGACCAATTCTCTACAACAATCAAAAGACTGCATGGTGTCTGGAATATGTTCTGTCCAGCTGCATCCTGGGGATGTGATAATGAATGTTTGGGACATAATGGATGCATTGCTACAACTGGTTCTGTTCTTCTCATATCCTATTAGGCCTGAGCAGCTAGAGAATGGCCTGATGGGATTATAATTGGCCATAAACACAATGCACACTTCTCGGAATGCATTTTTTCTTTTTGACACTGAGGGCCATGATCATCCATCTACCACAGTTTTCTGTCACTTTCTCTGACGTTAAGACAAATTAGTCGTTACGTGTTTGTATCTGTGAAGAGCTGGAGGATGGGAATTATTCCAAAGGCTTGTTGTGTGTGTGCGTGTGTGCGTGTGTGCGTGCGTGCGTGCGTGCGTGCGTGCGTGCGTGCGTGTGTGGGTTTAGATTGAATGTAAACTAGACACTATTGACCAGCGCTGCACATTTTGTGAATTCTACTTTTCAAAATCCACAGCACACAGGATGGGGAGAGGTAGGGAAATGTGAGATACAGTTCCTTCAGGCATCGAATCTATCTTTGCAATTTGCAATAATAGACAAATGCCCTAGGGATGGACAAATCTGTCTATTTCTGGTCCATGTCACTTTCACGCATTTTTACCCATAATTCCATTCTTTTCCCAATCTGCAATTTAAAAATACAAAACAAAACAACAATCTCTCAACATATGTACTGAATTTTAAATGGCATCACATGAATTTTGATGGCATCACAGGCTCACAGCATTCAGAGAAGTGAAACATCTGGTGGAATAGCTAATAAATACAACTTATAAATATGTTTCAATCTGTGCATTAGTCTGAGAAGTATGGATGGAATAGGCCATTTTGTATGCGAATTCAGAAAGATGGAATTCTTCAAGTAACCCTAAAATACCCCCAATCCAGCAAACAAAAGACACATATGGAAACAAGTTTCCACACATAAATATGTTGCTTCAGGTATGCAGATCTGAACAGTCCAGCAGTGCAGCAACACATGAAGAAACCATACTTCTCCCCATAGGGCATCGGGAACCTCCAGCCCTCAGGCCCAATCTAGTCTATGAAGTTCAGCCCATGAGGTACTCATTCTAGCCACACACCCTTTTCTCCACCATGCCTCATTTGCCTTTGATCACTTAACATACTTTAATTGCTCACTAGTACACAACAATCTGTCCAAATGCATTCCAGCTTCTTCTGGCCTTCCTTTCCCCACTCCATATTTCCAGAGTGCTTCACTGTAGCTTTGGTAATCTTTGGGCCTCTTTGTTACTTCTTGGAGTTTCAGAAACCATTGGAAGACCATTACTGGAGATCATCACTTGTATCACAAAAAATGAATCCCCCTCCCTAATGAAGACACAAGGGCCTCAACATTATTTGCTAACAAGGATCTGCAAAGATCGATGAATTCACTTAACATGCAAAACACTTTGGGCACCCTATTACTAGAGGAGACAGCTGGGGAAGCCTCCTCAACTGCCTTCCCTCCTGGGTGATACCAGCATTCTGGCCCCTTCCTTTCTTAAAGGTGAACTGAGGGGAGCTGTCTAGTCCTACTAGTCAGTGTTTGATAGGTTAAAGCCCTACATCTCCAATAGGATGGCTACTCCCATCCTATTAAGCCAACTGACAATGAGAGGCCAGAGAGGGAAAGTTGTGGCAGCGTCACTTCATCCTCTGGGTCCCTCTGGGTGCTCATTAGGGTAGCCTATTTTATTCTTTTCTGTGCCCATACCATCTCCCTGTTTTGACCACATAATGCACATCGCTAGGGATGGGAGAACAAGGGATGCTCAGGCTTGTTGAAATTCTCTGAACTTTACTTCAAAATTTGGTTTGGTTCACTCTCATTCTCATATGCGACCTGTGTTTGGGTTCCTTCTAATGGGAAAAGTGCACATTTTTTCTAAAGTTGTGCATTTTTTTCTAAAAAAAAAAAAGTTGTACATTTTAAAAAGTTTACATTTTGTGAATGTGAGTGCAAGTTCAGGAAATTGCGAACATTTTCGGAGAACCTGTGCTCCTGTTCATGTTTGGGGTTGGGAACTGGGCATTTTTGAGTGATTTGCAAAAACAGAAACAAAATGATCATGCATCCCCTAACACCCAGTGAGCCAAATTTTGTCACCCAAAGGGCATCCCCAACCTGGAGGCCCTCCAGATGCCTTGGCCTTCAACTCCCACCAGTCCAGGCTGGCATGGCCAATAGTCAGGAATGCTGGGAGTTGTAGTCTAAAACATCTGAAGGGTCTGAAGGGCACCAGGTTGGGTGGGGGAAGGCTGCCACAGAGGATCCTCATGAAACCTAACCTTATGCATTAGGCACTGTTACTCCATGGGAGAGTGACTTGCATGCATGTTTAACTTCCTGTCGACAGTGAAATTCAGCATTGTTTGAGCTCCGCAAGTGCCACGTTTTCTCGAATGAAACACAGAGTGTTCGAGGATCAGGATATTTGTAAGAAGACCAAAACACTGGTTTATGAAGCCATTGTATTGCCAACCTTATTGTATGCCTGCGAAACATGGACTATCTATACACGTCATTTCCACCTCCTTGAAAGATTTCATCAACGTTGCCTCTGGAAAATCCTGCAAATTACTTGGGAAGATAGGTAAACAAATGTCAGTGTACTGGAAGAAGCAAAGACTACTAGCATTGAAAAAATGATCCTTCAACGCCAACTTCAGTGGACTGGTCATGTTGTTCGAATGTCTGACTGCCATCTCCCAAAGCAGCTACTTTACTCCCAACTCAAGGATGGAAAGCGGAATATCGGTGGTCAATATAAACGGTTTAAAGATGTTCATAAGGCTAATCTAAAAAAATGCAATATAAACATTGAAAACTGGGAAGCTCTGGCCCATGAACGATCTAACTGGAGGTTGGCCTTTCACAAAGGTTCTATGGACTTTGAAGAAGCCCGAGTGCAAGGTGAAAGGGAGAAACGTGCTAGGCGAAAAGCACGTCAAACAAATCCTGTACAGGACCATCTTCCATCTGGTAACCTGTGTCCTCACTGTGGGAAGCTGTGTGGATCTAGAATTGGCCTCCACAGTCACTTACGGACCCATCGCTGGAGTCTACACAATTTTCTTTAGAATTTCCTCCTTTTAAAATTTCCTTTTTGTAATTTTTTTTATTCTGGAAGACAATCTTACTCGGTCACAAGTGATCGCCTGATGATGATGATGGTTCCCCATTTTTCTGGATCAGGAAATGCATTTCCCAGATTAATTCACGAATTTGGCTGGTTTTGAAAGGATAACAAACAAGGTGTGATCCAGCATGGCTCTTCTTATGTTCTTAAGGTGCCAGGTGAGCCTCCTAGGGGAGTATTGCATAGGCAGTGCTCCCCTAGGAGACTCTGTCCCCAGTCACCGTTCATCTCACCTCATTGGTTTTTGAGAAGACACCTGATGTCTGCCAATAACCTTAATGTTTGAGCAAGTTGATACAGTATTTGAAATGTTCAGGTATGTTTTTTTAAAAACAACAACAACACTGTTTTTATTTATTTTTCAGCAAATAAAAGTGTGTGTGTGTGTGTGTATGCAATATGCAACAATATGTTAGACAGAAGATGCAATGCTCTTTGACTATGCTTTCTTCCAGCAACCATTCCATTAAAAAAGCAGTGAGTGGATATCACACTAAATATCATACTAAGAAAATTCAGAGCTGCTGCTGCTTCCAGAAAAGGAATGTAAAAGGATCCTGAATGAATGAACACGAAATGCCTCTTTCCCCAGCGCTGACAAACATGTCAAGTGTTAAAATGAGAGAGGAGACACACGGACATTCTTTTAAGAGCTTATGCCAAAATCATCGCATCTTCCCCGGTATGATCTATTACCAGGCCTGCTTTACCAGAACAAAAATTTAATTGGAAATTAGATTCCTGTCGTAACAGCCACTAGTGGGTTTTAAATGTTTTGTCTCTGACTTCTGGATCAATTCAGAGTATCTAAGAACAACGGAGATGATACAACCAATCCATGAAGCATAACAGGGGGCTCAGTTAGCGGAGAGTTTTATTCCAGAGCCATCTCTGGAGTCACACATAAGGAGTGAAAATGTGACCCCAGCCATTTCAGTTACGATGTGCTGAAAATTTCTCCCACCATTTTTTTCATGACTATTCAATTTGATAGAAAAGGAGTTCTGATAGCATTTTTTTCCCAAAGGAGAAAAAATGAAAATATAATGGGTGGGTTGCAGGGTTCTTGTGAGCCCCACAGCCTGCCACCATGTAAACCTGCCGGGGGTCACGGGGGGACCCACCAAATGGCACTGTTCTGAGGATTCCTTCAAACCTGGTCTGGCTTTAGGAATGCTTCTGAAATTATTCTTGCCTCAACGTCTCCCTAGATTTTGGGCTTCGGAAGCAGTCATGTTTCTGAAGTGGAACTGAAACATTAGGAATCATCTATTGTCCCATTCCCCCATTAGTAATAATAATAACAATAACAATACCAATAATATACAGAGCTCTGTACATGAACAACTTGTCACAGCTTTCAGTTCATTCTGTTCATTTTTGTCTCTCCTGCTGCCTCCCATTGTCACCAAAGCACATGTCTGCATTAAATGAAGAAAACTGTGCTGAACCCAGATCTTGATGTGATCATCACATCACACTGTTTTTCCAATGTGCACAAGTACACTTATGTGAGTTGAAAAAATGCCACAAAAAAGCAAAAGCAACCCTGATGTGATGGTCCATATAGTTGCATGAAGACATGTGTGTATGTGTGTGGCATTTTGACAATGTGCAGGAGTGCATGAACATATCACCAACACCAGAGAGAGAGAGAGAGAGAGAGAGAGAGAGAGAGAGAGAGAGAGAGAGAGAGAGAATCCAAAACATCTGGAGATATACCTTCTGCCCACCTCTGCCCTAAGCCTACACTTCTTCAGTTGAGTAGGGAGCCCTTCCTGAGTCACTATCCTTGGGGCCCCACAACTCTGAGTGATTGAGACAAGTTAGCCCTAACAATAGCTGTAACCTGCCCATGGGAGTAGGTTTCTGGAATCAGCATTCAGCTGCAAAGGTGCCTCAGGGTGCTTGTCTAATCTCATCCCTATCAAACATGACCAATTAACCTATTTAACCAACAGCAACTATCACTACTTGTTGCCCCTCACTGAAGCTATCACTGTAAAGTAGGCAAAAAACCCCAAACCAACAACCCTGCCCTCACAAGGCTAATGCGAGGACAAGTAAACATTCTTACTCAGAACATAATCAACCAGAACCAGAACCAGGCATAATCAACCAGATGATCCTATACCAGGGATGTTGAAGAGTCCTTGGTCTCGAGTCACGAGTCGAGTCACGAGTCTTCGGACCCGAGTCTCAAGTCCGAGTCCGAGTCCTTTGTCCAAAATGGTGACTCATGAGTCACGAGTCACGAGTCACTCCCAAAGCTGACTCCATGAGTCTCTATTAAAATCAATGGGGTTTTTTCCCAACAAAATAAGGCTACTTCACACTCAGAGCAGCCACGCAGAGTAATCTCAGGTCCTTCTTCTGCCTCTCCCAAGTACACAACACATCAATCAAAATAAATCTTGACACACTGTTGGGGCTGCACTCCTGGTAGCCGTCCATAGTGGCCGAGCAGCAGCACACCTCGCTTCCATGCGCTCTTCGCCGGCAATCACGCTCCTCTCCACTCCTTCTGGCACAGCCCAGGGATGTTGAAGAGTCCTTGGTCTCGAGTCCCGAGTCGAGTCTCGAGTCCCATTAAAAATATTGGGACTCGAGTCCGAGTCGAGTCAGAGGGGGGACTCAGTCCGACTCACGAGTCGAGCCCTCGAGTCCGAGTCCCCATCCCTGTCCTATACTGAAACCAAAGGAGGATGGGATGGCTGCTGGAAGAACCAAGAGGCTGAGTTTGGGGTAGAGCTGGCTTAAATAAGCCTTTAAGCTCTGCATTTTCCCCAAAGGTGACATGCATCTGTACATCTATGCTGAAAATGTGCTCCACCACTTTCCCCATCTCTGGATGCAACTCCATCCTTGCCTGAAACCCACAGGGATCTGGAAGTGGAATGGCTTTCCTGCTGTAATTCCAAAATTCTCCTTGCTAAGTCAGAATCCAGGAGGAATCACATAGGACAAAGGAAACAAGAGGAACAGGAATAAAATAGATAAAATTATCTGATCCTTATTTGTCATCTGTGTCCATATCTATAAAGAAGGGAAGGAAAGATATCACATGGGTCTAAGCAAAGTGGGCACCAAAGGTGCATTCATCATCAGGCGATCACTCGTGACCGAGTAAGATTGTCTTCCGGGATAAAAGGAGGAGATTCTAAAGAAGATTGTGTAGACTCTAGCGATGGGTCCGTAAGTGACTGTGGAGGCCAATTCTAGATCCACACAGCTTCCCACAGTGAGGACACAGGTTACCAGATAGAAGATGGTCCTGTAAAGGATTCATTTGACGTGCTTTTCGCTTAGCACGTTTCTCCCTTTCACCTTGCACTCGGGCTTCTTCAAAGTCCATGGAACCTTTGTGAAAGGCCAACCTCCATTTAGATCGTTCATGGGCCAGAGCTTCCCAGTTTTCGATGTTTATATTGCATTTTTTTAGATTAGCCTTATGAACATCTTTAAACCTCTTATATTGACCACCGATATTCCGCTTTCCATCCTTGAGTTGGGAGTAAAGTAACTGCTTGGGAGACGGCAGTCAGGCATTCGAACAACATGACCGGTCCACTGAAGTTGGCGTTGAAGGATCATTTTTTCAATGCTAGTAGTCTTTGCTTCTTCCAGTACACTGACATTTGTTCGCCTATCTTCCCAAGTAATTGCAGGATTTTCCGGAGGCAACGTTGATGAAACCTTCAAGGAGGTGGAAGTGACGTTTATAGATAGTCCATGTTTCGCAGGCATACAATAAGTTGGTAATACAATGGCTTCATAAACCAGTGTTTTGGTCTTCTTACAAATATCCCGATCCTCGAACACTCTATGTTTCATTCGAGAAAATGCGGCACTTGCGGAGCTCAGACGATGCTGGATTTCACTGTCGATGTTAGCTGTAACAGAAAGATAGCTGCCAAGATAGAGAAAATGATCGACATTTTCCAGTATTGTCCCGCCAAGCTGGATAGATGGCATCACCAAAGGATTGGCTTGCACTTGCTGATGAAGCACTTTGGTTTTTTTGATGTTAAGTGGAGAGACCAAGTTTTTCGTATGCTTCTGCAAAAGCATTTAGGATAGTTTGGAGATCATCCTCTGAATGTGCGGAGACCACATTATCATCAGCATACTGAAGTTCCACAACGGAGGTTGTAATTACCTTACTTTTTGCTTTCAGCCTGCTGAGATTAAAAAGCTTTCCATCTGTTCGATATATAATTCCCACACCGGTGGGAAGTTTCCCCTCGACAAGATGTAAAACCATGGCGATGAAAATGGCAAATAATGTTGGGGCGATAACACATCCCTGTTTAACACCTGATCCCACTTTAAATGGAGCACCATGAGAGCCGTTGTTGTCCAAAACCGTTGCCGTCATGTTGTCATGGAGAAGTCGCAAGATATTCACAAATTTATTGGGGCATCCAATTTTCATAAGGATAGTCCAGAGAGCTGTACGGTCTACAGTATCAAAGGCCTTAGCCAAATCGATAAATGCCATATAAAGGGGTTGATTTTGCTCCCGGCATTTTTCTTGGAGCTGACGTGCAGTAAAAATCATGTCTACTGTCCCTCTAGAGGGGCGGAAACCATATTGAGTTTCAGGGAGGATCTCTTCTGAAATAGATAGAAGACGGTTTGCGAGGATCCTAGCAAATATTTTACCTGCGGTTGCTAAGAGAGAAATGCCCCGATAGTTTCCACAGTCTGTTCTATCACCCTTCTTAAAGAGGGTGATAATTATGGCATCCCTGAAGTCTTCTGGGATCTCTTCTCTTATCCAGATTTTTTCGATGAGTTATGAAGATGTTGTACAAGTTCGGGCCCCCCTTCTTTTAAAGATTTCAGCAGGAATCCCATCTGGTCCACTAGCTTTGTTGTTCTTCATTGATTAATGGCTTTTTTTACTTCATCCAAAGTGGGGAGTATTGCAAGTTCCTCTTTAATTTGTTTTTGCGGGATTTGCGAAAAAATCTCATTATCCACCTTAGACTTACGATTTAAAAGGTCATAATAATGCTCTTTCCAACGCAGTGCAATAGACTCTTTGTCTTTAAGAGTTTGGTGCCATCTTTTGATTGTAAGGGTTTGTCCATCGGTTTTGGTCCATAAATGGCCCTTGTGGCCTTAAAAAAGCCCCGTGCATCATGAGATTCTGCAAGTTGTTGAATTTCTTCTCAGCTTTCTTTTTCCACCAAGCGTTCTTAGTTCTCTGTCTTCTTTGGACCTCAGCCTTTGCGCTAGCGGTATTTTTTTTCCTATGCATTATTGTAGGTGCATTATGTAGGTGCATTATGTAGGTGCATATGCCCCTTATTGTAGGTGCATTATGCCCCCATCAATACTTATGATATATTATATATACCTTCACGGGGGTAGTGGGGGGGAAAGAGAGAATTTGTTGGAACTAAAGCATGCATTTCTGTAAAAGAAAAGAAATAGTTTATGACTGAAATCATTTTTCCTAAAATCCCCTTCAAATAATACTAATAAAAAGACCGTAATGTTCATTTCAGGTGCCCTTTGCTAGCTTTGTTTTCCTCTAGTGCTTTTCTTATTTCACTTTCTTCATGGCACTGGCACCTGATAGTGACCCTAGACAAGTCCTGTGCTCACCTCTTTCCTCCAGCAAGGCATGTGTTTGCAGCAAAATGAGATGCTGTCCTTTTCAGGGCACACACACACACACACACACGCTCTCTCTCTCTCTCTCTCTCTGCTTCCTTTCTCTCGCTTGTTCTTTTTTTCTTCTATAGATTTTGACAGGACTTGTCATGAGTTCTTTTTACTCCTCCATTAAGTTCAGCTCAAGTTTTCAAAGAAGAACACAAGGAGGGGGGAATGGAATCTGTGATTTGGAACAAAATTAATGTGGTCATAAACCCATAAGAAGCTCTAAATGACTTGAGGACTCTTTGTTCTTCTAATGTTTCTGGTTAAGACAGAGGAGAAATGAGAATAAATACAACTCCTGCATCTCTGTCACCTGCCGCAAGAATTTTAGGCTGCAATCATACACCATATGATTTGTTTTTTTGGAAATTTGTCTATCATGGTTAGTAAAATGCTACCAGAGGGTGACTGACCAGATGGATGGTGGAGGTGGTAAATACTTCCTTGGGTGAGGGTTGCATCCCAATTCCTTTACTGAAGCTGTGTTAAGGCCATGCCACCTCCCCCCAAAGATAGCTCCCACCACCCTAGAGAATTATCAGCTAGTCTCAGTTGCCCTCCATGAGTTGGAGGGATACCTTTTGATGTGGGGATCCTTCCCTAATCATGTAGTCTCCACACGCAATTTAGAACCCTGGAAAACCAGAGTTCTACATCACATACAGAGCCTACACAGATAGAAAAGGATCCCCTGCTGACCTTGGCTCCAATTCTTGGAGGGTGACAAGGACAGTGATGGAGCGGGATGGAGCTAGCTTGCTCATCCTTACTCTTCTGCCTTGCGTGTTGTTTCTACACAAGAATGCCTGAATAGGGCTGGGGTGAGGGAGCACTGTGGTAGAGGAAAGGTGGAAGCACAAAGGATGTGTGAGATCAATATTCCCGCAAGTGACCTTACACACCAAAGCCCAATGTGGAGTTGCATGAGAACCACACTGCTGCATGTTGGCTTCCTTCTGCTCTGAGTGATGAACATTCTCATTAATCTATTTGCAGATCAGTTTCCAGGAGTGATTTCAGTCTGTGGCCTGGGTTCCTTGTAAACTGCTTACCCAGGCTATTTGCAGTGCATGATTGCTCATCTAAACCACATGGATAAGTGTTTGGCCAGCTGAAACTTTAATGACTACATAATTGCAAACAGCCAACAATGAATAATGGATGGGCAAGTGCTCTTGTTTATGCAACTGTCTCCTACTTCCTCCTACTGATTTTTGTAGTGGTGCGAGAATGGATATTCCCCAACCAATTGAATGCTGGAGGCACCATTATTTATTTTTTATTTATTTATTTTTATTATATTTATACCCCACCTTTTTCCTGAAAGGAACCCAAGGTGGCTTACATAATCCTCCTCTCCACTTTATCCTCGCAACAACCCTGTGAGGTAGGTTAGGCTGAGAGTCAGGACTGGCCCAAAGTCACCCAGTGAGTTTCATGGCCAAGGGGGACTAGAACCCGGATCTCCCGAGTCCCAGTCCAGCACTCTCACCACTACACCACACTGGCTTTTGGCTTTCAGTAGCAGGGAGCAAAGTGATTGTGGGAGTTGCGGGGTGGGGATGAGGCAAGATTTCCTGCAAGACATAGAGAACTTGGAACTGCCCATCACCTTTCTCTTCTTCCCACTCTTGAACTGACTTACAGTGAAATCCTATACATGTCTACTCACTCAGAAGGAAGTTCAAGGAGACTTACTCCCAGGTAAATGGATATAAGATTTCAGTCTGAATGGACATAGTAGCTGCTTAATTTTTGTGGGACTGGGAAGGAACTTCCCACAGTCTACTGATTTACCTTCTGTTCCCTGAGGGGGGTGAGGGGCACCTTCCACACTGAAAGTGTTTCATCTTCCTCACTGAGGGCGCTTCTACACTAGGCCCCCTCCATGCACACTATTAAACACTACTTGCACATTCAGATAGTGAATTCCTGGATTTCTGAGAATAGTGGATTCCTGAGAAACTAGATGATGTTTCTCACAAATGATTACATTCCCAGTTTTTCTCAGGTGTCATCCATATGATGATGATGATGATGATGATGATGATGATGATAATAATAATAATTCCCCCATCATTATTTTTATCATGAAAAGTGAACCTCAAAATATTTGGTTCAGCTCTAATAAGTCCAGGCAGAAATTAGCGCACAAGTTTCACTTTTATCACCAGGTATAGGGATGGGAATTGTGATATCTGGGGAGAGATACAAGTTTACAAGACTTCCTGATTCATTTCTTAGATTCATATATAATTAAGTACAGCAAAAGAGTTTTAAAAATTGAGTTCCACTTGCACTATTTACAAATGAAGAGTGTGATAAATAAATTATGTGCAAGGAATATTTAATATAACTTGAAATCTGACAAATATTTAATGGATTGTTAATATCTTTAATTAAAAAAAAACCTAAGTGTTCTTGTCCAAAATATACATAATATTGAGACATTGAACCAGTACATTGTAAAGATTAAAAAGAAAAAAAAGAGTTGAGAAAACAGTGTGCAATTACCAGTGTTAGAGTCAGCTGCAGTTACATCTGAAGAAGGTACTAAATGAACACAGATATGAAAGACTATTCCTCTAAGATATTATACCAGTACTGCACACCTTCCAGACATAAGAAAATATAGGAAACTGCATCTGATAGGGGTTGACATTACAATGTAAATGAGACAAATTTTATGCACATCTGATGGAATTGTAACCAAATAAATGGTGTTACTGTCTGGAAGAATATTGTTTATAAAAAGTAAGCATAGTATTCATTATAAAATACCTAGGGCATCAGTACTTGAAAGATTAGTATTAGGAAGGAATACAGAGTTTTCAGGGGTACATTTTTTTGTGGCATAAGCCAGCATTTTGCTGATTAGACACTGGAAATGTAGACCATCACCCACAGTGGAAGACTGGGCAAGGAATGTATGACAACAGATCATGTTAAATAGAATGATGCATTTAAATAGCTGCAGATCGATTAATCTGGGCTAGACAATCATTGTTAGATCATTAGCTACCTGTTATAACATATTGAAATCTCACTAGACTAGATGAGAATATTCATCAACTTGTTTTGCCTATACAGTAATACTTTGAATTGCAAGTAACTTGGTCTCAGAGCGTTTTGCAAGAAAGCAAAAAAAAAAAAATATTTTTTTTGACTTGATAAACAAGCAAGGTCTTGCAGACAAATCGTAGGGATGTAATCGCTCACCTCGAGTGGGTGTAGCGGGCCAAAATCAGCCCGCTCACACCCGCCAGAGACTCGCTTGATTAAGAGTGTTTTGGATTACAAGCATGGTTCCGGAAAAATTATCCTTGCAATCCAAGGTATTACTGTAGCATGTTTTTCCTTTTTTTTTTTATAACAACAATGAAGCATTGTCTTCAGCATTAGGAATATGTTACTTCCTTTATTTCTGTACAAATAAAGGACTGATATTTAAACTATGAATATTTTCCTGCCATATGCTTTGTTTCATTTTTTTAATTTAAAAAGAAAGCTTTTAGTGGCTTTCTGTTTTGAAATAATATCCAAATTTTCAGGTTTTAATATTGAATATTTGAATTTATTCACATCTTTGCTATATCTGTAAGCTTATCCAAAGTTTACCACAGGAACCAACAGGAATTTTGGCACTGACAAGCACATAGATCAGTGATGGTGAACCTTTTTGAGCCCGAGTGCCCAAACTGCAACACAAAACCAACTTTTATTTCAAAGTGCCTTAAATTTGGCAGGAAGGAGGAGGGGGCACTAGCTAATCGCGCCCCGCTCTGTCTCAGCGCATGGCTCTTCACCGGGCGCGCAAAGATTCTGGCGTGTGCGCTGTGCTTCTGAGCTGTCTGTTCAGTTAGGAGGGCTGGGTGCCTGTGCAGTCCCACTTCTGGGGGTGGAGATGTTGGAGTGTGCCTGCTTGTGGAGGCCAGTGAGGAATGAGTGGAGAGGAATTACTATGGAAACCCGATGCTGAATGCAGAAGGGGATGGTCTTT
>JAHFWL010000067.1:0-127190 GCA_021292165.1 Shinisaurus crocodilurus
GAGACGTGCCTGGCATGGAGAAGGTCCCAGGTTCAATCTCTGGTGGGGCTGAGAAAGGCCCCCACCTACGATGTTTGGGAAGGCCAGACTGAGCAATGCTCATACTGCACATAGAGCCGTTTCTCGCACCCCCGTCTCCCATTTGCCACACTGTGCAAGGAAGCGTCTGTGGTAACCCATAGTTTACAAAGACCTGCAGGAACAGAAAGGCTGTGAGGAGCCCTGCAGTGGTTAGACAGTTGGTTTGCAACACATTTTTTGGCCCAAAGAAGAGTTGGCATACTGCCACCACCTCCACCTGCTTCCTTCCCAATTTTCTCCCAGTTACACATACCCTGCTTGGATTGATAAAAGAGACTGACTGGGGACCGGGCGAGATCTACAACGGCCTCACGATGCAGTCGGGTGCTCTCCGGGTACTCGTGGGACTCCTGGCCCTCTGGGCTGAGCTGACCCCCACCTCTGCTCAGAAAAACCCTGGTAAGAGATGCCTGATCCTTCCTCTCCCTCTTTCCCCACCTGCAACAGCAGAACTCCCACGCTGGGGTTGGGGAGGGTCTCAAGCTCCCTGGCAAAGGATGTGCCTGCCATGCAGAAGGCCCTAGATTCAATCCCCAATGGGGCTGAGAAAGTTCCCCCACCTATGATGTCAGGACCTTGTTTCATAGTTTCATAGTTCATAGAGTTGGAAGGAGCCTACAAGGCTATTGAGTCCAACCCCCTGCTCAGTGCAGGAAACTAGAGGAGGAGGCCTGACCCTGCTTAGCTTTTCACGCTCAGACAAGCTGAGCCAGCGGTGCAGGGCAGTTTGGCGCCCTAGGCCAGTGATGGCGAACCTATGGCACGGGTGCCACAGCTGGCACGCAGGGCCCTCTCTGTGGGCACTCGAGCCATTGGTCACCAGATCGCGAAAAGACTGTCCCCTTCTGCAAAACACTAATGATCTTGTTCTTTCTCACAGTGTGTAACAGAATGGTTTTATTCTAGAATTCCTGTTACAGAATTCTTTTCTACATTGTTATGACATTTAAAAGATTTTGAAAAATGATGCACAGAGCATGGCTTGGATGTAAAGCCCTAACAGTTGACCTGAGTGCTGCATGTGTTGCTCTCAAACTAACGGAGTATGAGCCAAGGTTTGACAAATTATCAGCATGCATGCAATGGCAAAAATCACATTAATTGTGCAAAATGCAAACTTTTACCTAATGCAGTGTTTGCAGTCCAAGACATAAAGTGTTTAAAATGTGTTCAGCACGTTTAGTTTTCTTGTTTATCTTGCTCATCCTAGTACAGGTTGACTTTTACTTTTACTAATCCGACACCTGTAGAAGCAGGGAAAGGACCCGGAGTAAAGCTTGCCCCGTACAATTTCAGTCTGGCATATAATCATATACAAGTTGAGAATCCCTTATCCAAAAATACATGTGCCTAATTATTTAAAAGTTTGTATAAATTCCTTTCAGGCTATGTGTACAATGTAGTACTATAATAATTTTTTGAGTTGATTTTTTTTCCAACAAAAACTGTTTGTATCATTGAAACTGTTTGTAACATTGAAAGCTCTGTTACTGTGTTTTTCTTTAAAGACAAAAGATGTTAATTAGTTCGGACAACTGTATGAGTTGTTTTTCTAAAATTAAAATCTCGGTATTCAGGTTTAATTGCAGTGTTGGCACTTTGAAATAAATAAGTTGGTTTTGTGTTGCAGTTTGGGCACTCGGGCTCAAAAAGGTTCGCCATCACTGCCCTAGGCGAAATGATATTTAGCGCCACCCCCTCTTGCCATGGGGGGGCCCTCCGGAGCAAAGTAGCCCTGCTCTGCAAACCCCCCCCCCCCGCGCTGCCACCACCAACCTACCTTCCCCCCGCCCTGGCTGCCACGCCTCCTCCGAGGAGGAAGTGACGCGATCACGGGACCCCCGCGCTCTGTTTTTGCGGGGAAACCAGGGCAACAGGGCTGTTTAAGCCCTGTTGCCCTGGTTCCTCCCGCCAGAACAACGCGGGCGGGGCTCCGGAAGCGATGCGACGTGGAGAAGGTAGGTGGCGGGGGGCGGGGGGCGGCGGGGGGGGAGGCGCGGTTGGGGAGGTGCGGCGGCGGCGGGTGGGGGGCGGGGAGGCGGCGGCGGCAGCAGGCGGGGAGGCGGCGGCGCGGCGGCGGCAGGTGGGCGGGCGGGGAGGCAGAGGCCTGGCGGGGGCGGCACGGTGGCAGCGAAGAGGAGCGCAGCGTTTCTGCGCCCTCTTCAGCCGCGCGCCCTAGGCAACCGCCTAGTTGGCTAGCGGTAGCGCCGGCCCTGTATGATGTTGGGGAAGAGCACACAGAGCAACGGCGAGACGTTCAAATTGCCACACTGTGCAGGCACCTGGGCTCTGCAGGGTGAAGATGAGCCCCCTGTTCCATGCAGCGGTGCCCACCCAAGCGATTCTGGGAGCCTCCAGCTGCTGAAATGCAAGGGAGCTACATCTAGAGCTGTGTGCAAGTGGCCGCTCGAAATTCTCCACCCTATTTGAGGGCAGGGAAATTGGACAAGTTCACCGAATCTCTACAGGGGGAGGAGAAATTCTCCACCCATTTCTCGCAGGTTGGCTCACCATTGGCAGGGGTGGCGGCACGGCTTCTTTTCTTTTCTTCTTCCAAAGCGTTGTTTCCTTCTTTGCATGTCCACTGCAACACTGTCGGCAGTCTGGCCTCCAGTCTGCATCCTCCACAATGCCCCATACCTGGCATCAGTAGTAACACATTGTGCGGCTGCTGTGATGAAGGCAAACTCCATGTGAAGCATAACTGGGAAAGGAATTGAAAATAAAACTGCCAAGATACTCCCCTTATACAAATCTATGGTGCGACCACACTTGGAATGCTGTGTACAGTTCTGGTCACCGCACCTAAAAAGGATAATGTAGAGTCGGTACAGTTCCAAAAAGGGCAACTCAGTTGATCAAGGGGCTGGAGCCAGCCACTCCCTTGTGAGGGGTTACAGGCAGCAGCTGGGATGGTTTAGCTTACAGAAAATGAGAGTGAGGGGAAACAAACCAGAATGAAAGCCTTGTGTAAAGGCACAATTCTGCTACACTGCAGCTGCACCACCACCGCACGACCTTGTAGTTAGAATCATAGAATCATAGAATAGTATTGCTGGAAGGGACCTATAAGTCCCCGCTCAGCCATGAAACTCACTGGGTGACTTTGGGCCAGTCACTGACTCTCAGCCTAACCTACTTCACAGGGTTGTTGTGAGGATTAAATGGAGAGGAGGATGAGGATTATGTAAGCCGCCTTGGGTTCCTTGAAGGAAAAAAGGCGGAATATAAATATAATAAATAAATAAATAAATAAATAAATAAATAAAATAAGGCCATCAAGTCCAACCCCCCCGCTCAATGCAGGAACCCAAGTCAAAGCATCCCTGACAGAAGGCTGTCCAGCTGCACCTTGAATGCCTGCAGTGTGCAAGAGCCATGACCTCCCTTGGTAATTGGTTCCACTGGGGTATTGCTCTAACAGTCAGGAATTTTTCCTAATGTCCAGGCAGAATCTGGCTTCCCTGTAACCTGAGCCCATTATTCCGTGTCCTGCACTCTGATGATCAGAGAAAAGTTCTTGAAGAGTGCGAGAAACATCTCTCTCCCTCAGTCCTCCTCTTCTGAGGCTAACATGCCCAGGTTCCCTCAAGTCTCTCCTCATAGGTCTTGTTTCCATCCCCTAAGCATCTTTGTTGCCCTCCCTGAACCCTGTCCAGTTTGTCTACATCCTTCTTAAAGTGTGGTGCCCAGAATATGAACATAGAAGCAGAGAAATACAACCCCCCAGAAAAAACCCTGTGTAAGAACACACTTTTCCTCCTCAATAAAAATGGAAGAAGAAGCCTCAGAAAGACAGCAGGTTACGCCCCTCATGTAGAAAAAACCCTATATCTAGGTTCTCCTTTAAAACCAGGCACTCACAACTCTCCTGTTTTGGCTCAGAGGCCTCAAGCATTCGCTTAGAAATGCCATCAACATGGTGTCCCTCCCCAGATGCCTATCTCATATGCGTTAGCACTAAGGCCTCTTTGATTGGCGATCATGTTTCACCCGTATAAAGCTATGCTCCGTGGATCTGTCTAAACCCTTTAAGACACCCCTCTGGCCACCTCCTTATGTTGCCAGAGGCAATTCAGTTAGGTAACTTACGCCACAGTGAGCTCTTTTCAGATGTTATATGGGTGGGGAAATGAAATGCATGCACACGCGGTGTGCGCACATGAAGACGATACTGCACGTGGCAGGCTCCGCCTCTAAACTGCACCGTTTGTTTTCAACAGCCACGGGGCAGCCTGCCACTGCAAGGGAAGGCTTCTTCACTTTGCCAGTCCTGAACCCAGTGTCCTCCTAGGACAAGCCATTTCACTGGATCACCAAGCTCTCATATTTTGAGAAAAACAAGAGAGAGGGGGGACATCTCTATCCTCACCCCTCACCATGCATATTTTGTAAATATCAATAATGAACCTTTCCATCTCAAAAAGAAAGCAGCAAGCTTCTTTCTCCATCATATCCCTTCTTGAAATAGAGCAGCAGGAACTGCGCACAGTATTCTTATTGAAGGCACACACTGCAGCGTTATGAAATGAAATTCGGATGATTTGCTGTTCTGTTTTCAGTCCTGTTCCTTAAATGGAGTCTGCTTTTTTCACTGCCCAGAAAGACGGTGCTCAAAGTTTCAGTGAAATGTATGACCGTGACCCCAGTTTGAAGCCCAGGATTCACAGACTGCATCCAGTGTGGGTAGGGGCTTCCCCAGCGAGAGAGGAACTGTCTCAGATCCCATCACCAAGCCTCTCAGCTCTTCTTTTCCCACAGAGATTTGCTACCTTCCTGTCGTTGTTGACCATGTTTGGGCACGTACTTTCCCCGTTTTTCTACAACTCCTCTTCTGAGAAGTGTGAGAAGTTCATCTATGCAGCTGCGGAGGGAAAAGAAAACAATTTTGGGACTTTGGAGGAATGTCAGCGCACCTGTGAAGGTAAGTGAGAAAGATAAGAAGAGAAGCCATGACAGAACATAGTCTCCAATTGCCACAAAAAAGCAGGAAGCCTCAGGGAAAACCTGAGCCATCCATCACAGCTTCTCACTTTGTCATGCAGTGTCCCAGAATTCACAACTACATAAGCTGCTCTTATTTTATTTATTTATTTATTATTATATTATTAATCGCCCATCCGGCCAGTTACCCGCCACCCTTAAATGGGCCATGAGCAGAAATTGCAACTAAGCTTGCAGTGTTAATTTAGTTGCATTGAATTTTGCCCATGGCCCCTTTAAGAGTAGTCTGCTGAGGCTCGAACAGCCGCAGGGGCCTCCACGGAGAGACAGGAAAAACAACTGCTAAGCTGGGAGGGCCAAGCGAGGATGTGTGTGTGTGTGTGCATGCGTGCGTGCATGTGAGTGCACACGCATGCTCTACCTGCTGCCTCCGCTGCACGTCATTGCTGTGGGAAGGGATTAGGTGGGTGAAAAGAAAAGGAGGTGGAGGCTGCACTCACTGGCCTGGACCAAGGGAGAAGTGAATGAGGGAATGTATCATCACAATGATTCCTATCTTTATATTGCCTAAGAATGTATTTCCTAACAGAGCTGACTCTGTGCCTCTAACTGGTGAGATACAGTGGTCAGAAGGAATGCAAGAAACTTCCCCTTCTCTCTCGAAGTTCCATGTTTGGGGGGTGTGGGGTGGATGGGTAAGCTTCACCTGCTGAATTTGTTGCCAATCCTGAACAATTTTAAAATAAAAAGAAAGAAATTGCCCTGCAAGCACTGACACCCCCCCAACCCATGAACAACACCAGATATCAACAATTAAGGGCTTAAGTAAGGTTTTTTTAAAATTACAAAAGCTACTTATAAAATATTATAAAATAATATATAATGTAATAATGTAATAATTATAATATATAAGATATTATAGAATAATATAATTCTGGAAAAGTCATCCTAGCACTGGCGCTGCTGCTGCCACCTCTTCTTCTAGCAGGAGCAGCATTTCACAACTATCCCTCAATTACACAATACTTCTTCACACAATGCATAATCAATTTTCTGCCACAAGATGTGATCATCAGTGTTGTAGATTTAAAACATGGAGCTTCAGTGTTTAATACTGGATATATGTGCTCAAATGCAAGATATATGAATTGTGGGAAGGAAAAAGATTTATTAACCTCTAACCATGAGTTTTTAAAAAAGAATAAAGGTTGAGATATTTTGTCCCAGAATACATTTAAGGCATACCCTTTCTCCATAATTTAAAAAAAAAAAAACTGTTAGGCCTTCTGAGTCTTTTAACAAAGCATAGTCAATACTGGTGGCCCTCTTTGACAACTTATTATTGAATTTACCTAAATCTAATAGTGTGAGATTCAATTGTACACTTACTTGGGAGTAAGCCCTATTGAATTCCATGGGACATACTTCTGGGTGGTCATGCCTAGGATTGTGCTATAAGGCAGCAGTATTCTGGCCACTTCCTTGAGAGTAAAGCCCCATTGAAAGAAGTAGGAGTAGCTTTTGAATGAACATTATAGCATCAGGCTGTAAAGCTAGACTTTCCTCCTATCGGAACTCCTGGAATAGCCCTTGATGGTCAGAGACTTATAATGGGCAGCTTCTCATGAATTTATTCTGAAGACTGACACAATTTGTGCCCTTAAAAGGCTTGTGCTCTGAACTTGGCTGTCAAAAATTAACCTCCAGATTGCCTTATTCAGCCCATAAGTCAAACATGCAAAAGGAAGGACATCTTCATGGAAACCAAGTCCCTGCATACACTTAAGCAACCTGGGTTTGTATATAGGGATTGGGCTTGCATCTTCTTGTAAGAGCATGTGTTCATTCATGCCTTCCTCTCTGTGCTAGGTTAAGACCATAAGACCATAAAAAGAGCCCTACTGAAAAGGCCTATCTGGTCCAGCATCCTGTTTCCCACAGTGACCAACCAGAGGCTCTGTGGGCTTAAAGTGACGACGTGTGAAGCTGGCCAATATATCCATCAAGGAATTGAGTTTATTTAAATACTATTGGAATATCAAATTTCATAACATCAACCCATATCTTTAATTCTCTCTTATGAGTGGAGCAATCCTAATGCCAGGAATTTGCAGGGGAGGAATTCAATCTATGTTCCATCCATGATACACCCCAGCTCCCTCTTACACCTACCCCAGTTTTGGCTGCTCCACAGGCAGAATTTAGACTGCAGTGCAGAGCCCTCTTGCTGGTAGAGACTTCCATTGGCACTGGGGTAGGGCTGCTTTGCTCGAAGACGTTTCTTTCCACTTCCGCTGCACCCTAATGTCGCTCAGGTGGTGGATTTTGCACATAGAGGTGCACCCTAAACTCTTGTCTCTCTGTCTCTCTCTCTTGGTGTGCGTTTATTATATATATAATAAAGGGACACTTCAGTCAGAGCAGCTAGACTGGTGGGGACTAGGAAGAGGGCCTTTTCTGTGGCGGCCTCCGTACTGTGGAACTCTCTCCCGAGTGACCTCCACCATGCCCCCTCTCTGCTGAGCTTCTGCTGCTCACTAAAAACTTGGTGGGAATATGGGGTGGGTTAAGATTTTAAAATTTTATACTGTTTTAAATGTATTTTATCCTGTTTTTATCTTGTGTACATCGCCCAGGGTTGCCGGTTGCCGGCCAGATGGGCGATAAATAAATGTAAATAATAAATAATAAATAAACAGTATCAAAAGCCACTGAGAGATCGAGGAGGACTAGAAAGGAGCAATCACCCCTATCCAAAGCCCTCCTCATATCATCCACCAAGGCGACCAAGGCCGTCTCCATCCCATATCCAGGCCTGATGCCGACTGGCATGGATTCTGATTCTGATATCACAGCTTCATACTTTGTTATGCAGATTCCCAATTTGTTATGCAGAGCCACGCATTCCCCTGCCTCCTTCCCCAAGCTATTTAGCTTATCTGTGATTTTGCCCATGGACCCTTTAAGCAGGAAGGGAACAGACCGAGGATGTGTGTGTGTCTCTGTGTGTGCGTGTGTGTGTGTGCGCATGTGTGCATGCACTCGCTCACTCTACCTGCTGCCTCTGACCAGGCCCCCGAGGTAAGTAAGACCCATTGAAGACATTTGTACTTACTCCCGAGTAACTGTGCGTAGGATTGCACTGTTTGTTTTAACTTAATTCAAGTTAGTTAAATTCTGTAAGATTATTCCAGTGTTTCTTTAAATCTAAATTGTGTGAATAGAACACAAAAAGTGCTTTAAACTGGGGCCTTTCCACAATAACAAACAACAACAAAGCTGTTCAGCCCCTAAAGTTACTCCTTGTGCTTAAAAACCAGAGCTGTGGAGGTGTTGGAGCAAAATGCTGAGGGGGCTCAAAACCCCAATGTGTCTTCCTGTATTTTCCCCAACCCAAAAGCTCCCCCTCCTTCGCATCTCCTTCTTTTCTTCTTCTTCTCCAACTGCCCTGAACATGCCAGGACCAATCCGCAATTTTAAAACGAAAAGAAAGAGATTGCCCTGCAAGCACTGACCCCCCCTCATGAAAAACACCAGATATCATAGAATCATAGAAAAGTAGAGTTGGAAGGGGCCTACAAGGCCATCGAGTCCAACCCCCTGCTCAATGCAGGAATCTAGGTCAAAGCATCTCTGACAGATGTCTGTCCAGCTGCACCTTGAATGCCTCCAGAGTGGGAGAGCCCACGACCTCCCTAGGTAGTTGATTCCATTGTCTTATTGCTCTGACAGTCAGGAAATTTTTCCTGATGTTTAGGTGGAATCTAGGTTCCTGTAACTTGAGCCCATTATTCCGTGTCCTGCAAACTGGGATGACCGAGAAGAGATCTTTGCCCTCCTCTGTGTGACATCCCTTCAAATACTGGAAGAGTGCGATCATATCTCCCCTCAGTCTCCTCTTCTGAAGGCTAAACATCAACAATTAAAGGTTTAAGTAAGGTAAACATTTTTTACAAAAGCCACTAATAAAATATTATAAAATAATGTATAATATAATAATGTAATAATTGTATAAGATTTTGTGTGCTTCCTCTAATAACTTTTGTACTTGACCATGCTCTTTGGTTGTCTGGCCATACCCTTGGCCCCGCCCTCATGTTGCCTGGCCACGCCCTCTTGATCACACCTTCATGTTGCTTAACCATTCCTCTTACAAATTCACATGTGTGTCCCTATTTTCATCTGTGAAATGTTGGAGGGTATAACATGGGAATATCCGTGTTAGCTTCCTTCCCTGCATCCGTCACCTCCCTAATATGGCTTTCGGAAAAGAGATTTTGTGGCCAGTGGGGAAGAATCCAGAGTGCTATGGGCCCCCGAGAGTCCAACCATAAAGAAATCACTGTCAATGGTCCGCTGCCCCCAAGGGCAAAGGGCAAGCTACGGAAGGGACCAGGTTGGGACTGCTGCTCTCTTTGCTGCCCAACCCCTTCGGTCATGGCTGTGGTTGGTTTCTAAAGAGAGAGGTTCCGGGGTCCTAACAGCTTCTGACAAGGGCGGCCACCCCCTAATCCCAGCGGTGTGGAAGGTGGCTGTGCTCACTCACCAGTGGGACAACAGGACTACGGGTATGTCCAACAAATCATGTTGAAGGGCTGACTTAGCCAGAAAAAGACCATGTGATCAAATTAACCTCAAGGGGGAATGGGGGGGGATGAAGGGGGAGTGGCTTGCTCAACTAAGCAAGCCGAACAGTTGAAAGCATCTCAGGAAAAATGTGTATTTGTTCATTCACCTTTGGCAACATCAAAAATTCTTAATGAACAAAGGATCTGTACGACTGTAAGAGCCATAAAGTGTTGCTCAGACTTCAGCTCTGGCGGGTGCTTCTTATCCCTTTGGCTTGTACCCCTTCCTCCTCCTCCTCCTCCTCCTCCTCCTCTTAGTGCAGAACCTGAGGCTAGACGTAGCAGGAGGGGAATAGGGCTGGCGGGGGCCAAGACTCGTCCGTGCTGGGGAAAGCGGGCACTCTCCCTGCGCACAGGCGAGTCCCCTTCGCTGGGCCTGTCCCACCTCCTTCTTACTTTCCCCACTGCAGCAAGGAGGCACGGGGGGGGGGGGAGTCACTGGAGTCCCCATCAGAGAAGTAAAGGGGACTCCGCCGCCTCTCCTTCGGCCACCCCGCCTCCTTCCCACAATGAGGCAACGGAAGGAGCCTCGGGTCGGCTTGGCTGTGTGTGGGGTTTCCCCAGCTGGGAAGGCCCGTGTGCAGGAGCACCGCGTGGAATGCCCACTTGGCGCTTGGGCCAGGGAGCATAGATGTCAAAGGTCGGCGTGGCCAAGCACACTGCTGCCAAGGGCACGGTCACATGCACCTGATGCCATATGGCCCAAGGAGGGCAGTGGGGGGGTCGTCTGCCCCACCCCACCCCAAATTAGTTCTACACCCGTGTCTTCATGTCTCTGACAATCTCTCTCTCTCTCTTTACCCAGCATAACCATGAAAGATTTCCAGAACCATCGACAGCAGCCCATGCCGAGTCCTGACCAGAGCCCACCACTGCATTCCGTTTCCAACTATCCTGACTCGCCTGTCTGAACCACCTATCCACCCCACCCCATTTTGCTGATGGTGCCAGTTTTGCTGGACCATCATCCTTCCTTCCCTTGACAATAAATGGTTACCTACATCTGCATCCTGAGAGTCTGGAGGCTTTTTGCTGGGTGGGGGTCTTCTTTTCATTCCTCTCTCCAAGGTCCGTCCCCTCCAAGTTGGCTGTTACCATCCAGAAAGTGAGAGAGCCAGAAGCAGCAGCTCAGTTTACAATTGACATTTAAAGCTGCCTGAGCTAATGGCCACTGACACGTCTTCTGATAGCAAATCCCACACGTTAATGACATAATGTGTCAAGATATTGTCTTTTAAATTTTTAAACAACAAACTTTAAACTTTTCCTGGGAAAAAAGTTAATAGAAAAACATTTTTATCTCTGAATAGATACAGTTATACAAAACACAAAACATACAAAACAGAAAAACATACACATGTAAGATCAGTAGGGTAATGAAATGATGATGATGATGATGATGATGATGATGATGATGATGATGATGATGATGATGATGATGCCTGGGAAAACAGCCTCAGTAGACTGTGGCCCTGTTTTCTCCAAGTCTCTTCCCAGAAATATCT
The DNA here is from genome assembly GCA_021292165.1 of Shinisaurus crocodilurus. Taxonomy (NCBI): domain Eukaryota; kingdom Metazoa; phylum Chordata; class Lepidosauria; order Squamata; family Shinisauridae; genus Shinisaurus; species Shinisaurus crocodilurus. The sequence goes on from JAHFWL010000067.1 coordinate 11,159, forward strand.
TACTGTCATGTTTCCAGCATTGTCTTTACCGGTTCTCCAGTTTCAGCAGCTCTTTCCTTCCTCTGGGCTTATTTCTTCCCCGCCCCCCTCATGGATTTTCTCTTCTGTTCTTCTGTCCTCTTTGAATTTCTGCTCTTCTGCCTCAGGCTTTTATTTCTTAAAATTAGCCTATTCCCTCCCCGATCCAACCAATCAGGAGGGTACTGTCTTGTTCAGCTTCACCCTAAGTTCCTATCTCCTCCCTCTGACCTCTTGTTAAGCCTCCTGCAAATTATGGGTAGTATTGCATGTTAGTCCTACATAGAATAGATCCATGGAAATGAATTGGAGTCTAATTTATTTCAATACATCTACTCTATGTAAGACTAACATTGGCTACGACTTCATGTTATTTTTCAGTCTATGCCAGACTGCCAGTTGGCTGGGGCATGCTGGGAGTTGTCGGCCAAAAACATCTGGGGACCCAAGGTTGGAGAACACTGTTCTATGGAGTCATGATGACTCCTATATCCAAGTAAACCATTTTGCAAACTTCATTATCTCTCTCACCTTCTCTTGAACCTCCTGCCAACTTCCTTATCTCCTCTTCTCCTGCAGACACCATGGCTCCTTGAGCCTTCTGCAAACCCTTGGCCTCCTTAGCCAACTTCCTGACCCCCTTAAGGTTTAACTAAACTTTTGACCTTTTGGCAGAAGCTGACCAGCTGACCAGCACACAAAATGATTTAACCCCCTAATATCCAAAAAGCAAAATATATACAAAAATGGAAGACTCTTTTGTGGCTTCACACATGCCTAAAAACTGGATACTGTGGGAGAAAGTAGCCTAATCGGGAGGATAGGAGGAGAGGTTGGGATGGTGGTCGTGAAGCACTGCAGTCCTCACTACAAATCAAATCTGAATCAGTGAGGTCGTGTCCTCTGCCACGAGGCAGTCAGCTCGCCCATACCTTGCCTGGTGAGGGAGGGGAGGACGGCACCACTTGTCTCAGGATCCTAGCACTCTCCTCACGTCTCTCCATACCCCTGAGGGGGGCATGCACCGCAACTTGAAAGCCAAATAGCCAAGCAGAGCAATACAGGAGCAGTAAAATAGAGCGGCAATTGCGAGCCAGGGAAAGCCTGGGCGAAGAAGTACCTTTTCAGGAGGCATTTGAAAGATGCCACATTTTCTGCCTCTGGAACTGCAGACTGAGAGTTTTCCAAAGGGTGGGTGCCACTACTGAGAAGGCCCACCATCGAGGTACTGTATTAAGTGGCGACATTCCATTAATTTTGGGATGACCAACAAGGCCTCTTCTGAAGTTCTTAAGGGTTGGTTGGATATAAATATGGGAAGGCGCTCTGCTAGATATCCTGGCCCCAAGTTGTTTAGGGCTTTATATGTCAGCAACATAACCTTGAACACGGCTCAGTAGCTAATAGGCAGCCAGTGCAGTTCTTTTAGCACAGATCTTATGTGAGCATAGCTGGGTGTCCCAGTGCGCACCCTCGCTGCTGCACTACTCTGCCCTAGCCGCAGCTTCTGAACCAGGCCCAAGGGCAGCCCCACATAGCCCCAGATTACAGTAGTCTAATCATGAGGTCACCAGTGCATGGATCACCGTGGCTAGGTTATCCCTAACCAGGAACAGGCGTACTTGGCATACCTGTCACAAGTGGGTTATGTCTGGATTGGTACCCATGTGCACTTGCCTGTTCCAACCAGGGCCGGATTAAGATAGGGGCTATTGGAGCTGCAGCTCCAGGCCCCTACCCCGAAATAGGCCCACAATCAGGACCGGCCGCCACCACCAACCTGGCTGCTGCTGCTGCCACTGCTGCTGCTGCTGCCGCCGCCGCCGCCGAGGAGGAAGAGGAGGAGGAGAAGGAGGAGGAAGTGACGTGACGCGACGGGACCCCTGCGCTGTTTTTTGCCAGGGAAACCATGGCAACAGGGCTGTTTAAGCCCTGTTGCCCTGGTTCCTCCCGCCAAAACAATGCGGGTGGGGCTCTGGAAGCGACACGACGCGGAGAAGGTAGGTGGCGGGGGGGTCGGGGGGGTGATGGCGGCAGCGGTGGGAGGCGCAGCGGCAGCGAGCGGGAGGGCGGGGGGAGGCGCAGCGGCAAGCGGGACGGGAGGGCGCAGCGGCGGCGGGCGGTGGGCGGCGGGCGGCGGGCGGGGAGGCGGAGGCCTGGCGGGGAACTGCCAGCCCACAGGGCCTCTGTATTACCGGGATCTGGTTTCAGTTTATTAGCCTTCATCCAAGCCATAACTGCATCCAGGCACTGGTTCAGGACGTGCACGGACACTCCCAGTTCAGATCTCTCAGAGAAGTGGAGCTGGGTGCCGTCAGTGTACCGTTGCCACTCCCAGAGACTGGAAATATCTGCAGAAAGGTCATTGGGTCGGGGATGGTTTGTTGCAAAATCTTGTTGTAGAGAGAAGAATGTCCACTATCCCCACCACCATGATGATGCCCACCTGCTTCCTTAATCTGCTGCTTCTGAAAATCCCTGTTGAACCCAGGGCCAGTGCAAGGCAGTTTGGTGCCCTAGGCAAGATCAGATATTTAGCGCCCCACCCTTCCCACTTGAGCCCTCCCTCCCTCCCTCCAGCCCTATGCTCCTGGCGCCCCCTTTAGCCCGGCACCCTAGGCAGCCGCCTAGTTGGCCTAATGGGAGCACTGGCCCTGGTTGAACCTGATTGGTGGGATATAAAAGAGCAGGCAGGCTGGGTGGCTTCCTCCGAAGTGGACTCCGAAGCCTGTCTGATCATGCAGCCTGGTGGCGCAGCGGAGGCAGAGGCCTGGCGGGGGCGGTGCAGCGGCAGCGAAGAGCAGCGCAGCGTTTCTGCGCCCTCTTCAGCAAGGACGGAACGAAGTGCTGGTGGCGGAGGGAGAGAGGGAGGAAGGGATAGAAGGAAAGATTGTGGAGCGGAGCGGAGGAGAGAAGGGAACGCGGGAGGAGCTTGGATTGGGAAACGCGCTTAGACTGTGGAAAAGCGAGAGCCCCACTCGCTCCTTCGCTCGCCTGACTCTTCTCGCTCTCCGCCCGATTCTGTCAGGTAGAGGAGAGAGGCAGCGCCCACGAGCTCACCCGGGGAGGGGACACCGCCCTCCCCTGCTCACGTCTCTCCATCTTCCCGTGGCTCCGCCCAGTGGCAAACGGCCTCCCTCCTCCGGAGAACGGCGCCTTGTGCTTTTTGACGGGAAGGGACGGGAATCGACTTTGCGCCTCCCGCCCCTGAAGTGTGGAGTGAGCTTCGCAACAAGTAGGGAAAAGCCTTCAGCGAAGAGGAAGAATATTCCACCTGCTTTCCTCTACTGTAAGCGGAGGAAAGGGGGACCAAAAAGAAGAAAGTATCTTGCAGGTACTGTTGGGCTGGGGCTTGTTGCTCCGCCCCTTCATCAGCCGCACGCCCTCCTCAGCACCAGGCCCATAATGCTCTTAATCCGGCCCTGGTTCCAACCCCACTTTCCCCTGAGAGGCACAAGATATTTTGCTAGAGTCTAACTAACATGCATTACCTCAAGCGTAGGTAGGTATCCTTATTCCTATACTAAAACACACTGACTCACTTAGAAATACAAATAATACTTTTATTGCACGAAAGACAGAACAGATACAGACTCCTCACTCACAATCCTCTTATGTTTTAAGTTACAGTTGAATACCAAGGCAGCAACCATAAACCCATTCACAGCCACACTTTCTATGTCTAGGAGAGAAGGTTCAGAGGAGGGCAACAAAGATGATAAAGGGACTAGAAACAAGGCCCTATGAGGAGAGACTGAAAGAACTGGGCATGTTTAGCCTTCAGAAGAGGAGACAGAGGGGAGATATGATCACACTCTTCCAGTACTTGAAGAGATGTCACACAGAGGAGGGCCAGGATCTCTTCTCGATCATCCCAGTTTGCAGCACACGGAATAATGGGCTCAAGTTTCAGGAACCCAGATTCCACCTAAACATCAGGAACAATTTCCTGTCAGAGCAATAAGACAATGGAACCAACTACCTAGGGAGGTGGTGGAGGCATCCAAGGTACAGCTGGACAGCCATCTGTCAGGGATGCTTTGACTTGGATTCCTGCATTGAGCAGGGGGTTGGACTCGATGGCCTTGTAGGCCCCTCCCAACTCTACTTTTCTATGATTCTATGAAGCCCCTGTGCTTTGACAGCCCATGGAAATCAATAGAGCATGGGTGGGGGCAGAGCCCCACTGAAACAAGGAGGAGAGAAAGCAGAACCCATAAGCCATCACCATCTGCATCGCTGCATCCAGAGAGGCTAATCCTTGGTGCTTCAGCTGTTGGGCGGTAAAATGATGATGATGATGATGATGATTATGATTATGATGATGATGATGATGGTGTGGCTGCCGAGGGTGAGCTTAAAGAGAGAGCTGGAGTCCATACTGGAAAACCTGACTTCTTATACTTTTGGTCCCCCTGTTTCTCTGATGCAGGAAGGAGGGGCTGCTCAGATGAGTCAGTAAAACTGCCTAGGTGTCCTCACCTAATTCCTCATTGTTCTATTGTGTTTTGCCTTTTAGTTAGACATTTCTTGTTGATTAAAAATTTCTTTAATTATTTCTTGCTGTATTTTATTCTGTTTATTTCCTCTCTGCCAACATCCAATAAATCCCATCATCTCTCAAATTCTTTACACAGTCTGGAGTCTTCTTTTCTCTGTGTGTGCATCACTTCCTCCCATCAAGACAGAAACCTCCAGTTAAACTTTTAATGGGCATCCTTATCTTTAACACAACCAGTCATTAGATGGATGGTTCAGCACATTTTGCCTTCTAGCACCAACGGTTACTTTAGTTCATACTTGCATCAAGCTTTGCAGCATTCCAAGCCTAGTTAGATGCTTTGCCTCCTTTCTTCATGAGTATTACATATTTAGCCATCCTAGGAGGGATAATTAAATCATTAAAAAAATTCATTGTAACATACCAACCGAAGTTGCTAATGGGTGCTCCAGGCCACTGAGGTCATCTGGCCTCCAGTGGCAGAGATGGATCCAGGAGCACCCCCAAACTACGTACCTGCTCCTTCAGAGGGAGTGCAACCCAATCCAGAACAGGGAAACAGCCCAATTCCCAGACCCAGGAACTGCCAGCCCACAGGGCCTCTGTATTACCGGGATCTGGTTTCAGTTTATTAGCCTTCATCCAAGCCATAACTGCATCCAGGCACTGGTTCAGGACGTGCACGGACACTCCCAGTTCAGATCTCTCAGAGAAGTGGAGCTGGGTGCCGTCAGTGTACCGTTGCCACTCCCAGAGACTGGAAATATCTGCAGAAAGGTCATTGGGTCGGGGATGGTTTGTTGCAAAATCTTGTTGTAGAGAGAAGAATGTCCACTATCCCCACCACCATGATGATGCCCACCTGCTTCCTTAATCTGCTGCTTCTGAAAATCCCTGTTGAACCCAGGGCCAGTGCAAGGCAGTTTGGTGCCCTAGGCAAGATCAGATATTTAGCGCCCCACCCTTCCCACTTGAGCCCTCCCTCCCTCCCTCCAGCCCTATGCTCCTGGCGCCCCCTTTAGCCCGGCACCCTAGGCAGCCGCCTAGTTGGCCTAATGGGAGCACCGGCCCTGGTTGAACCTGATTGGTGGGATATAAAAGAGCAGGCAGGCTGGGTGGCTTCCTCCGAAGTGGACTCCGAAGCCTGTCTGATCATGCAGCCTGGTGGCTTCCTCCTCCTCGTGGGGCTCCTTGCTCTCTGGGCGGGGCTGACACCCATCTCCGGTCAAGATATTCCAGGTAAGTGATCCTTTCTCCTCCTTTGTGCAGGTGAGACAATGACTGGGTTCACACAACATGACAACCCCCCTGGCCTATGAGACTCTCAGGTGGTTGTACTGTTGTGCGAACCTGTCATGACTTAGAATCATAGAATCATAGAAAAGTAGAGTTGGAAGGGGCCTACAAGGCCATCGAGTCCAACCCCCTGCTCAATGCAGGAATCCAGGTCAAAGCATCTCTGACAGATGTCTGTCCAGCCGCACCTTGAATGCCTCCAGACTGGGAGAGCCCACCACCTCCCTAGGTAGTTGATTCCATTGTCTTATTGCTCTGACAGTCAGGAAATTTTTCCTGATGTTTAGGTGGAATCTAGGTTCCTGTAACTTGAGCCCATTATTCCGTGTCCTGCAAACTGGGATGAACGAGAAGAGATCTTTGCCCTCCTCTGTGTGACATCCCTTCAAATACTGGAAGAGTGCGATCATATCTCCCCTCAGTCTCCTCTTCTGAAGGCTAAACATGCCCAGTTCTTTCAGTCTCTCCTCATAGGGCCTTGTTTCCAGTCCCTTTATCATCCTTGTTGCCCTCCTCTGAACCCTCTCCAGTTTGTCTATGTCCTTGTTAAAGTGAGGTGCCCAGAACTGGACGCAGTACTCAAGATGAGGCCTAACCAGTGCCGAGTAAAGGGGAATTATCACTTCCCGCGATTTGGAAGCTATACTTCTATTAATACAGCCCAAAATTGCATTTGCCTTCTTTGCAGCCACGTCGCATTGCTGGCTCATATTCAGTTTGTGATCTACCACAATTCCAAGATCCTTCTCACTTGTAGTATTGTTGAGCCAAGTGTCCCCCATTCTGTAACTCTGCATTTGGTTTCCTCTCCCTAGGTGCAGCACTTGGCATTTGTCCCTGTTAAATTTCATTCTGTTGTTTTCGGCCCAGCGCTCCAGCCTATCGAGGTCACTTTGAATTTTGTTTCTGTCTTCCAGAGTATTAGCTGTTCCACCCAACTTTGTGTCATCTGCAAATTTGATAAGCATTCCCTGTACCTCCTCATCCAGGTCATTAATAAAAATGTTGAAGAGCACTGGGCCCAGGACCGAGCCCTGTGGTACCCCGCTCGTTACCTCTCCCCAGTTTGAGAAGGAACCATTGATAAGCACTCTTTGAGTCCGATTCTGTAGCCAATTGTGGATCCACCTGATAGTTGTTCCATCTAGCCCACTCTTAGCTAGCTTACTAATCAGGATATCATGAGGCACTTTGTCGAAAGCTTTGCTGAAGTCCAGGTATATAATGTCCACAGCATTCCCACAGTCCACAAGAGAGGTTACCCGATCAAAAAATGAGATCAGATTAGTCTGACAGGATTTGTTCTTGACAAATCCATGCTGGCTTCTAGTAATCACTGCATTGTTTTCAAGGTGCTTGCAGACTGACTTCTTTATAATCTGCTCAAAAATCTTCCCGGGGATTGATGTCAGACTGACTGGCCTTTAGTTCCCAGGTTCCTCCTTCTTGCCCTTTTTGAAGATGGGAACAACATTTGCCCTCCTCCAGTCGTCTGGCACTTCACCTGTCCTCCATGATTTCTCAAAGATAATAGACAGTGGTTCTGAGAGTTCTTCTGCCAGTTCCTTTATTACTCTAGGATGCAGCTCATCAGGCCCTGGAGATTTAAACTCGTTCAGAGTAATCAGGTGCTCCTTGACCATTTGCCTATCAATCTCAAGCTGCAATTCTGCCCCTTCAGTCTGCATTTCAGGTTTGCCAGGGGGGTCATAGACCCTCTTTTGGGAGAAGACCGAGCCGAAGTAGGAATTGAACACTTCTGCCTTTTCTTTGTCTTCTATTATCAATTTGCCATCCTCATTGCGTAGTTGAACCACCAGTTCTTTCTTCTGTCTTTTACTGTGCATGTATCTGAAGAAAGCTTTTTTGTTGCTTTTAGCATTCCTCGCTAACCTTAGCTCATTCTCAGCTTTAGCCTTCCTGACACTATTCCTGCAGTTCTGTGCTACCTGCCTGTACTCTTCCCCTGTAGCCTGTCCTTCCTTCCACTTCCTATACGTGTCCTTTTTTGTTTTCAGGTCATCTTTGAGTTTATTGTGAAGCCACATTGGCTTCTTCTGTTGCCCTCTGCCTTTTTTCCTTGTGGGAATTGTTTGCAATTGTGCCTTTAAAATTTCCTTTTTTAAAAACTCCCACCCCTCCTGGGCTCCCTTTCTCGTGAGAGTCACTTGCCATGGGATCTTACTAATCATTGTTCTGAGTTTGTTAAAATTGGCTTTCCTAAAATCCAGGGTATGTGTTTGGCTACACTCAGCGTTTGCTTCTGTTAGAATCAAGAACTCAAGTATAACATGGTCACTTTCCCCCAGAGTTCCCGAAACTGCCACTTTATCCACTAACTCGTCTCTGTTGGTTAGAATCAGGTCAAGGATAGCCGATCCTCTAGTTCCTTCCTCCACTTTCTGTAGGAGGAAGTTATCAGCAGCACAGCTCAGGAATTTCTTGGAGGGGCCATGTTTGGCTGAATAAGTCTCCCAACAGATATCAGGGAAATTGAAGTCTCCCATTACTACCACATCGTGCCTCCTTGAAACAATGGCAATTTGTTTTTCAAAAGTTCCATCCTCGTCTTCTCCTTGATTGGGTGGTCGGTAGTAGACTCCAACCGCCATGTTCGTTTTATTCTTTGCCCCCTTTATTTTAACCCAGATGCTCTCAATGGGGCTGCCAAGCTCCTCTTCCTGTATCTCTGTGCAGAGATACGTATTTTTAACATACAGTGCAACTCCACCTCCCTTTCTGTTGCTTCTGTTCCTTTTGAACAAGTTATACCCTTCAATTGCTGTATTCCAGTCATGGGAGTCATCCCACCAGGTTTCAGTTATCCCTATCAAGTCGTACTTGCCCTCATGTATCAAGAGTTCAAGTTCGTCTTGTTTATTGCCCATACTCTGGGCATTAGTATAGAGACATTGAAGACTATGTGCTTTATAGTCCGACTTTCCCCATACATTTTGTGGTAGACTATCAATGGGCACCGCTGGAGCTGTTCTCTCCATTGTGGCATAGAGGCCTTCTTCCATTGGTACTTATTCGGGTTGGTCACCCTGACGGCCCATGGCCTGTTGTAGGTTTCATAGAATCATAGAATCATAAAAAAAGTAGAGATGGAAGGGGCCTACAAGGCCATCGAGTCCAACCCCCTGCTCAATGCAGGAATCCAGGTCAAAGCATCCATGACAGATGACTGTCCAGCCGCACCTTGAATGCCTCCAGAGTAGGAGAGCTCACCACCTCCCTAGGTAGTTGGTGCCATTGTCTTATTGCTCTGACCGTGAGGAAATTTTTCCTGATATTTAGGTGGAATCTGGGTTCCTGTAATTTGAGCCCATAATTCCGTGTCCTGCAAACTGGGATGATCGAGAAGAGATTCTGGCCCTCCTCTGTGTGACAACCCTTCCTTCAAGTACTGGAAGAGTGCTATCATATCTCCCCTCAGTCTCCCCTTCTGAAGGCTAAACATGCCCAGTTCTTTCAGTCTCTCCTCATAGGGACTTGTTTCCAGTCCCTTTATCATCCTTGTTGCCCTCCTCTGAACCCTCTCCAGTTTGTCTATGTCCTTCTTAAAGTGAGGTGCCCAGAACTGGACGCAGTACTCAAGATGAGGCCTAACCAGTGCCGAGTAAAGGGGAATTATCACTTCCCGCGATTTGGAAGCTATACTTCTATTAATACAGCCCAAAATTGCATTTGCCTTCTTTGCAGCCACATCGCATTGCTGCCTCATATTCAGTTTGTGATCTACCACAATTCCAAGATCCTTCTCACTTGTGGTATTGTTGAGCCAAGTGTCCCCCATTCTGTAACTCTGCATTTGGTTTCCTTTCCCTAGGTGCAGCACTTGGCATTTATCCCTATTAAATTTCATTCTGTTGTTTTCAGCCCAGCACTCCAACCTATCGAGATCTCCTTGAATTTTGTTTCTTTCTTCTAGAGTATGAGCTGTTCCACCCTACTTTGTGTCATCTGCAAATTTGATAAGCATTCCCTGCACCTCCTCATCCAAGTCATTAATAAAAATGTTGAAGAGCACTGGGCCCAGGACCGAGCCCTGTGGTACCCCGCTCGTTACCTCTCCCCATTTTGAGAAGGAACCATTGATAAGCACCCTTTGAGTCTGATTCTGTAGCCAATTGTGGATCCACCTGATAGTTGTTCCATCTAGCCCACTTTTAGCTAGCTTGCTAATCAGGATATCATGAGGCACTTTGTCGAAAGCTTTGCTGAAGTCCAGGCATATTATGTCCACAGCATTCCCACAGTCCACAAGGGAGCTTACCCGGTCAAAAAATGAGATCAGATTAGTCTGGCAGGATTTGTTCTTGACAAATCCATGCTGGCTTGTAGTAATCACTGCATTGCTTTCAAGGTGCTTGCAGGCTGTCTTCTTTATAATCTGCTCCAAAATTTTCCCAGGGATTGATGTCAGACTGACTGGCCTATAGTTCCCAGGTTCCTCCTTCTTGCCCTTTTTGAAGATGGGAACAACATTTGTCCTCCTCCAGTCATCTGGCACTTCACCTGTCCTCCATGATTTCTTAAAGATAATAGACAGTGGTTCTGAGAGTTCTTCTGCCAGTTCCTTTATTATGCTAGGATGCAGCTCATCAGGCACTGGAGATTTAAACTCGTTCAGAGTAATCAGGTGCTCCTTGACCATTTACCTATCAATCTCAAGCTGCAATCCTGCCCCTTCAATCTGTTCTTCAGGTTTGCCAGGGGGGTCATAGACCCTCTTTTGGGAGAAGACCGCGCCGAAGTAGGAATTGAACACTTCTGCCTTTTCCTTGTCTTCTGTTATCAATTTGCCATCCTCATTGTGTAGTTGAACCACCATTTCTTTCCTCTGTCTTTTACTATGCACGTATCTGAAGAAAGCTTTCTTGTTGTTTTTAGCATCCCTCGCTAACCTTAGCTCATTCTCAGCTTTAGCCTTTCTGACACTATTCCTGCAGTTCTGTGCCACCTGCCTGTACTCTTCCCTTGTAGCCTGTCCTTCCTTCCACTTCCTATAAGTGTCCTTATTGGCTTTCCTAAAATCCAGGGTACATGTTTGGCTACACTCAGCTTTTGCTCCCCTTAGAATCAAGAACTCAAGTATAACATGGTCACTTTCCCCCAGAGTTCCCGAAACTGCCACTTTATCCACTAACTCGTCTCTGTTGGTTAGAATCAGGTCAAGGATAGCCGCTCCTCTAGTTCCTTCCTCCACTTTCTGTAGGAGGAAGTTATCAGCAGCACAACTCAGGAATTTCTTGGAGGGGCCATGCTTGGCTGAATAAGTCTCCCAACAGATATCAGGGAAATTAAAGTCCCCCATTACTACCACATCATGCCTCCTTGAAACAATGGCAATTTGCTTTTCAAAAGTTTCATCCTCGTCTTCTCCTTGATTGGGTGGTTGATAGTAGACTCCAATCGCCATGTTCGTCTTATCCTTTGCCCCCTTTATTTTAACCCAGATGCTCTCAATGGGGCTGCCAAGCTCCTCTTCCTGTATCTCTGTGCAGAGATACATATCTTTAACATACAGCGCAACTCCACCTCCCTTTCTGTTGCTTCTGTTCCTTTTGAACAAGTTATACCCTTCAATTGCTGTATTCCAGCCATGGGAGTCATCCCACCAGGTTTCAGTTATCCCTATCAAGTCATACTTGCCCTCATGTATCAAGAGTTCAAGTTCGTCTTGTTTGTTGCCCATACTCTGGGCATTAATATAGAGGCATCGAAGACTATGTGCTTTATACTCCGACTTTCCCCCTACATTTTGTGGTAGACGATCATTGGGCACTGCTGGAACTGTTCTCTCCGTTGTGGCACAGAGGCCTTCTTCCATTTGAAACCCCGAGTTTATGTCTCCCTCCCCTGTTGGATTCAGTTTAAAGCCCTCGTGATTAAGTTCCTCATGCTGTGGCCAAACACATTCTTCCCAGTCCTTGTGAGGTGCAACCCATCCTTTGCCAGAAGTCCATCTTCTAGGTAGTGTAGCCCGTGGTCCCAGAATCCAAATCTCTCCCGTCGGCACCACCTTCGTAGCCAGTCATTCACTCGGAGTATTTTTCTTTCCCTTTCTATTCCCCTTCCAAGTACTGAAAGGATGGATGAGAAGACTATCTGGGCCCCAAACACCGTTCTTGAGTTCCCTTCCCAACTCTTCAAAGCCTGCCGTGATTTCTTTGTAACTCTGCTTGGCAGTATCATTTGTACCCACGTGGAAGAGAAGAAAGGGGTATGTGTCGGTGGGCTGTATGAGCCTCGGCAGCTGCTCTGTCACATCCTTAATCCGTGCCCCGGGGAGACAGCACACCTGGTGAGTCCATGGGTCTTCGCGGCATACTTTGGATTCGATCCCCCACAGGAGGCAGTCACCCACTACTAGTACTCTTCTCCTTCTCTTGCTGTAGGCCTTGGTTTGATTGCCTCCACTGGACTGACCTTCAGCCTCTTGCTCGCTGTCACGTTGGGTGCCCGGTAATTCGTCCTCTGCAGGCTGTCCTCTGCTCTCGTCCTCAAGTACCTGGAAGCGGTTCCATAGCTGCACTGCTTCCACTGGTGCAGAATGTCTTCTAGTTCTTCTGCTCCTAACTGTCACCCTTTTCCAGGGAGTTCCCCCTCCGTTGTTTTCCCTTGCCTCAGCAGTTTCCAACTCCGCCTCATCCTGCTGTTGCCCTTCTGGCTCCTGTTCTACGCTTTGGTGCTGTAGATCCACCGTTCTGTCTAAGAACTCCTCACTTTCTCTTCTACTCCTGAGTGTTGACACTTGCTGCTCCAGTCCTCTGACCTTTTCTTCCAACAGCGTGACCAGCTTGCACTTGTTGCACGTGTAGGCCATGTTGCCCTCAGGCAGGAAAACAAACATTGCACACACATTGCAGGTCACCACCACTGCAGATTCCTTTCCTTCCATAGTTCTCAGTTTCCTTTAAGTTTCTGCCTTTCTTTTTGTACTGGAATGGCTGGTGCCTTGTCCTGCCTTCCCTGAATGTTAATAACAGAGTCCCCATGGTCTATAAGTGTGAGGTATTGGAACAAAACAAACAAACAGATCCAGAAAATTTCTTAGGGACCTCCCCCTTGACCTCCGCTGCCGAACTCCTGTTTGCTCTCCCTGTTCGCTCGCTCTCTGGGAGCCTGCTTGCCTTATCACAGTCCCGAAAACAGCTGGAGCCTCTCTCCTGTTGTGCTCCTGCTCAGCTGGGAGTCCAAACCCAGATGACACAACAACCCCTGGGGTAACCCAAAGGGCTACAGAGTCACTTGGCAAGAGTGGCAAGAAGCCCTTGCCGCTCTTGCCAAGCATCGGCTAGGTGAGCACCGCTGGCAGCCACCCCCAAAGTGCCCAAGCGGCACTTATGGGCAGCTGTCTGAGGCGCTGAGCACGGCGGAGTGGAGCGAGCAGCTGACGATGTTGGCAGAGCGGGCTTGCTCATGATCAATCCCACTCTGTTGGCGTTGGCCGTCCTGAGCTCCTGCCAAATCATGCCGGCAGAGCCTGATCTCGTAAGCAAGCCCACTCTCATGCTGGCGAGCAAGCCTCGTGAATGAGCTCGCTGTGCCAACATCGGCAGTGGCTTCCCGGCATCCCTCACCCTGGCATGCGCAGTCTCACACCAGCCAGTGAGGTATGCCAGCGATCCCTGCTCCCCCTTCCCCTCTCCCCGTCCACAGCTCTTTGCCCCCCACCCTTCAGAATGACAGCTTGAAGGATGCAGCCGCTTCGAACAGCAGCACCACATTGTATCAGGATCCAAGGTAGAAAGACTCGGGGCTGGCTCTCTCATGAGCTGCGGTGAGCCGGGTGGCTCACACGGTGAATTGGCTGGGGTGGTGTATTGCTTGCCACACCACTTATTCACTATCGGCCACCGCGAACAGCCACATTTCTTCAGCTGGCTCTGGAAGCAGTTGCTGCTGATGCGTGCCCACCAACTATGGAGAGTGACACTTCCTACCTACTGTGGCATTTGCTGCAGCACGAAAATGGATGGACTGCCTAGAGGGCCTGATGCCGTGTGACAGTGGGCTGAATCATGGGTTATGGTGTTCTGTGCACCCAGTCACACTAAGAAACCAGGGTTTGTTGACTACAAAAAAGCCACAAAGAGAACCCATAGTTTGTTATTGGGTTGTGAACTGTGGCTTGTTCATGGTTAAAAAACCATGCTTTGTTAGCACGGCTGGGTTCACACAACACAACCCATGGCTCAAGGACAACTCACACTCCTACGTCTAGTACTCTTCTCTGCCGAGCCATTTCACTGCATCACCAAGCACTCATATTTTGAGAAAGACAGAAAGAGAGGGTGAACCTCTCACTCCTCAAGATGCATAATTTTGTACAGAGTTATCTTATAATCAAGCTTTCCCTCTCAATAAGAAAGCACCAATCTCCTCACTCCATCATATCCCCTTTGGAGGTATGGTAGCCAGAACTGCAAACAATTTTCTTATTTGAGGAACACATCATAGCATTATGTAACAGCATTAGGACGACTGCTGTTCTGTTTTCAGTCCTGTTCCTAAAGCAGAGTCTGGCACAGAGCTCAAAGTTTCAGTGAAATGTATGACCGTGACCCCAGTTTGAAGCCCAGGATTCACAGACTGCATCCAGTGTGGTAGGGGCTTCCCCAGCGAGAGAGGAACTGGCTCAGATCCCATCACCAAGCCTCTCAGCTCTTCTTTTCCACAGAGATTTGCTACCTTCATGCCTATAGTGGACCATGCAGAGAGTATTTGCACCGTTTTTTCTACAACTCCTCTTCCAAGAAGTGTGAGGAGTTCATTTATGGTGGCTGCGGAGGGAACAAAAACAATTTTGGGACTTTAGAGGAATGTCAGCACACCTGTAAAGGTAAGTGAGAAGGACAAGAGAGAAGCCGTGAGAGAGCCTGTCTCCCTGCAAACTCAGGAATCAGGACAGACCTCAGCCGGGGCCTGGGAAGCAGACCCAAGTCAGAGGAAATCAGGAAGCTGCCTCACAGCAAGTCAGGCTTTGTCCCCATCTAGGCCAGCACTTGAGCTGGCTGCAGCCTTCGGGGCCTTGAGCCAAAAAACCTCTTTCCCACTACAGTATATCTGCTACTTGATGGTTCTTTACATGCCCTGGCCAGAGCCTGAATCTGGGAAGGAGTTTCTGCATGCAGAGCACGTGCTCTGCTAGTGCTACTAGTTTATGGACCCAACACTGGCCTGTTTATTCAGCTGGCATCCCAGAGTATGAAATTATGTCACCTTATACAGGACCGGGTGGAGTGGGATGCACACTCCCCAAACCCAGCGGATGACAAGAACAAACACAGGAGGACTTGAATGCTTCTGTGCCTCCTGCACCTCATGGAAATAGCAGATGGGCTTGTGGGTGGGAGGGGGGCAAAGGAACAGAGATTTTGTGGCCAGTGGGGAAGAGTCCAGAGTGCTATGGGGCCCCAAGAGTCCAACCATTGAGGAATCACTGTCAATGGGCCGCTGCCCCCAAGGGCAAAGGGCAAGCTATGGAAGGGACCAGGTTGGGACTGCTGCTCTCTTTGCTGCCCAACCCCTTCGGTCATGGCTGTGGTTGGTTTCTAAAGAGAGAGGTTCCGGGGTCCTAACAGCTTCTGACAGGGGCAGCCACCCCCTAATCCCAGCGGTGTGGAAGGTGGCTGTGCTCACTCCCCAGTGGGACAACAGGACTACGGGGGAACGGGAGGTGAAGGGGGAGTGGCTTGCTCAACTAAGCAAGCAGAACTGTTGAAAACATCTCAGGAAAAATGTGTATTTGTTCATTCACCTTTGGCAACATCAAAAATTCTTAATGAACAATGGATCTGTACGACTGTAAGAGCCATAAAGCGTTGCTCAGACTTCAGCTCTGGCGGGTGCTTCTTATCCCTTTGGCTTGTACCCTTCCTCCTCCTCCTCCTCCTCCTCCTCCTCCTCCTCCTAGTGCAGAACCTGAGGCTAGATGTAGCAGGAGGGGAATAGGGCTGGCGGGGGCCAAGACTCGTCCGTGCTGGGGAAAGCGGGCACTCTCCCTGCGCACAGGCGAGTCTCCTTCGCTGGGCCTGTCCCACCTCCTTCTTACTTTCCCCACTGCAGCAAGGAGGCACGGGGGGGGGGGGGAGTCGCTGGAGTCCCCATCAGAGAAGCAGAGGGGACTCCGCCGCCTCTCCTTCGGCCACCCCGCCTCCTTCCCACAATGAGGCAACGGAAGGAGCCTCGGGTCGGCTTGGCTGTGTGTGGGGTTTCCCCAGCTGGGAAGGCCCGTGTGCAGGAGCACCGCGTGGAATGCCCAGTTGGCGCTTGGGCCAGGGAGCATAGATGTCAAAGGTGGGCGTGGCCAAGCACACTGCTGCCAAGGGCACGGTCACATGCACCTGATGCCATATGGCTCATGGAGGGCAGTGGGGGGGGTCATCTGCCCCCCACCCACCCACCCCAAATTAGTTCTACACCCATGTCTTCATGTCTCTGACTCTCTCTCTCTCTCTCTTTACCCAGCACAACCATGAAAGATTTCCAGAACCACGGACAGCAACCCATCCCGAGCCCTGACCAGAACCCACCACTGTATTCCTACCATCCTGAGTCGCCTGTCTGAACCACCTATCCACCACACCACCCCATTTTGCCGATGGTGCCAATTTTGCTGGACTATCATCCTTCCTTCCCTTGACAATAAAAGGTTATATACATCTGCATCCTGAGAGTCTGGAGGTTTTTTGCTGGGTGGGGGTCTTCTTTTCATTCCTCTCTCTAAGGTCCCCCCCCCCCCAAGTTTAATAGATTTCATAGATCATAGAGTTGGAAGGAGCCTACAAGGCTATCGAGTCCAACCCCCTGCTCAATGCAGGAAACTAGAGGAGGGGTCTCCCATCCAAGTAATAACCAGGCCTGACCCTGCTTAGCTTTCCACACTCAGACAAGCTGAGCCAGCATGAGCCACAGGCTGTTATCATCCAGAAAGTGAGAGAGCCAGAAGCAGCAGCTCCATTTACAACTGACATTTAAAGCTGCCTGAGCTAATGGCCACTGACACGTCTTCAGATAGCAAACCCCACACGTTAATGACGTAATGTGTCAAGACATATTATCTTCTGTTGGTCCTGAATCTACTGCCACTCAATTTCATTGGATTATTTTCAATTCTAGTGCTATGAGAAAGTGAGACAAATACAGAAGCAAGCACAAGAAGGTGTCTGCCAAAAATGTTCTCAAATTACCGAACATGTGCTCCCGTTCAATTTTTAATTTTTAAACAACAAACTTTAAACTTTTCCTGGGAAAAAAGTTAATAGTAAAACATTTTAATCTCTGAATAGATACAGTTATACAAAACACATGCTACAGAAAAACATACACATGTAAGATCAGTAGGGTAATGAAATGATGATGATGATGATGATGATGATGATGATGATGATGCCTGGGAAAACAGCCTCAGTAGACTGTGGCCCTGTTTTCTCCAAGTCTCTTCCCAGAAATATCTTACTGTCATGTTTCCAGCATTGTCTTTACTGGTTCTCCAGTTTCAGCAGCTCTTTCCTTCCTCTGGGCTTCTTTCTTTCTTTCTTTTTTTTTCCTCTCATGGATTTTCTCTTCTGTTCTTCTGTCCTCTTTGAATTTCTGCTCTTCTGCCTCAGGCTTTTATTTCTTAAAATTAGCCTATTCCCTCCCCGATCCAACCAATCAGGAGGGTACTGTCTTGTTCAGCTTCACCCTAAGTTCCTATCTCCTCCCTCTGACCTCTTGTTAAGCCTCCTGCAACCTATGGTAGTATTGCATGTTAGTCCTACATAGAATAGATCCATGGAAATGAATTGGAGTCTCATTTATTTCAATACATCTACTCTATGTGTGACTAACATTGGATACGACATCATGTTATTTTTCCTTCTGTGCCAGTGTTCTCCAACCTTGGATCCCCATATGTTTTTGGCCGACAACTCCCAGCATGCCCCAGCCACATCTGGGGACCCAAGGTTGGAGAACACTGTTCTATGCAGACATGATGACTCCTGTATCCAAGCCAACCATTTTGCAAACTTCATTATCTCTCCCACCTTCTCTTGAACCTCCTGCCAACTTCCTTATCTCCTCTTCTCCTGCAGACACCATGGCTCCTTGAGCCTTCTGCAAACCCTTGGCCTCCTTAGCCAACTTCCTGACCCCCTTAAGGTTTAACTAAACTTTTGACCTTTTGGCAGAAGCTGACCAGCTGACCAGCACACAAAATGATTTAACCCCCTAATATCCAAAAAGCAAAATATATACAAAAATGGAAGGCTCTTTTGTGGCTTCACACATGCCTAAAAACTGGATACTGTGGGAGAAAGTAGCCTAATCGGGAGGATAGGAGGGGAGGTTGGGACGGTGGTGGTGAAGCACTGCAGTCCTCACTACAAATCAAATCTGAATCAGTGAGGTCGTGTCCTCTGCCACGAGGCAGTCAGCTCGCCCATACCTTGCCTGGTGAGGGAGGGGAGGACGGCACCACTTGTCTCAGGATCCTAGCACTCTCCTCACATGTCTCCATACCCCTGAGGGGGGCATGCACCGCAACTTGAAAGCCAAACAGCCAAGCAGAGCAATACAGGAGCAGTAAAATACAGCAGTAAAATACAGCCATACAGAGGCAGGCAGTGCAGTGTATCTGTAGTGAATGAGCTGACATCCATCAGCACAATGACAGGCCTGTGGCTTACGCTGGCTCAGCTTGTCTGAGCGTGGAAAGCTAAGCAGGGTCAAGCCTGGTTATTACTTGGATGGGAGACCCCTCCTCTAGTTTCCTGCATTGAGCAGGGGGTTGGACTCGATGGCCTTGTAGGCTCCTTCCAACTCTATGATCTATGAAATCTATGAAATAGAGCGGCATGATTAATTTAATTGCGAGCCAGGGAAAGCCTGGGCGAAGAAGTACCTTTTCAGGAGGCATTTGAAAGATGCCACATTTTCTGCCTCCTGAACTGCAGACAGAGAGTTTTCCAATGGGTGGGTGCCACTACTGAGAAGGCCCACCATCGAGGTACTGTATTAAGTGGCGACATTCCATTAATTTTGGGATGACCAGCAAGGCCTCCTTTGAAGTTCTTAAGGGTTGGTTGGATATAAATATGGGAAGGCGCTCTGCTAGATATCCTGGCCCCAAGTTGTTTAGGACTTTATATGTCAGCAACATAACCTTGAACTCGGCTCAGTAGCTAATAGGCAGTCAGTGCAGTTCTTTTAGCACAGATCTTATGTGAGCATAGCTGGGTGTCCCAGTGCTACTCTGCCGTAGCTGCAGCTTCTGAACCAGGCCCAAGGGCAGCCCCACATAGCCCCAGATTACAGTAGTCTAATCATGAGGTCACCAGTGCATGGATCACCGTGGCTAGGTTATCCCTAACCAGGAACGGGCATAGTTGGCATACCTGTTACAATTGGGTTATGTCTGGATTGGTACCTGTGGAGAAAAAGCCTGCACACACACACACACACACACACACACACACCTCTTTATGTGTGAACCGGCTGGAGGCTGGGGGGGCGGGGTGTGCATGGTTCATCTTGATGGCCCCTGGCGTCCCAATGTCTGCTAGGCCTTTTGGTATGCAAATGTGGTTCAAGCCCTGTAGTCATGAGTCACCCCTCCCCTGCCTGGCTAGGTGAAGTTCATCCTGATTGGCTAGAGGCAGCGGAGCTACAGAAAAGAGGCTCCTGGTGAAATTAACTGAATGAGGGCTGTGGCTAAGGCAAGCCCTGAGGAGGGCCACCCATCCCAGACCTTAGGGTGGGTGTGGTGGTCTCCTCGTGTGGCAGGGCTTTGCTGAAACCAACCCTGAAGAGAACCAGCCTCCAGGTAATTAGTGTGTGCCTGGGAGATATAAGGAATCAGCTTTTGTTATTTGATAGCTCTACTGTGTATGTACCAAAGTGTCTCTCTATTACTTGTCCCCTTCCCTCATTTCCCACCTTTGTTGTAATCTGCTACCTGAATAAACCTTCTTAGTTTTATCCCACATGGCATTTGTGGTTGCTCTGTTGGTTCAGCTAAATCCAGGGTACAGTCAAAGGCAAGTCCCTGAGATCTCTGGGGGTCTTTGGGTAGGTAAGGGTGGGTTGGCGGAGCCAGCCAGCCCCCCTTCCTCCACTTGGTTGGCAGCGCTGGGATTCGAAACTGAACCACAGAGTGGCTGGGTGCACGTGGGCAAATAGGGAAGATTGGGGAGACTTTGGTACATTGAGTAGAGGTTTGTTGTTTTTTAGAGATTGAAGGGTGAGATTGAGCCTCAGGGAAAACGTTCAGATTGCTTGGAAGGGGCTGCCCCAGTCTGTGGAAGCCTAGCTACCAGCGGGGAGCGTTGCGGGCAAGAAATCTCAACTGTTGAGTGAGTAAGCAAAGAAAGAAAACTGCAAAAAGTGCCAGAGCAGCCAAGTTGGGGCGGAGAAGCAAAGACCTTGTGTCTGTGGACTGGTGGAAAGAAGCTGCCATGCTAGACAACTGGATGGGGTTGTACCAGCAGAAAAGGCAGGGCGAGTCCCCTTTCCCAGGCATGGAGAGGCCAAGGGGACAAGCAAAAGAAACACCTCAGGAAGATTCGTCCCAAACTCCTGGGCAGAGGCTGGGAGCAGCGGCTGCAAAGAAGTAAGCGGAGGAGGATCCTAACATCCCCATCGAGTGCAAGAAGGCTGTGGCTGGGGGAAGGCGACCTGCATCCGTGAGCCCAGCAAGTGAGCAGATGGCGGCTGTGTGATCCAAAGAACCAGAGCTGGAGGAGCCTTGGCAAAGAGAGGAGGGCTAGAAGCAAGAATGGGGTTGTGTGCGTGCGTGTGTTTCCAGAAGCAGGAGCAGAAGACCCAAAGAAGCCTCTCGTAAGAGACTGGTGAGCAAAAAGTTGAATTTTGGGACAGCGTGGAGCCAGCAGCCATTTGGTGAGTCTGATTTTTTAAACCATGTGCCCCAAAAAGGTTATCGAGGCTTTGGTAGAAGGGGGGGGGACTCAAATTTTGAACTTAGACTGTCCAGTTGCTAAGGGGAGGGCCATGGTGAGTGGCCAGCTAAGCAGCAGCAAGCAGAGGGGGGGGCAGACATAGTTTCAAGCATTGAAAGAGACTGCTCCCCTGCTTGCACATCAGAAAACAACCCCCTCCCTGCCCCAGAAAGAGAGACTTTGTCCCTGCTGCAGAGATAGAAAGCGAAGCAGAATCACAAGAAGAAAGAATTCCCCTCCAGGCGTTTTCTGCTGCAGCGAGAAGACAAAAGACTGAGATTAAGTGTTGATTAAAGCCAATAAAAACTGATAAATTGTTGCTGGAGTGGGGGGGGGGGACGGGGACGGGTGATCCAAATGTAAGCAAATTGAACTATTTGTGTTGTCTTGTCCCCAAATGCAAAAGTCAGTCCAAACTGTATCATGTCAATTTGAAGTTGTATGTAAGATGATGATGTAATGATGATGATGATGATGTGTATGCCAGAAAACTGCATGTTATCAAAGTGCCTCAGGAGAAGTTTTGCCAGAGAAAAAAAATCAGTCAGAGGCGGGAAAACATCAGGGGCTAGAAGTAGAGTGTCCCCTTCCTAAGCTAAATGAGCCAAGCCCAAGAGGCTGGAAGATTTATTTATTTATTTATTATATTTATTAATCGCCCATCTGGCCAGTAACCCAGCCACCCTGGGCGATGTACAATTAAAATAATACAATAAAACAATACAATAAAATATAATAATTAAAACAGTATAAAAATTCTTTTAAAATCCTAACCCACCCCATATTCCCGCCTGAACAGCCATGTTTTTAATGCACGGCGGAAGCTCATCACGGAGGGGGCATGGCGAAGATCACTAGGGAGGGAGTTCCATAATGTGGGGGCCGCCACAGAGAAGACCCTCTTCCTAGTCCCCACCAGCCTGGTTGCTCTGGCTGATGGGATAAGGAGAAGGCCATCCGTGGCAGACCTTGTTGAGTGGCCTACTTGATGTTGCTGGAGGCGCTCCTTGAGATAAACTGGGCCTGAGCCATGTAGGGTTTTAAACAGGGCCGGCGCTACCGCTAGGCAAACTAGGCGGTTGCCTAGGGCGCGCGGCTAAAGAGGGCGTGGAAACGCTGCGCTCCTCTTCGCTGCCGCTGCGCCGCCCCTGCCAGGCCTCCGCCTCCGCTGCGCCGCCCCGCCAAGCCTCCGCCTCCCCACCCTCCCGCCCGCCGCCGCGCCTCCCCCTGCCCGCTCGCCCACCGCTGTGCCTCCCCCCGCCCTCCCGCTCGCTGCCGCTGCGCCTCCCGCCACCATCGCCACCCCCCCAACCCCCCCGTCACCTACCTTCTCCGCATCGCGTCGCTTCCGGAGCCCCGCCCGCGTTGCTTTGGCGGGAGGAACCAGGGCAACAGGGCTTAAACAGCCCTGTTGCCAAGGTTTCCCCGGCAAAAAACAGCGCGGGGGTCCCATCGCGTCACATCGCTTCAGGAGGAGGAGGAGGAGGAGGAGGTGGCGGTGCAGGGTTGTTTTTTTTGCTGCTTTGGAGAGGGGGGGGCGCTAAATATTATTTCGCCTGGGGCGCCAAACTGCCCTGCAGAGGTCCTGGTTTTAAAGGTCAAAACCAACACCTTGAATCCGGCTCGGCAAGCAACTGGTAGCCAGTGCAACACATTAAGCACTGGTGTGATGTGATCACACCGGCGGCTGCCCTTAATCAGGCGAGCCGCCGCGTTCTGTACCAGCTGAAGCTTCCGAACCGTCTTCAAGGGTAACCCCCACATAGAGCACGTTACAGTAGTCTAGGCGAGAGGAGACCAAGGCATGAACCACTGATGGGAGCAGGTGATTAGGAAGGTAGGGGCGCAGCTGCCGTATCAGATGGAGTTGATACAGCACCGCCCGGCTCACAGCTGCCACCTGAGCCTCCATGGACAGCTGGGAGTCTAGAATGACCCCCAAGCTGCGGACCTGGTCCTTCAGGGGTAGATGTACCCCATTCAGCACCAGGTCAACATCCCCTAACCTCCCTTGTCCCCCACCAGAAGTACCTCGATCTTCTCGGGGTTCAGCTTCAGCATGTTCCTTCCCATCCAGCCAGCCACTGACTCCAGGCACTTGGACAGGGTCTCAACGGCCAACCTCGGTGAGGACTTGAAACAGAGGTAGAGCTGCGTGTCATCCGCATACTGATGACACTGCACCCCAAACCTCCTGATGATAGCTCCCAGCAGCTTGAGGTAGATGTTGAATAACATCGGGGAGAGGATGGAACCCTGCGGCACTCCACAAGTGAGCAGCCGAGGGTCCGAAGCCTCCTCCCCGAGAACTACCCTCTGATACCTTCCAGAGAGGAAGGACCAGAACCACTGCAATACAGTGCCTCCCAAGCCCAAGCCCTCCAGGCGGTCCAGGAGGATACCATGGTCAACGGTATCAAAAACCGCTGAGAGATCGAGGAGGACTAGAAAGGAGCATTCGCCCCTATCCAAAGCCCTCCTCATATCATCCACCAAGGCGACCAAGGCCGTCTCCGTCCCATGGCCAGGCCTGAAGATTGCCAGGCTGTGTGTTCTAGCCGCCTGAGTGGAGCCTCCCTGGCTCAGCATTGATTCTGACAAGGACAGTCATCCCGTTCAAACCCATGTGCACTTGCCTGTTCCAACCCACATTCCCTTGAGAGGCACAAGATCTTTTGCTAGAGTCTAACTAACATGCATTACCTCAAGCGTGCGTAGGTATCCTTATTCCTATACTAAAACACACTGACTCACTTAGAAATACAAATAATACTTTTATTGCATGAAAGACAGAACAGATACAGACTCCTCACTCACAATCCTCTTATGTTTTAAGTTACAGTTGAATACCAAGGCAGCAACCATAAACCCATTCACAGCCACACTTTCTATGTCTAGGAGAGAAGGTTCAGAAGAGGCCAACAAAGATGATAAAGGGACTGGAAACAAGGCCCTATGAGGAGAGACTGAAAGAACTGGGCAGGTTTAGCCTTCAGTAGAGGAGACGGAGGGGAGATATGATCACACTCTTCCAGTACTTGAAGGGTTGTCACACAGAGGAGGGCCAGGATCTCTTCTCCATCATCCCAGATTGCAGGACACAGAATAATGGGCTCCGGTTACAGGAAGCCAGATTCCACCTAAACATCAGGAAAAATTTCCTGACTGTCAGAGCAATAAGACAATGGAACCAATTACCTAGGGAGGTGGTGGGCTCTCCCACTCTGGAGGTATTCAAGGTGCAGCTGGACAGCCATCTGTCAGGGATGCTTTGACTTGGATTCCTGCATTGAGCAGGGGGTTGGACTCATAGAATCATAGTAGAGTTGGAAGGGGCCTACAAGGCCATCAAGTCCAACCCCCTGCTCAATGCAGGAATCCAAGTCAAAGCATCCCTGACAGATGGCTGTCCAGCTGTGCCTTGAATGCCTCCAGATTAAGGAGGCCTTGTTTCCAGTCCCTTTATCATCCTTGTTGCCCTCCTCTGAACCCTCTCCAGTTTGTCTGCGTCCTTCTGAAAGTGTGGTGCCCAGAACTGGACGCAGTACTCAAGATGAGGCCTAACCAGTGCTGAGTAAAGGGGAATTATCACTTCCCATGATTGGAAGCTATACTTCTATTAATGCAGCCCAAAATTGCATTTGCCTTCTTTGCAGCCAGATCGCATTGCTGGCTCATATTCAGTTTGTGATCTACCACAATTCCAAGATCCTTCTCACTTGTAGTATTGTTGAGCCAAGTGTCCCCCATTCTGTAACTCTGCATTTGGTTTCCTCTCCCTAGGTGCAGCACTTGGCATTTGTCCCTATTATATTTCATTCTGTTGTTTCGGCCCAGCGCTCCAGCCTATCGAGGTCACTTTGAATTTTGTTTCTGTCTTCCAGAGTATTAGCTGTTCCACCCAACTTTGTGTCATCTGCAAATTTGATAAGCATTCCCTGCACCTCCTCATCCAAGTCATTAATAAAAATGTTGAAGAGAACAGGGCCCAGGACTGAGCCCTGTGGCACCCCACTCGTTACCTCTCCCCAGTTTGAGAAGGAACCATTGATAAGCACCCTTTGGGTCCGATTCTGTAGCCAATTGTGGATCCACCTGATAGCTGTTCCTTCCAGCCCACTTTTAGCTAGCTTGCTAATCAGGATAACATGAGGCACTTTGTCGAAAGCTTTGCTGAAGTCCAGATATATGATGTCCACCGCATTCCCACAGTCCACAAGGGAGGTTACCCGATCAAAAAATGAGATCAGATTAGTCTGGCAGGATTTGTTCTTGACACATCCATGCTGGCTTCTAGTAATCACTGCATTGTTTCAAGGTGCTTGCAGACTGACTTCTTTATAATCTGCTCCAAAATTTTCCCCGGGATTGATGTCAGACTGACTGGCCTATAGTTCCCAGGTTCCTCCTTCTTGCCCTTTTGAAGATGGGAACAACATTTGTCCTCCTCCAGTCATCTGGCACTTCACCTGTCCTCCATGATTTCTCAAAGGTAATAGACAGTGGTTCTGAGAGTTCTTCTGCCAGTTCCTTTATTACTCTAGGATGCAGCTCGTCAGGCCCTAGAGATTTAAACTCATTCAGAGTAGTCAGGTGCTCCTTGACCATTGCCGATCAGTCTCAAGCTGCAATCCTGCCCCTTCAGTCTGTACTTCAGGTTTGCTGGGGTGTGTGTGTCATAGACCCTCTTTTGGGAGAAGACCGAGACGAAGTAGGAATTGAACATTTCTTCTTTTTCTTTGTCTTCTGTTATCAATTATGCCATCCTCATTGCATAGTTGAACCACCATTTCTTTCCTCTGTCTTTTACTATGCATGTATCTGAAGAAAGCTTTCTTGTTGTTTTAGCATCCCTGCTAACCTTAGCTCATTCTCAGCTTTAGCCTTCCTGACACTATTCCTGCAGTTCTGTGCTACCTGCCTGTGCTCTTCCCTTGTAGCCTGTCCTTCCTTCCACTTCCTATATGTGTCCTTTTTTGTTTTCAGGTCATCTTTGAGTTTATTGTGAAGCCACATTGGCTTCTTCTGCTGCCCTCTGCTTTTTTTCCTTGTGGGAATTGTTTGCAATTGTGCCTTTAAAATTTCCTTTTTTTAAAACTCCCACCCATCCTGGGGTCCTTTTCTCATTAGAGTCGCTTGCGATGGGACCTCACTTATCATTGTTCTGAGTTTGTTAAAATTGGCTTTCCTAAAATCCAGGGTACGTGTTTGGCTACACTCAGCTTTTGCTCCCCTTAGAATCAAGAACTCAAGTATAACATGGTCACTTTCCCCCAGAGTTCCCGAAAGTGCCACTTTATCCACTAACTCGTCTCTGTTGGTTAGAATCAGGTCAAGGACAGCCGATCACTGGTTCCTTCCTCCACTTTCTGCAGGAGGAAGTTATCAGCAACACAGGTCAGGAATTTCTTGGAGGGGCCATGTTTGGCAGAATATGTCTCCCAACAGATATTGGGGAAATTGAAGTCACCCATTACTACCACATCATGCCTCCTTGAAACATTTGTGTGAAGAAAAGAGCCTTTGGGGGGTTTCACACACACACACACACACACACACACACACACACACACACACACTCACCTCGTGTGTGAACCAGCTGGGGTGGGTGGGGTGTGCATAGTTAGCGTGTGGAGAAAGGGGCCTTTGGGGGTTCCTGCATGCATGCACACACACAACACCCCCTCATGTGTGAAGGCTGGGTGTGTGTGTGTGCATAGTTCCTCTTGAATGGGTGGCGCCTAGATGCCTGGAGAAGCTGGCCTAGGGCTTTCATATGTAAATAGTTCAAGCCATGAGTCATGAGTTCCCTTCCCCCTGCCTGGCCAGGTGAGGTGCATGGTGATTGGCTAAGAGGCAGCAGAGGAGGGGAGGGGGGGGAAAGGTATATTTCCCAAAGCGTGGGTTTTGGTCTTTGTTCTACTCGGCTGTGGTAATAGCGGTAAGCCAAGGACCCCAGGCAGCTCCCGGTGAAATTAGCTGGATTGAGGGCTCTAGTAAAGGCAAGCCTTGTGGGAGTTTTACCCATCTCGGACCTTCGGGTAGGTGTGGTAATCTCCCTCGGGCAGCGAGGCTGTGCTGGATTTAACCCTTGAAGAGAACACCCTCAGGTAACAGGTGTGTGCCTGAGAGATATTAAGGAATCAGGTTTTATTGTTTTGCAGCTTTACTGTGTACTAACGTGTCTTTCTCTTTATTTTATGTGCTTCTCTCATTTCCCTAATCTTGTTGTAGAATTCTACCAGAATAAACCTTGTCTTGGTTTTACCCCACATGGGTTTTGTAGTACTCTGTGAGTTCAGTATCTAAATCCAGGTTACAGAATTAAAGGCGAGTCCCTGAACAGAGATCCAAGTAGGATTGCAGACAGCTGAGGCTGGCAATCTGGTACCTTGAGATCTCTGGGGGTCTGGTTTCCTTTGGAGTAGGAAAGGGTGGGGGTGTGGCGGGCCGGCCAGCCCCCCCTTCCTCCACAATTTGCAATTTGCTTTTCAAAAGTTTCATCCTCGTCTTCTCCTTGATTGGGTGGTCGGTAGTAGACTCCAACTGCCATGTTCGTCTTATTCTTTGCCCCTTTATTTTAACCCCAATGCTCTCAATGGGGCTGCCAAGCTCCTCTTCCTGTATCTCCGTGCAGAGATATGTATCTTTAACATACAGTGCAACTCCACCTCACTTTCTGTTGCTTCTTTAGAACAAGTTATACCCTTCAATTGCTGTATTCCAGCCTTGGGAGTCACCCCACCAAGTTTCAGTTATCCCTATCAAGTGGTATTTGCCCTCATGTATCAAGAGTTCAAGTTCATTCTGTTTGTTGCCCATACCCTGGGCATTAGTAAATTTGCAAATTACTGAACATGTGCTCACGTTCAATATGTGTAAATTTCCAAGTTTGTGCAAATTTCTAAATGAGGTCCACTGTAGTATATGGGGGGAAATTGCCCAAATTTTGGGATTTTTGTGCAACTTTCATGTTTGGTCACTGCTCATTCTGTGCAATTTATCCATTTGTGCCAAACTAGCAGTGACCAGTGAGCACAAACGCATATGTACTCAGGCTTGAGGTGAACAGCGAGCCAATGCTCGGAGAATCTTGGCGAGCTTGAATATCGCTCATTCACCCACTTCTAAATACACTGGAGATACGACAAATTCAGTCTAGTTTCTACTAATTTGACTTTCTTTGGGGAAGTAATTTGTCAACACTGAATGTGAAAGAACTTATTTATTTCTTTATATTTATACCCCGCCTTTCTTCCTGCAAGGAACCCTAGAATTTATTTAAGCCACACATCTGAAGTAGCCTTATTTTGTTGGGGAAGAACCCCATTGATTTTAATAGGGACTCATGGAGTCAGCTTTGGGAGTGACTCGGGACTCGTGAGTCACCATTTTGGACCAAGGACTTGGACTCGGACTCGAGACTCGGGTCCAAAGACTCGTGACTCGACTCGTGACTCGAGACCAAGGACTCTTCAACATCCCTGGTAAGGAGCCCAAGGTGGCTTACATGATCCTCCTCCTCTCCGTTTTATCCTCACAACAACCCTGTGAGGTAGGTTAGGCCGAAAGTCACCCAGTGAGTTTCATACCTGAGGAGGGACTAGGATTCGGGCCTCCCAAGTCTGAGTCCAACTCTCTCACCACCACAACACATTGGCTTCCTTATGAATTTTTATGCAAACATTTTTATTACAAGATCCCAAAAGTTCAGGATGAACTGAATTTAAGACCGGATAAATTCTCAAAGTCTGAGAGGACCCAAACTCAAGGTTGGAAAAACGTGTCCTCCGTCCCTTGTTACAGGGTACGGCCCCTTCTGCTGGTCTCTGTGGCACTTCTGTTTCTCTGGGGCTTTGGTTAGTGCTTGAGGTTCACTGCTGTGAGGTTTTCCTGAGAAGTCCTTCTGCTCCCCAACGCCACTCCGGAGGGGCTCCTGACCGTGTGGGGCTCCTGCGCACTCTTCGGGGCCCTCCAGTGGCCGAGTTGCCCCTTTCAGGCAGGCCTCTCCTATGCACTGTCTCCCACGGGGCCCTCACCTTTGCGCCTCCCTCTTGGCCGTGCGCTGTTCCGGAGGCTCCTTTTTCAGAACTCTCCGATATGCTGCTGCTCCTGCTGCTCCAGATACCAACTTCAACATCTGCTCTGGGCCAATAGAAGGGACCAGAGGCTGAATTAACTTAATTTATTTAAAATATTTATCTATACCGCTTGTCCAAATAGCTCAGAGGCTGGGTGGAAAAGAGATTCTGTGGAGGTGGGGCAGAGCTTGGAGGGTGACCTGTTGGACTGCAGCCTGAAGGCGGCAAACACTCCCTATTCTCCTGCTACCCATGAAAGGAGACAGGCAGGTGCTGGGAACAGTGGTGGGATCTGGCATGTCAAGCCTCGAGGGGGCATTTCCTGCTTTCTCTGCGTGCATCAGTGCAGACCAAAGCAGGCAGGCAAGTAAACGAGCCCTCCCCCCTTTTGAAGGAGGGGTTCCTGCAGTGCTGCAACCAGGAGGTAGCAACAGGGCACCCGGTCACAACAGATCTCAGGCCTACGAAGGCACAGTGCCAGTGGTCAACCTCTAACAGAAATAGGTGCTGGGGCTCAAGCACACATAGAAGCCTGGACTCTCTCACTGTGGATCAGCCCGCTTTACCGTCGCCATGCCAGGTGTGTGGGAACTGACTGTGATTGCTCAGTTTGGAGAGAAAGGCACTCTGCGTGTGCTCAAAGGCCCTGCCCTTTGCAATCCTTTCATCACATATTCTAGGGCTGGACACAGCTGAAGAAAAGCAGATTCTTGGGCTGCTCCCTGGTGCCAATGAAGCCCGGCTGGGCCCCACTTGAGACAAGTTTGGGCAGCACCTCCTCCTGATACTCTTCTCTCTCTTTTGTCTGCAGAAGGAAGTGGCTAGAGATGCAGAAGGACCACCACGGCCCCATCCTGAATGGTGCCTCCTGTTCAAGGCAGCAACCTGGACCCAGCAGCATCTTCTGTGACCCGGCCCTCGCCTGGGCTGCTTCCTTCCCTCTTTCCAATAAAGGCTTCTGTGCATTGCATCCCACTGAGTGTCCTTCCTGGGCATCCTTTTCTGCCCCACCTCTGAAGCCATCCTGAAAATCACCAAATGCAGTAATACAGGCTCAGATGCTGAACAGTCTCCACAAGGGGGATGAAGTTACTGGCTGAAGGATACTACGGCCACACTCCTAGTCACATGCTTACCTGGGAGTAAGCCCCATTAAACACAGTGGGACTTTGTTACTGCTGAGTAGAAATGCATAGCATTGGGCTGTAACCACACAATTCTATGTCAGCTCAGACATAGAATCATAGAAAAGTAGAGTTGGAAGGGGCCTCTGGAGAGCCTCACCGGCTACTTTTCTCAACCTTATTGACAGATAAAAGTCACTATATATATATATCATGTCCCTAAGATCATAGAAGTATAGAAAAGTAGAGTTGGAAGGGGCCTACAAGGCCATCGAGTCCAACCCCCTGCTCAATGCAGGAATCCAGGTCAAAGCATCCCTGACAGATGACTGTCCAGCCGCACCTTGAATGCCTCCAGAGTGGGAGAGCCCACCACCTCCCTAGGTAGTTGATTCCATAGTCTTATTGCTCTGACAGTCAGGAAATTTTTCCTGATGTTTAGGTGGAATCTGGGTTCCTGTAACTTGAGCCCATTATTCCATGTCCTGCAAACTGGGATGATCGAGAAGAGATCCTGGCCCTCCTCTGTGTGACATTCTTTCAAGTACTGGAAGAGTGCGATCATATCTCCCCTCAGTCCTCTCTACTGAAGGCTAAACAGGCCCAGTTCTTTCAGTCTCTCCTCATAGTCCAATAAGGCTTACTCCTAGGTACAGCAGTATTGGATTGCATCCAAAGAGCTGCTCCCGTGCTAGTCTGCTCAAACATCCATGGTGGAAGGAGTAGGGAGCACAGGCTATCTTCCCCCGCCCCGCATGTCTCAGGGGACATGTTGACCTGCTGTTTTTAAGCAGCTCTGGGCAGGTCCGTTTGGAGGGGGAATTACGTGGCTGGCTTATGAGAAGCCTTTCACGCACGCACAGCGAGGAGGAACGTGTGCTGCGGCTTCCTCTCCCAGGAACAGGAACGGATGGCTGTGCCAGCTGGCCGCAACCCCCAAAAGATTTCACGCAAGGGAATGCTGCCGTTCGGGGTTGTGGGAGAGTTCCCCACCCTGATCTAAACTTTTCTTCAGGACTAGGATCTTACAAAAACATAGGATCACTTGTCTACCACGCCTTGCTCTGGGTCCAGGAGGAGGCCTTAACTCCATGTCTGCGTATGGCAAGAAGACCCTTCCCCTAACTGACCTGATCAGCCGGGTAAATGGCCTCCGCTGCCCATTCGAATATCTGCTTGCATCATCCAAACCGACTGGGCTGCACAGAGGAGGCACCTGAGTGGCAAACCCTGTGACTGGTAGACCTCAGTAGGTCTAGTCCAGTGATGGCAAACCTATGGCATGTGTGCCACAGCTGGCACGCAGGGACCTCTCTGTGGGCACTCGAGCCATTGGTCACCAGATCGCGAAAAGACCGTCCCCTTCTGCAAAACACTAATGATCTTGTTCTTTCTCACAGTGTGGAACAGAATGATTTTATTCTGGAATTCCTGTTACAGAATTCTTTTCTACATTGTTATCACATTTTAAAGATTTTGAAGAATGATGCACAGAGCATGGCTTGGATGTAAAGCCCTAACAGTTGACCTGAGTGCTGCATGTGTTGCTCTCAAACTAACGAAGTATGAGCCAAGGTTTGACAAATTATCAGCATGCATGCAATAGCAAAAATCACATTAATTGTGCAAAAGCATGCCCAATGCAAACTTTTACCTAATGCAGTGTTTGCAGTCCAAGACATAAAGTGTTTAAAATGTGTTATGCACGTTTAGTTTTCTTGTTTATCTTGCTCATCCTAGTACAGGCTGACTTTTACTTTTACTAATCCGACACCTGTAGAAGCAGGGAAAGGACCCGGGGTAAAGCTTGCCCCATACAATTCCAGTCTGGCATATAATATTACAAGTTGAGAATTCCTTATCCAAAAATACATGTGCCTAATTATTTAAAAAGTTTGTATAAATTCCCAAAAAATAATAATTTTTTGAGTTAATTTTTTTTTTCAACAGAAAACTGTATCATTGAAAACTCTGTTATTGTGTTTTTCTTTAAAGACAAAAGATGTTAATTAGTTCGGACAACTGTATGAGTTGTTTTTCTAAAACTAAAACCTCGGTATTCAGGTTTAATTGCAGTGTTGGCACTTTGAAATAAATAAGTTGGTTTTGTGTTGCAGTTTGGGCACTCGGGCTCAAAAAGGT
This sequence comes from Shinisaurus crocodilurus, assembly GCA_021292165.1. NCBI lineage: Eukaryota > Metazoa > Chordata > Lepidosauria > Squamata > Shinisauridae > Shinisaurus > Shinisaurus crocodilurus. Next base: position 43,272 of record JAHFWL010000067.1, read on the forward strand.
TCACCATCACTGGTCTAGTCAGTCAGTCAGTCAGTCAGGCGATCACTTGTGACCGAGTAAGATTGTCTTCCAGGATAAAAAAAATTTACAAAAAGGAGATTTTAAAAGGAGGAAAATTCTAAAGAAAATTGTGTAGACTCTAGCGATGGGTCCGTAAGTGACTGTGGAGGCCAATTCTAGATCCACACAGCTTCCCACAGTGAGGACACAGGTTACCAGATGGAAGATGGTCCTGTAAAGGATTCATTTGATGTGCTTTTCACTTAGCACGTTTCTCCCTTTCACCTTGCACTCGGGCTTCCTCATAGTCCATAGAACCTTTGTGAAAGGCCAACCTCCAGTTAGATCGTTCATGGGCCAGAGCTTCCCAGTTTTCGATGTTTATATTGCATTTTTTTTAGATTAGCCTTAAGAACATCTTTAAACCTCTTATATTGACCACCGATATTCCGCTTTCCATCCTTGAGTTGGGAATAAAGTAACTGCTTTGGGAGACGGCAGTCAGGCATTCGAACAACATGACCGGTCCACTGAAGCTGGCGTTGAAGGATCATTTTTTCAATGCTAGTAGTCTTTGCTTCTTCCAGTACACTGACATTTGTTCGCCTATCTTCCCAAGTACGGTAATTCGCAGGATTTTCCGGAGGCAACGTTGATGAAATCTTTCAAGGAGTTGGAGGTGACGTTTATAGATAATCCATGTAACACTGGGGCACTTTTTGCCAGCCGTCATCCCCGCTCTGCTCTGCTCGCCTCAGTGCTCCTGCGGTCTCCCCAGGGATCCCGACGGGAGGATTGAGGGGAGAGGCAGTGCCTCTGGACCCCTGCTGTGCCCATCCATTTGTTGGGCACAGCCGGGCCTGGGGCAGCTTTGAACCCACAGTGGTTCCAGAACTTCTGTGGGTTGAAAGTGATGTGCGAACCTGGCCTGTAGCTTGAGAAATCTCATGCAAGAGCCCAACTGACACCATGGCCGGGTTCCTTGGGGGTTGGGGGGTGGGGAGGCCACCCATTACAAGCAGTCCTCCCCCAGGCACCGTTGTGAAGGTCAGCCACAGCTCTGCAGCCGTTGGGATGAGGCCTTCTTACATAATCTTCGTAGGGAGAGAAGAATGTGTACTCTGTGCTCACCGCTTCCACCTGCTTCCTGGAACTTTGGAAATCCCCTGGTTGCGGTTGCGTCAGTTCTCGCTGGAATCATATAAGAGAGCAGAAGGCAGGCTGGCCAGTGGACGTCCAAGGCTGCCTCATCATGTGGACTGGTGGCCCCCTCCTCCTTGTGGGGCTCCTTGCTCTCTGGGCAGAGCTGACACCTGCCTCCGCTCAGAATCGTCCAGGTAAGGGACCCTTTCTCCTCTCTTCCTCCTTCTTCCAAGGGAGGCACCCTCTCCTTCCAACCCACTGTCAATCAATCAATTTATTTATTACGGTCATAGACCAGCAGGAAAACAAGTAAAACAACAGATTAAAATAGTTATTAAAATATTAATAGTAAAAAACAATTAAAACACTATTAAAAAGCTATTAAAATTAAAACAGTCAAACACAATGGGGCACAGTTACAATTTGCAGAACAGTAGGTTAAAATATCTATTAGTATTAAAAACAATTAAACACAATTACAATATTTATAAAATATTTATAAAAACAATCCAATTTAAGCAGGAATACAAGTCGCATATCAAAAATACAGAATGTCATAAATATGTCAATAATATAGTCTCTTTCAGAAGCATGCTATCCTTGATTTACCATCATCTTCCTACAACGGATAGCAGATGCACAAAAGCGTGCTACGTTATAAGTGACCTGGGGATTCCAATCTGATAATAAATATTTTAGATAGAATGCCTCAGATCTTCCTGGTTTTTTGGAAAGAATAGGGGTAATAAAGTCTCTTCGGAGGTCACAATAAAAAGAACAGTGAAATAATACGTGAACTTCCATTTCCACTCTTCCCAAATTGCATGGGCATAGCCGCTCTTGAACAGGAACCTTATTATATCTGCCTTCCAAGAGGGCAGAAGGTAAGACATTTAATCTAACTAGCATAAAGGCTCTTCTATATTTAGGAATTAACAGATTTGACATATAATTTGACATTGTAAATGCTCCTATGTAATCCTGATAATTGGGATAGTGATCAATCAACCTCAAGTGGTTTTGGAATTCAATATCTCTAATCCGCTGTATAATGGTTGCTTTAGCTTTAGTATACCCCAGCATTTGTAAGGCATCAGCCGAAAAGCCTAAATACTGTATTTTTGCAGTCAATGACCTTTTCCATTTAGATTGGAATGTATCAATCAAGGTCAGCGGGGCAAGACCTACAGGACAGAACATCATCTTTAGCCATAGATTCATCTTATATATCAGCATTCGTGCCTCCATAGTAAGTTGTCCTGCCTCTAACCTTAAGATTGTATTAGGCACACAGGTGGGAACTCCTAGTATTGCTCTCAGAAACTTTGTTTGTACAACCTCAAAAGGGGCATAGTCCTCAATTACACATATTTGGCAGCCATACAGCATCTGCGAGATTACTTTAGCAGTAAAAACTTGCATGGCTGCAGGAATGTATTGGCCACCTTTAATATAGAAAAAGGAGAGAAGTGCTCTAGTGCTCCTAGAAGCATTTGCAGTTGCATACTTAATTTGGGTCTTCCACGAGCCTGATGATTGAAAGGTTACACCAAGATATTTATAGGAAGTAACCTGCTCGATTTGGTGTCCATTAATTTGCCAGCGATACTTGGTCCTTTTTCTATTAAAGATTAGGATCTTAGTTTTTGTGTAATTTATTGTCAGCAACTCATCTTTACAATAGGAAGCTAAGGCGCTTAAAAGTCGCCTCAAGCCTATGCTAGACAATGATAGAAGCACTGCATCATCGGCATATAGAAGAATTTGCATTGGTCTATTTGCCAATTTAGGAGTGTGCGAATTTACCTTTTTCAGAGTCTGAGCCAAAGAATTAATATAGAAATTAAACAGAATGGGGGCCAGTATACATCCTTGCCGTACTCCATTATGAGTGGGTATTAGTCCTGTTAGATGGCCCGCACGACTGCATCTGACCTTCAAGTAAGTATTTTCATAGAGACTACGCATCAATACAAGTAATCTCCTATCGATGTTAGTAGACTCAAGCTTATCCCATAACTTCTTTCTGGGGATTGAGTCGAAAGCAGATTTAAAGTCAACGAATGCAACATGCAAGCCCTCTTTAGTTGTTAATGCATACTTTTCAGCAATATTTTGGAGGACTAATCCCTGGTCAACTGTAGATCGCCCCACTCTGAATCCTGCTTGCTCATCGCCAAGGATGTTTTCTTGTTCTATCCAGTCTGATAATTTTGTATGCAGATGAGAGGCATATAATTTGCTGATTATACTCAATAAACTAATTGGTCTGTAGTTTGCTGGATCATATCTTTCTCCTTTTTTATAAATTGTAATGATAATGGCTAGGCCCCAATCTTGAGGGATGTATGTCGTCTGATCAATACATTTAAATAAAGTTGCTAGTATAGGAGCCCACCAATCTATATTTGCTTTTATTAATTCGGGAGGTACCGTATTTTTCGCTCCATAAGACGCCCCGGGCCATAAGACGCACTTAGTTTTTAGAGGAAGAAAACAAGGAAAAAAAGATTCATGTGCAGATTATTGGAAAACTAATGACAAGAGAACAAAATAATATCTCCATAAATTTATTTATTGATTAACTGCTTTTTTAACCCTGCATTTCTTAAAAACAATCCAAAACAGGTAATAAAGAAGAATAAAACACAAATTACAATATCGCTGCGGGGATGGGAGGGGCGATATTGTAATTTGAGTTTTATTCTTCTTTATAACCTGTTTTGGATTGTTTTTAAGAAATGCAGGGTTAAAAAAGCAGTTAATCAATAAATAAATTTATGGAGATATTATTTTGTTCTATTGCTATTAGTTTTCCAATAATTTGTACATGAATCTTTTCCCCCTTGTTTTCTGATAACTATTACTGCTTTCACGCAGGCCTACCTGCCTCCTCGCCTGCTTGTGCTCTCCGCGGCGAGCCGGCCGCGCTGGTCCCTCGACACGCTGGACCCCGCGCTATGTTTTTGGCGGGGGGGGGGAACCAGGGCAACAGGGCTTAAACAGCCCTGTTGCCCTGGTTCCCCCGCCAAAATCATAGCGCGGGGGTCCAGCGCGCCGAAGCAGCTGGATGTGCCGCGGCAGCGGCTTCAGCGGCTCCGGCATTGACTCCAGTGGCGGCGGCGGTGGCAGCTAGAGTGGCGCGGAGAACGCTCCGCGCCGCTCAGAAGAGCGAAATCGGGCCACCCCCGCCAACAGAATCAGGCCATATGTGAGGCGGCGGCAAAGTTTTTTGCGGAGCAGGCAGCCTTGTCCTGCTCTCCTCTCTTCCGCTGCCCACTCGCATCCCTGCTGCTGGGGGGGGGGTGCGCCGCCACGCCAAAAATTTTGGGAGCGTGCAGGAGCCCTCCTCTCTTCTGCCGCTCACCCGTTCACATCCCTGCTGCCCGGGGGGGTGCCGCCACCGCGCCAAAGTTTTTGGAGCGTGCAGGAGCCCTCCTCTCTTCCACCGCCCGCCCGCTCGCGACCCTGCTGCTGGGGTGTGTGTGTGCTGCCGGCGCGCCAAAGTTTTTGGGAGCGTGCAGGAGCCCTCCTCTCTTCCGCCCGCCCGCTCGCGTCCCTGCTGCTGGGGGGGGTGTGCTGCCGCCGCGCCAAACTTATTGGGAGCGTGCAGGAGCCTGCCTCTCTTCCACCGGCCGCCCGCTCACGTCCCTGCTGCTGGGGGTGTGTGTGTGCTGCCGGCGCGCCAAAGTTTTTGGGAGCGTGCAGGAGCCCTCCTCTCTTCCGCCCGCCCGCTCGCGTCCTTGCTGCTGGGGGGGGGGGTGCTGCCGCCGCGCCAAACTTTTTGGGAGCGTGCAGGAGCCTGCCTCTCTTCCACCGCCCGCCCGCTCGAGTCCCTGCTGCCGGGGGTGGTGGTGCCTCTGCCGCTGCCAAGTTTTTTTCCCTGCAGGAGCCCTCCTCCTGTCTTCCACTGGACCGGTTGGAGGCACGCAGAGGAAGGTAGGGGGAAAAATATTTGGGGTTTTTTTCAGCATTCACTCAATAAGACGCACAGACATTTCCCCCTCCTTTTTGGGGGGAGAAAAGTGCGTCTTATGGTGCGAAAAATACGGAATATTGTCGCACCCAGGTGCTTTACCTGATTTTAATTTAAGAATAAGGTGACGGATTTCTTGAGAAGTAACCTGGGGCCAATTTGGTAGATTATTTATGTTGATTTTAGATGATTCTTGGTGATTTTCTCCCGATGCAAAAATGGCACTGAAATATGCTTCCCAGGAGTTTGGAGAGATAAAATAGTCCATGCTTACTGTTGTTTTTGGCCAATTGCTTGAAACCACTTGCCAAAAAGTTGTGGCATCTTTCTCTCTTGCTGCATTTATTAAGGTTTGCCATGTAAGTCTCATAGCCTGCCTTTTTTAAATTTTGATTAATGCTTTATAAGATCTCTTCAGTATAAACCATTCAGGAGGCAGTGTTGACAGGTTTTGCGCTCTGTACAACTGATATTTTCCCACTAGGAGTTTTTTCATTGCGATACATTCGTGGTCAAACCAGTACTTAGATTTTTTAATATATGATTTTGGTGGAACATTAGATTTCAAATGGATTTGCAGGAGCAAAATTATGTCTTGGAACATAGAAAAGACAGTTGTTGGAGTGTCCGCACTTATCAGTGCTTCTCTATGCTGAAGGTTGTCTTCATAATACAGTATCTCCGTTATATTTTTACTTAATGTGTTTGTCCATTTTACTCGTGTAAATCTCTTCTCAGCCTCTAAGTTTGGCATCCATATACAATCTGTATGAACATGCTGAGTATCGAGTTTTAAAGTTAAGACTAGAGGTAGATGATCACTCTCGAGGCGTTTACTCACGCTACAGCTGAGTATAGCATATAGCAAGTTGTACGAGGTGGTGAAGTAATCAATTGTAGAGGCTCCCATTCCTGAAAAAAAGGTAAATTCACCATCTCTATCGCCTTCGATACTTCCATTTAAAACTACCAAATCAAATCTATTTACCAGTTGCATTAAATAAAGGCCAGCACAATGGCAGCCCTTGTCTTTTGACTGCCTAGTTGGTATAGCATGTGCCTCCTCTTGTTCTGGTGGATTTTGATGGAAATGTGAATACAGCATGGAATCCGTTTGCCCTATTCTGGCATTGAAATCTCCTGCCATGATGATGCAAGATTCAGGATACAGAGATGTTAGTTCAGAAATGTATTCTTCTAGTTTTAGCCAGTTATTCTTAATTTGTTGTTTGAAGCGCATGGGGGGGAGGTATACGTTGATTATCAATAGGCTGATTGACTTAAGATTTATGACCAGGGCAGATGCATTCTGGTGCCCCACGTTCTGCCAAACTTGCTTCCCTCTTGCCTGCCCAGTGGCAGCCGCTGCCACTGCTGCTGCCACCGCCACCCTCCTCCTCCCTGCCTGCTTCCCCCTCCAGCCACCACTGCGCCCCCTCCAAAACTCCCCTCTATCCACCTACCTCCTGGCAGCACTGTGAGGAAGGGCCCCTCATAGTGAGGCATTTGGGCTGCTCCTGCCAGGCGGGCTCTGTGGAGAGCCTTGCCGGCTACTTTTCTCAACCTTATTGACAAACAGAAAGTCAATAGATCACGGGGCCCAGATGGTATCCATTCTAGAATTCTTAAGTAACTCAAATATGAAATTGCTGATCTTCAAAAAAAAAAAAAGTAACATGTCCCTAAGATCTGACTGGAGAATGGCCAATGTAACACCAATTTTTTTTAGAAAGGATCCAGGGGGGATCAGGGAAATTACAGGCCGGTTATCTTAACATCTGTTCCGGGTAAATTGGTTGAAAGCATTATTAAAGATAAAATCAGTAAGCATATAGAAGGACACGCCCTGCTGAGAATGAATCAACATGGCTTCCGCAAAGGTAAGTGCTGTCTCACTAACCTTTTAGAGTTCTTTGAGAGTGTCAATAAAATAAAACTGCCAAGATCATACTGTCCTTATACAAATCTATGGTGCGATCACACTTAGAATACTGTGTACAGTTCTGGTCACCACACCTAAAAAGGGATATTGTAGAGTTGGGAAAAGGGCAGAAAAGGGCAACTAAAATGACCAAGGGGCTGGAGCAACTCCCCTATGAGGAAAGGTTACAGCAGCTGGGATTGTTTAGCTTAGAAAAAAGGCGAGTAAGGGGAGACATGATGGAGGTGTACGAAATTATGCCTGGTGTGGAGAATGTTCTTCTCCCCCTCTCATAATACTAGAACCCAAAAGGGCCATCCCGTGAAGCTGATTGGTGGAGATTCTGGAGAGAGAAAATGAAGTCCTTCTTCACACAGCGCATAGTCAGGACCGGTGCAAGGCAGTTTGGTGCCCTAGGCAAGATCAGATATTTAGCGCCCCCCCTTCCCACTTGAGCCCTCCCTCCCTCCAGCCTTTAGCCGGGCGCCCTAGGCAGCCGCCTAGTTTGCCTAATGGTAGCATCGGCCCTGCGCATAGTTAAACTATGGAATTCACTTCCACAAGATGTAGTGATGGCCACCAATTTGGACAGCTTTAAAAGGTGATTGGAAAAATTCATGGAGGAGAAGGCCATTGGTGGCTACTAGTCCTAAGGGCTATATGCTACCTCCAGTATCAGAGGCAGTATGCCTAAGTTCTCCAGGATGTAACCGCGAGTCTCGGGGGGGCTGAAAGCGGGCCGAAAGTGGCCCGCTCGGCCCCCCCAGAGACTCTTGTGACTGTCACTCAATCCAAGACATGTCAGGGAAAGGAGCTTAAGCTCCCCGGCGCGTCAGTTCCAGTTCCCCTGGCGCTGTGTTTTTAGCACAAAAACCAGGGCAACCCAGCTTGAAGCAGCCATGATTTGCTTTCCGTGGCCGTTTTAAGCTGGGTTGCCCTGGTCTTTACGCTCCAAGTGGACTCCAAAGAGACCGCAGGTCCATGTGGAACCACCAGGAGTGCCTCATCCGATGACCTCAGTAACTGTCCTGTCCTGCTTTATCACGCCAGACAATGCAGCTGCAAAAAGATTCTTTATTGCTAACCAAAAGTTCATACACCAAACACCAGTCCAAGAATCAAGCTGAAGTCAAGACAATCCGAGGTTCAGAGGGTAGTAGATAAAGGTTCAAGAGTCCAAAGTCAAAGTCCAGAATCATAGCAGCCAGGAGATCAGATCAAGGGAATCAAAGAGCATAGAAATTGTGCCAGGTAACAGCGTTGTTGCTTTCTACACTGAGCGTGGGTCAGCAGTTACAATATAAACCAGGCCTGTGGCTTACGCTGGCTCCGCTTGTCTGAGCGTGGAAAGCTAAGCAGGGTCAAGCCTGGTTGTTACTTGGATGGGAGACCCCTCCTCTAGTTCCCTGCATTGAGCAGGGGGTTGGACTCGATGGCCTTGTAGCCCCCTCCCAACTCTATGATCTATTAAATGAAATCTAACCTTGACTTAGCCTCGATGTCAGTCCGAGCCGAATTCTGGATCTTGGCACGGGTACTGAGCCAGGAGACGCCTGCTATGCCTCCTTCTGCTCACGTGCCTTTCAGCCAGGTGTTTCTCCTGGCGTCTTTGGGACGGCAGCAACCCTGAGGGGCCCTCCTCCCCTGAGCCCTCCTGGCAGCCCAAGGCCAGCGCCTGCAGCTGAGAATCCTCGATCGGCCCTCCCTGCTTCTGTTCCCCAGGGGAGGGGGGACTCTCCAAGGTCGACTGGCCTTGGCTGCAATCAGCCACAGGTGTGAGCCCTTCACCCTGTACCAGCTCATCTTCTGTGTCAGAGCTGGCGCTGAAGCAAGACCCCACACAGAGGCTCCAACGTACGAGTACTCGGTTTGGGGGCCACAGTACCTGTCGGAGCACCTCCCCTGACCCAGATCTACCCGGATGCTATGCTCAACATCTGAGGCCTTCCTCCAAGTGCCATTTCTGAGGGAGGCTCGGTTGGTGGCAACAGGGAACAGGGCCTTCTCAGTGGTGGCCCCCCCGATTCTGGAATGATCTCCTCACTGAGGCTCGCCTGGCGGGAGCTCTGTTATCCTTTTGGCAACAGGTTAAGACTGCCCTCTATGCTAAGGGATTGAGTGGCATTTAATAGTTCTTAATGACACATGTGTGGGGGGGCTTAGAATCATAGAAAAGTAGAGTTGGAAGGGGCCTACAAGGTCATCGAGTCCAACCCCCTACTCAATGCAGGAATCCAGGTCAAAGCATCCCTGACAGTTGGCAGTCCAGCTGCACCTTCACCTTGAATGCCTCCAGAGTGGGAGAGCTCACCAGCTCCCTAGGTCATTGGTTCCATTGGCGTATTGCTCTAACAGGAAGTTTTCCCTGATGTTCAGCCGGAAACTGGCTTCCTGTAACTTGAGCCCATTATTCTGCGTCCTGCAAACTGGGATGATCCAGAAGAGATCCTGGCCCTCCTCTGTGTGACAACCCTTCAAGTACTGGAAGAGTGCGATCATATCTCCCCTCAGTCTCCTCTTCTGAAGGCTAAACATGCCCAGTTCTTTCAGTCTCTCCTCATAGGGCCTTGTTTCCAGTCCCTTTATCATCCTTGTTGCCCTCCTCTGAACCCTCTCCAGTGGGGGCTCCTGGATTGGCCACCTTCCAACTCTACTTTTCTATGATCCTATTCAGTTTGTCTACATCCTTCTTAAAGTGTGGTGCCCAGAACTGGACGCAGTACTCAAGATGAGGCCTAACCAGTGCTGAGTAAAGGGGAATTATCACTTTCCACGATTTGGAAGCTATACTTCTATGAATGCAGCCCAAAATAGCATTTGCCTTCTTTGCAGCCACATCGCATTGCTGGCTCATATTCAGTTTGTGATGTACCACAATTCCAAGATCCTTCTCACTTGTAGTATTGTTGAGCCAAGTGTCCCCCATCCTGTAACTGTGCATTTGGTTTCCTCTCCCTAGGTGCAGCACTTGGCATTTATCCCTATTAAATTTCATTCTGTTGTTTTTGGCCCAGCGCTCCAGCCTATAGATTGCTTTGAATTTAGGGTAAACCAATTACAATAAAAGGTGGGAAATGAGGGAAAGGGGAAAGGTGGGGAGACACTTTGGTAATTGGTACACACAAGTAGAGCTACAAAACAACAAAGCTAGTTCCTTTACTATATAAACACCCAGGCACTTACTCTTTGCCTGGGGGGTTGATCATCTTAGGGCCTGCCTCAGCAAAAGCCCTATGCGTCCAGAGCAACAAGAACCAAAAGCCACAGCTGGCAGTGTTGATTCCCCCCCTCCTTTCGGTAGCCCGGCTGTCCTTGGCCAATCAGGGTGAACTTCATCTGGACTAGGCAGGGGAGGGGTGACTCCTAGGTGTCGGAGGGGTGAATTCCTGACCATGACTAGACTGCTTGGGGAACATTTGCATGTGAATACATCGGAGACTCTGAGGTGGCACAGGGCCATCAGAGGAACTATGTACATCTGCAGGAGGTTCCCAGCCTCCGGCTGGGATTACACTTGTTTATACCTGTGTGGTGGTGAAGGACACCGAGTCCTGGTTTGCATTTCTTCACACTGTGCATGAGCCTTTCTCCAAGGAATAGGTGATACCTGTGTGGTGGTGAAGGACACTGAGTCCTGGTTTGCATTTCTTCACACTGTGCATGAGCCTTTCTCCAAGGAATAGGTGATACCTGTGGTGGTGAAGGACACCGAGTCCTGGTTTGCATTTCTTCACACTGTGCATGAGCCTTTCTCCAAGGAATAGGTGAGGGACGTCTTCCTCTGGAACAAGGAAGCTGCCTCCTACTGAATCAGACCACGGGGGGGGGGGAGCTCAGTATTGCCTACACACTACACTGACTGGCAGCAACGGGTCTCCAGGGTTCCAGACAAGGGTATTTCCCCAACCCCTACCTAGAAATGTTGGGTGGTTGTGAAGTGGTCACCGAATTTTTTGTAAGTTTTTAAAAAAACTATTTTGTTCCCTTCAGTTGAACCTGGCACCTTCGGTAAGCAAAGCATGAGCTCTGCTGCTTGCTACAGCCCATGTATGACCCACTCGCTTTACAAAAGGCCTGCTCCTGGTGGAGATGAAAAGTGACAGAACTGGTTTGTTGATCTGGATTGACACCGCTGCCTGCATTTTTGGACTCTCCTTGGGGGCGTGATGATGGGGACTGTCAGGATGAGCCCCACAAACTTCAGAATTGACCACACTGTAGCACTGCCCACAGCAGTGGTGCCGAGTACTCTCGGCAGGGCCGTGGCAGTGGCCATGGGCCCACGAGGAGCTCCCCACTTCCCCATTGGACCTGCACCTCCGGGTGTGGGAGGGGAGGGGGCAGTGCAAGGTCACTCTCCTGGGCCGCTTCCATATGTGTGCATGTGTGTGAGCGGCTTGTGTAGTCCGGGGCTGTAGAAGCCATTTTACCTCCAACTTGCCCTCAGACAACATCTTACCACTGGCAGCTGCCCAAGGTGTGCCAGACTCTGGAAGCCCATCAGGGCCCTCTCCTGGCTATCCGTGGGGGAGGAGCAGAGCATGCTGGGACTAAAGCTTTGCAAAAGCAAATCTGAAAAGCAAAGGACGAAGGTTTGGCTTGCATAAGCAGTTGAGTGTCCGCATGCCAGCAAGGCAACGGTAATATCACCCCAGGAGAGGCTGCAACAACCGCAGGAATAGAGCAGCAGCTGAAGCAGCCTGTGTGGGATCACCCCTGATCTGGCTCTGGATAAGCTATGTCGTACCTGAATTGAGCGGTAAATGCAAAGTGCCCAAGTGCCCATCCAGGCACTCAGTTCTAAGCTGACCCGGGACTGACTCCCTTCAAAACGCAGTCACTATTATCTGTCCACTGACTAGTGTATCCCATCTCAAAAGCAGCACCTGGAAGAGCTTGTGACATCGGGGAGGAAAGAGGAGTAATGGATGGCAGTGTTAGTGTGTGAAGCAAAACTAGCTTGCTGTGATGTTTATGTTCTGTGTGAAGAAAAGGCCTCAAGAGTTTCCTTCACAACACCCACACCCACCTCCTCATGTGTAAACCAGAGGGCGAAATATGCATAAGTTATCTGATGAAGCATGGCGTCCCAAAGGCTGGAATGTCTACGAATCTATACTGCCAGCTGTGGCTTCTGGTTTTGGTTGTTGATCATGGGCAGCAAGCTGCGCAGAGGTCCAGGTCTTCGGACTGGCCTCAGGATCTAGCCCCAGGTGGCTCCTGGTGAAATTAGCTGAATGAGGGCTTTGGCTGAGGTAAGCCCTGAAGAGGGCCACCCATCCCGGACCTTAGGGTGGGTGTGGTGGTCTGCACGTGTAATAGGGCTTTGCTGAAACAAGCCCTGAAGAGAACCGGCCCCCAGGTAAAAAGAGTGAGTGCCTGGGAGATATATAAGGAACCAGCGTTGTTATTTTGTAGCGCTATTGTGTATGTACCGAAGCTTAAGGAATCAGCTTTGTTATTTTGTAGCTCTACTGTGTTTGTACCAAAGTGTCTCCCTACCTTGTCTCCTTCCCTCATTTCCCACCTTTTGTTGTAATCTGTTTACCTGAATAAACCTCCCTGGTCTTACCCCACACTGCGTTTGTGGTTGCTCTGTGGTTCAGCGCTAAATCCAGAGTATAGACAAGGGCAAGTCCCTGAGAGATTCAAGTCAGGGCTGCAGAGCTAAGGCCGGCAGTCTGGCACCTTGGATCTCTGGTCTTTGGTAAATAGGGTGGGTTGGCAGAGTCCGCCAGCCCCCCCTTCCTTCACATTCTGATTATTTTGAAGTGGTTTCTTTGCCGCTTATCTGGGAACTTTCCCAGACAGGGCAGAACATGGCTGTCCGTGTTTACGAAGCTATTCTTGCCTGCGGCCTTGCTAGGCATGGGAATGCTAAGCGTGGGACAGAAATGTCATGTGATGTAAATAAGCTGATGACATGTTGTGGCCAGGCTTCGGCCATATGTATGATGTTTGTATGCTTCTGAGCTGCACATGCTTGCACTTGCTTTATGCTGAGCTGGATGCACCTTCAAGGCTTTGTACTTTGCACATGGACTCTGTATATGGAATGTAAAATAACCTGTAGTGATACTTTGTGATAAGTTAATAAAACAGTTAGAATAGAACTGTTTGGCTACAGTGTGATTCCTGAGTCCTGGAATGGAATGCTGCTGGGAAGTCTGAAGCTAACTGCTGCGTGGGAAAGAATCTGCTACTGTGTGTGGACAGCCAGGGCTTCATTTAGCTGGCTAGCACACAGACCAACTTTTCATTCCAACCCCAACAGGCAGGTCAAAGACTGGTGTGGCAAAAATGAAACTGCCTTATTACCAGATCAGGCCATGGGGCCATCTAAGCCAGTATCGTCTACTGCAGGGGTCCCCAACACGGTGCCCGCAGGCGCCATGACGCCCACGGGCACCTCCGATGGTGCCTGTGAAGGAGTCCCCAGGACCCCAGCATAACCCCCACAAAACTTTTATTTATTTATTTACTTACTTTCTTAAATATACGTACATGAATTTGTATATATCCATAGCAATGAATACATACAAATGCATACAACTTTCTAGCAATTATACACAGGCTGCAACAAAAGCAGACCAAATATCCAAATAAGTCTCCATTTGAAGGTAGCATCACCCATCCAAATATTGAAAGCATTGTAAGGTCCTCAATCCATTGCATTATAGGCGGTGAGAGTTGATCCTTCCAATGTTGTAGTAACAGTCAAGAGGGTGCAGAGAATCTATGTACGGCACGCTGCCCATTTGTTAATTTCCATAAAGCAGGTAAATAATTTAAAAGAGCGTGTACAGCAGAGAGCTTCGGCTGTTGGGCAGTATATAAATAAAATTGATGATGATGATGATGATGATGATGATGATGATGATGATGGTTTCAGTACAAATTTATCTGTGTAATAACCTCCTCCCCAAAAGAAGCAGCTACTGGACATTGCCCAAACATATGTTTAAAAGAAGCGTTAGCTGTATTGAACCACCAGCAATTAGCCGAATTAGACAGTCCTTTATTAAAGAGACGTTGCGGTGTCCAATAGTGATGAAACAAAAGTTTTTGCTGAATAAGATGCAGCCTAAGAGCCATAAATGCAACAGCTAAACGCCAAAGTGGTGATCCACTTTGGAGGTATATGCTACATCCAGTATCAGAGGCAGTGTGCCTACGTACACCAGTTGCTGGGGGACATGGGTGGGAGGGTGCTGTTGCGCTCATGTCCTGCTTGTGGGTTTCCCATTGGGGCAGCTGGTTGGCCACTGTGTGAACAGAATGCAGGACTACATGGGCCCTTGGTCTGATCCAGCACAGCTCTGCTTATGTTCTTATGACCCACTGATTAGGCATTTTGTGGTGTGCCCTCAGCAGCTGGGCACCCAAATGTGCCCACAGGTCCAAAAGGGTTGGGAACCCCTGGTCTACTCTGAGTGGCAATGGCTCCTAAGGTCTTGTTCCCCATCACCTGCTGCTACCGGGTCCTTGAAACAGGAGATGCCGAGGGTCAGCCCTGGGAGCTTCTGCATGCAAAGCACTTGCCCTGGCACTGAGCTGGGGTCCTTCTCCAAGCAAGGCCCATGCTCCTAGGCCACATCACCCAACTAGACTCTATTCAGTCTGTAAAATGCTGTATGCCTCCTTGAGAACTGAATCTCCTTTCTTGCTAGTGCTTTCTTAAGTCCTAAATTCTGAAACAGTTAAGCATTTTTATACAAGACCACAAAGACTACAAATGTAAAAATGTGCTTTGAGAGTTTGCAAAGCTAATTTTTATTTTTTTTTAAAAAAGTAATATGGTATATCAAACATCCAGGAAGAAGCTTAAACCATACAATGGGCAGAATCCAATTAGGCTCTGCCTCCACAGGTTTGGTTGCACTTGCGGGAGTGACCACTCATGCACTGGAGCTTTTACACTTCTAAAAATAACCCCAGAAACTAGTGCAAAAGCAAACCCTCATTTCCAGATCGGGACAGGTCAGCGGAGCTCCCATCTGCAAGGTCTGCTGACCTGCCCCATCCTAGAAACAACAGTTTCTGCTCAGTCTGGGTTATTTTTAGAAGGGTGAAAGCCCTGTTGCATGAGTGGTCCCTCTCACTAGTGCATCTCTTAGAGCCTCGCCCTGAATTTCCAGCTCTCTTGTCCTTTTCCTGATGGCGATATATCAAGGGAAATGCAAAAGCAGGGTCCTTCCCCACCTACTCCGAGTCCTCAAGAAATGCAGGCTGGAGCAGGGAAGCTGCAGAATGGTTCTGGATTGCAGGGCCCTAGTATAGTAGGCGATCACTCGTGACCGAGTAAGATTGTCTTCCAGGATAAAATTACAAAAAGAAAATTATAAAAGGAGGAAATTCTAAAGAAAATTGTGTAGACTCTAGCGATGGGTCCGTAAGTGACTGTGGAGGCCAATTCTAGATCCACACAGTTTCCCACAGTGAGGACACAGGTTACCAGATGGAAGATGGACCTGTAAAGGATTTGTTTGACGTGCTTTTCGCTTAGCACGTTTCTCCCTTTCGCCTTGCACTCGGGCTTCTTCAAAGTCCATGGAACCTTTGTGAAAGGCCAACCTCCAGTTAGATCGTTCATGGGCCAGAGCTTCCCAGTTTTCGATGTTTATATTGCATTTTCTTAGATTAACCTTAAGAACATCTTTAAACCTCTTATATGGACCACCGATATTCCGCTTTCCATCCTTGAGTTGGGTAACTGCTTTGGGAGACGGCAGTCAGACATTCGAACAACATGACCAGTCCATTGAAGTTGGCGTTGAAGGATCATTCCTTCATTCCGGCTGTGAAGGTGGATGAAGGCTGCAGGGCCCTACCCTGAGTCAGTAAACCCCTTACTGACCAACCTCCTTCTCATCTGCCCTGCCCTGCCCTGCCCTGCCCTGCCCCACCCACGCCCCACCGCCCTCGCTCACTACCCAGGGGGCTGCGCCATGCGAGCCAGAGACACTGCTGAGAGCAGCGGGCAGGGATGTGTGTGAGAAGGATCTTGGATTTGTGGTAGATCACAAACTGAATATGAGCCAGCAATGCGATGTGGCTGCAAAGAAGGCAAACGCTATTTTGGGCTGCATTAATAGAAGTATAGCTTCCAAATCGCGTGAAGTGATAATTCCCCTTTACTCGGCACTGGTTAGGCCTCATCTTGAGTACTGCATCCAGTTCTGGGCACCACACTTTCAGAAGGACGTAGACAAACTGGAGAGGGTTCAGAGGAGGGCAACAAAGATGATAAAGGGACTGGAAACAAGGCCCTATGAGGAGAGACTGGAAGAACTGGTCACTGGATATGATCACACTCTTCCAGTACTTGAAGGGTTGTCACACAGAGGAGGGCCAGGATCTCTTCTTGATCATCCCAGTTTGCAAGACACGGAATAATGGGCTCAAGTTACAGGAACCCAGATTCCGCCTGGACATCAGGAAAAAATTCCTGACTGTCAGAGCAATACGCCAATGGAACCAACTACCTAGGGAGGTGGTGGGCTCTCCCAGTCTGGAGGCATTCAAGGTGCAGCTGGACGGCCAACTGTCGGGGATGCTTTGACCTGGATTCCTGCATTGAGCAGGGGGTTGGACTCGATGACCTTGTAGGCCCCTTCCAACTCTACTTTTCTATGATTCTATGATTTTATGAGCCACAGAGGCAGGTGAGCGCACGAGGGGGGGAAGCCAGGAGGAGGAGAATAAGAAAAAGTGCCAGCCTCACTCATACCGGAATGTGTTTTTAATCATCCATTGCAAGCTACCTTCCCTCAATGTGCCTCTGCGAAGGAATGTGTGCCTCTGAGCATGTGCAGAATGCCAGTGAATAGCCTGCACTCACCTCAGCCTTACTTCGCAGAAGAATACAGGCTCACAAGTTAAAGTGACAAAGGGCTCTCTGGCTAGTCGTCCCGTTGTGGCTGAGCACTCGTGAGTCGTGAGCGGCCGCGTCCCTTCGTCCTCCCGCAGTGCCTGACCGGCATCGCCCTCTGCTGTCCAACAGGCATCTTTGCAGGATGGATCGAAGCCTGTCCAGTCTCCTGACAGCAAAGAAAACCTTCAAGGGCAAATTGTAGCTGGGGGGCGGTGTTGATCTTTGCCAGGAATAAAAAACCCTGCTCCCCCCACCACTTCATACTGCAGTTTTGAAATAGACCAGAGCTCTGCACCGCGGCTCTTCCATATGAAGCAAGTGGCCAGCGCCACGCCTGCTTCTAAAAGATGTGTAACATTTTATGGCTCCCATAAATGAATATGGCTCCCAAGCGTAGTGCATTTCTGAGAAGGGGCTAAAGACCTCTAATGCGGAAGTTGCACCACTTGGCACAAAACTACAGTTCTTCAGAAGAGGGGGGGTCATGACAGATAAATGGGTCTCAAAAGAGGACATGTGAACCAACCTCAAGAAGCTTGCCCGAATTCCACCTCGAAGCTCATTCCATCTCTTGTGCCCATCAGACTGTGAGCTTCCCCCCCCCCCGTTTGCATGAAACTGCATGTGCCTTTTCATGCACATTTCCCCAAATTTACACATCAGTTCTGCACATTTTTAATGCATGCATTTCCTCCCATTGATTAAAATGTGTCTGTGTACATTTTTCAATGGTGCACATTTTTCATGTGCATTTTCCGAATGCACACATGTTGTTGAGTGCAATTTCCCCCCCGCAAGCTCAGGAATGTACCCCAGATTGCACTTGGGTGTAAATTAGGTAAATTCTGGTTAAAAAAAAACACCCAACTGAAACAAATTTCTCATACATCCCTAGTTTCAAAGCAGTTAAAATCTGCAGGAAGGAGAAGCTGGGGGAAACAGCCTGAAATACTTGACCTGAACGCTCCATGGGATGGGGGAGTTCGAGGGCAGGGCCCCCTCCTCCCTGGACCGGGCTCGCCCCAGAACATGTGCAGCGCCCCTCCCCTGCCCTCCAGGTTCTCCTGGCGCATCCCTCCCGTTCTGTGTGCCGCCCTCCCTTCAAAGACTCGGTGTCCCACGTCAGGAGTTAAGGGTGGCATCCTGGGGAGGGTTGGGGGGGGGCGGAATTTCATTTTATTCCCACAACAGCCTGGCGAGACAGGTTGGACTCCGAGATACCGACTAGCTTCATGCCTTAGGTTAGGCTTCCCTAACCTGGTGCCCTCCAGATGTGCCAGACTGCAGCCTCCACGCTACCTAGGAATTATGGGAGATGTAGTCCAACTATGGATGCCTGGGTTTTCTTAAATCCGCTCCGTCTGTGTTTCATGGATGGGCAGGCGTCTTTCATTCCGTCATCCTCTCTTTGACGGAATCGGATGTTTTAAACAGACACACGAGAATTTCGTTCCACTCGCCCACATGCTTAATTTAGTGATGTCGGAGAAACTCCACAGCGGATTCAAATGAGTTCAGATTTCTATTAATCCAGACTGCAGATTCCAGAGGCTTTTTCCAAGTTGTGCAGATTCTGCAGAGTTGCAAGCCAATTCTTTTTTTACTTGGGGGGGGGGGATTTTGGCAAATTTGCAATTGCGCTCATGTGCATTAACGCTTCCAACACCCCCGGAGGGGACCAGGTCGCGGGAGGCGAATGAGCGAATCTCAGTCACGAAGCCAGTCCGCATCCAGCTAGTGCCTGGCACTGCTCTCTGGGCGCAGGAGGGCACCCCCCAGCTCAGCGGCACCTCGGATCCCCCGCCCCTGCAGCTCCCTGTCCCTCTCCAGGGAAGAACGGGACATGCCCGGAGGGCTCGGCACCCTTGAAGGAGTGTGACGTGTTCCGCTCCACGGATGCCGACTGCCCGGGGGAGGAGCACCGCTCCCAACGTGGCCGCAGACATCCGTGCCTGGTCCCAGTCAAAGGCAAGAACTGAAGCACAGCCGTGCAAGATCGGGCCAAAGGGCCAGCAGGGCCAGCGTCCTGCTACCCACAGTGGCCAGACAGATGGCCCTGGGAAGCGCACCATGCCCTGGACCACGGTCTGTTGTCCCCAGCAGCTGGTGTTCAGTCAGCCAGCAGCATCCTGTTCCTTGGCAGCTTTAGGAACCCTTTTTTCGGCGACACCTTCCCATTCGCCCTTTTCCTCAGCCTCCCTGTCCTCAGCCTGACCGTCCCGGGCTGTGGTTACGCAGCCGGCGCATTTCCGGCGTGTTCCGAACTTGCAGTGATGCAGAGGTGTAGAGCACCTTCTGCCTCGCTTGCACATTCTGCTGTGGGCTTGAACTGTCAATGAATCAAAGCAAAACCCCACAGTTGTTTTTTTTTGCTAACCCAGGTAATTTGCTTCTAAACCTTCACTTCCAAACCTTCACTTCCATACAGTTTAGCTGGGAGAGATGAGTCAATTTTCAGTTTCAAAAGCACAGTAAGAAAAGAGGTGCCAACCAAGCATAAATCACAAGTGACCGGAGCAAAACCATCTCTTTAAATCTGGGCCTGCCTCCATTATGTCTAAAGGTGCAAACATACTTAATTAGGAATGTCTCAGGACTTTGGACCTGCTCTCCAGGGTGGCAGGATTTTAAGCTCATTCAGGCCTTACCAGAAATGGTGGTCAGGCTGCCTGCACTAAACACAGCTTTGGGCCAAAACAAACATTGCTTCCCATCTGTGTCTAGCAACTATGTCTTTTGTTCATTTTTACTCTAGAGCAGCCACATGGGCCCAAGCCAGACCAGTTGGAATCAGGGGCCCTGAACCTACAAAATGAAAAGAAGGCATAGCCCTTGGAACGCAGTAGTGCGGAGGGCACATGTGGAAACCCCTGACCCTGGTATCATCAGGCCGTTTGCCCCCGGCCCTGAGACTGAGTTGACTGGCCTTGGCTTTCCTCTGTCAGAAGGACAAGTGGTTTTAAAATACTTAAAAGACTGTGTGGATATGATGGATTTGACGGTGACGGAAATCTCAATAGCTTCAGTTTGAAAAAAGGAATTGCTCTTCCCATATCAGATTTTTTTTTTTCTCTTTAGGATCTAGGATGTTGCAAATATGATTCAATTAACTTACTAGAGAAGAACAAATGTCTGGAGACAGGTTTATTAAAGTCTCTTTGTTATTATTTTGGAATAATAAATTTAGTGACAATGTGCCAGCATCCTCACTGTTTTCTTTACAGGCCGGACCCACCCAAGATGGTTTTACTGTTAAGCACTCCTTGAGTCCCTGAGCAGTAAAAAGTTCCAGGGGAAGCTCTGCTGGGTTTAGTTTCCTGTGGATGTGTGCGTGTGCGCGTGCAAGAGAGAATGTACACACCCTGCTGCCTTTGTAATATTTGCTTTATTTACAGATTAGCAAACAGGTCTGGCTTCGCACAGGTTGCAGTAGCTCTTTGTTTGATACAGCAAAGCCTTCCAGCAGAATCACACAGACGTCTGCAAAGCTATAAGCTGGTTAGGGAAGTAACTGAAGATGGCACTGCAGACTTCAGACATGTGGACACATTTAAATTAATTTAAATTAATTAATCTTTTTAAAAAAATAACCCCAAGGTGCACACCTTTCGGGTGCCCTTAGTATGCATGCCAAGTTTCAGATGTCTTGGTTTCATGATCTTGGCACTATGGTGCTGACACACACACACACACACACCCTCTTTTATTATTGTGTGTTTATATATACACACACACACACACACAGCCATTTCGAAACAAGCAGACTGCCAAGAGCAGGCATCAATGCTGCTGATCCTGCCTGAGGTTCCCAGAGAGCGAGAGGGGGCCCAGGCCCAGCCCTCTCACCCAAGATCAGGATGCCGGGAAGCAAACCTGGGACCTTCTGCACGCAAGATGTGCGCGGTGCGCCCTTCCACGGAGCTGTGCTGCCCCCTCCGCTGTGGAAGCTGCAAACAAGGGCCCTTCTGAATCCTGTCACCTTTGCAGAGGCCACGGCAGGAGAGGAGAATCAGGCACAGCCTTTCCGTGTGACAGACGTATCACCTTGGCAATCCACGGGGTGCATTGTTAAAACTGCACCTCTTCACGTAAACGGGCACGTTCCAAAGGGCTAGCAAGAGCACCTTCCCACACTAGATGCCTCAGGGAGCATATGCATAACTTTACATTACAGCAAGGACCAAAAAGAAAAGGCATCCATAGCATAACCCGTAAATGCACCCTGAAGCCCTGTTCACACATGCCTGTTTATCACTGCAACCTCGAGTGATGAGCTGCATGTGTGAAACAGCTATGCCACCGCCACACAGAGATGTGCTCTGAACTTAAGCATGGCAATGGAGCCGGTCCACACATGTGTCCGCTGCCAGTCCTTGTTGGATCACGAACGGAAGGAAGACAGATCAAGCAATGCACCTTTCATGTGTGGACCCCCGGGTCGGTGGAACTCAGGGGACAGGTGGCAGCTCCCTTCTCGCGGAGGTGTGGCCATCAGACAGGGAGCTCTTCTCTTCTCTTTGCCCCACTGCCTGGGCAATGCAGCCCCTACCCCAGCCTCTCAGTGCAGAGAGCGGCGGGCGGGGCGGGGCGGGACTTTGCAAAGCCAGGCGTCAAGCGCGATGGGCCATTCCCAGCAGCCAAGGCAACGCGCTCCTTCAGCCAGCAGGTGGCAGTGTTGGGCCGTTTTTCGGAGGGTCTCTGTGCGTGCCTGCCTGCCTGCCTGAGACCCCCAGCCCTGCGCAGGCAGACCTTACTGGGAAGACACGTGGGGTAGAGCCGGGTTAGGCCGCCTGGCCCTGCTTCTGGCTGCCATGCGGTGAGTCGAATGCCTGGAGCATTCCCACTCCTGCAGGAAGAGGCCCCGTGTATACACGTGCGCGTGCCGGGGCCCTCTGCAGCTCTTTGGCTGAATCCGGGGAGTCCGGGAGCAGAGAGCAAGCGTCACCCCACCCCACCCAGCACCACTTTCCTTGTTACGTCTGCACGCGGCTTCAGATTTTTGCCAAATCACAATAAAAGAGTTTAATCTACATCTGCCCCCGACTCCAACGGCAAAGGATTTGGATATGCCAAACAGGAAATAATGGGGGGGGGGTATTCTTTTCTGCCCGATCTTTTATTCATTCATTCACCATATTTAGGTGCTGCCTTTCAAAAAAAGTGTTCTCAATGTGTGTTTTTTCTTCTTTTCTTTTTTTTTAAAAAAAACTCATTATGAAAACACAGCTCTGCGCAAAGCCCCGAGGGAGGGCCCCCGGCACAATTTTCCTAGCTGCAAGGTGGAGGAGGCAGCTTTCTGAGACGTGCAGCATTTCAGGGAATCTTTGCACGCAGGAATGTGTGCACGCACGCATGCACACATTCCTGTTTGACAGCTTGTAGGGTAACCAGATGTAACGAAGGACAGCAGGAAGGTGGTTGTTTGCCTTCTGGCCCTCGGGTTGTTTTGAAAAGGAGGGAATTTGAGCTTGTCATGTGGGGACGGGAAAAGCTGCACCTGCCAAAATTCCCTTTCCTGTGTCCTCCTTTTTGTCTGGACAGCTTGAGCGAGGAATGCTCTTTTGCTTGAGTTGCCACGGCTGCAACCTGGAGGAGGCGTGTTCACCTCCGAATAGACCAAGACAGTGAAGGCGCCGCGTTTCCCGCCTTTGCTTGGCTGCGGGGGGGGGGGGGACCTGCTGCGGCTGCGCGGGGCTCCCGGTTCATCATTGCTGCGCTGAGCGGGGGCTGCCGCCACGTCCTCTGCTTGCCGCCCGGCGCTCCCCCCCCCCGCGTCTCCCCAGCCAGAGCGCAGGCTCGGCTCGGCTCGGCGTGGTCTGGTTCGGCGCCTGCCGTTTGACAGCTAAGACGGGGGGGGGGGACACGGGACGACGACGCCTCAAGCCAGGGGCTCCTCCTGGTGCCTCCCCCGCTTGTTTCGAGGCCTGAGCCAGAAGTGACCCCGGAAAACCCCGGGCCGTCTCCTGACCCCCCTTCCACACCAAAATGCAGCTGCAGATTTGATCGGAGCTGCAATACGGGAAGGGGCGCTTCAGCTTTTCCCGGTGGGCTGTTTGTCTCCTAAACATTTCCCTGCCCAAGCTGCTTTTTTTTTTCCCCCTGAAAGGGAAAAGACACGCGGGGACACCAGGGCCGGATTAAGATAGGGGCTATTGGAGCTGCAGCTCCAGGCCCCTACCTCAAAATAGGCCCACAAGCCCCGGAGTAGTGGTGGGGCCGAGCCTGGGCGCCTCCCCCCCACCTCGCCTCGCCTCCGCGCCGCCTCCCCCTGCGCCACCTCCCCCCCACCTCGCCTCGCCTCCGCGCCGCCTCCCCCCCGCGCCGCCTCCCCCCCGACACCTACCTTCTCCGCGCTGTTTCCGGAGCCCCGCCCGCGCTCTGTTTTGGCGGGAGGAACCAGGGCAACAGGGCTTAAACAGCCCTGTTGCTCTGGTTTCCTCCTGCCAAAAACAGAGCGCGGGGGTCCCTTTTCGGAGGAGGCGTGGGAAGGTAGGTTGGGGGCGGCAGCGGCAGCGAGCGGGGGGTCCAGTGGCGGTGGCGGTGGCGGCAGCGGGAGGTTGCAGAGCAGGGCTGCTTTCCGGAGCCCCCCCCACGGCACGAGAGGGGGGGCGCTAAATATAATTTAGCCTAGGGTGCCAAACTGCCCTGCACCGGTCCTGCCCACAATATAGCCGCGGGATCCGTGAAGCGAACAAGGCGCGGGAGGGGAGGGGGCTCCCCCCCACGCCGCGAGGGAGGGGGCTCCCCCCCACGCCGCCCGCTCACCCGCAACTTCTCTCGGCTTCCCCCGGCTAGCCCAGGCTCGGCGTCACGTGGTGGCGATGCGAGGTGGGTAGCCCCCCAGCCCGGCGGGGTCGGCAAGGCGGCGGGCAGCAGGAGGCAGCCGCAGAAGCTCCGTCTCCTCCGCCGGCGGTCGCTCCGGGCGCCGTGACCGGCGGGCTTCCCCACGATGGGCGAGCTGAGGAAGGACGTGCCGTCGCTGCCGCCCCGCTACCGCTTCCGGGACCTGCTGCTGCGCGACTGGCAGGTGGAGGACAGGTAAGAGGCGGGGGTGGGGGGAAGCCGCTGTGGGAGTCCCTCTTGGACGGATCCTGCTTTTTGGAAGGGAGAGGGATCGCTGGCTCCCGCAACCGGCTGGCTTTCAGAGAAGAGTTCCCCTGACCATGTGCAGAATTCCTCTTGCCCCCACTTGATGGTTAGCTGTTGATTTTTAGATAGTCGTGGCCCTAGATCAGCCTTCTCCAGCCTGGTGCCCTCCGGGTGTTTTTGGACTTCTGCTGCCCTCGGCATGGCCAGGGGCCAGGAATGATGGGAGTTGTAGTCCAAGACACTTGGAGCGCACCAGGTTGGGGAAGGCTGCCCTAGTTAATCAGGGCCATGGGGAATAACTCCACTGCACCCCACCTGGCCTGAAACATATCCGATTGTGCTGATGCCCTTAAGCGCCCCTTCTCATCTTCTGCTTGGTCTCTCTTCTGCCGTATGACTGTGTCAGAATCCCATCCTACATTAAGTCTGTTGGGTACTGGGTTCAAATCCCAAACCAGCCATCCATTTCCCAAAGTGAACCTTACTGCTGGGAAGAAGAATCAAAGCCACTCGTGTCTGCCTTGGAGACATGGGAATCTCAGTGTCTCCTTCAACTGGTTAGTAGCATATTCACATACTTCTCTGTTGTCCTACTCCTGCTACTTTCCAGAAGAGTTCCCACTTCCAGGGTGATGTGAGGGAATAGGCAGAAACAGTCATTTCCCCAGGCCCATCCCTCCCATCCAGTCCTGCGCAGAACCGCACTGCCTCCAAGGCTGGAAGGAGCCCTGCTTCTAACTGGGGCCAGGTCCCTGATGCAAAAGTTCTGTTCTACTAACTAAGTTACTTTGTAAAGAGGTAGGCCTTGGGGTGTCACACTTGGCCTTTGTAGACTGGAAAAGTGAAGCGGGAAGTGCTGTTTACATGAAGGAAAGTGGCCTTCCCGTGCCTGGTGCCCTCCAGATGTGTTGGACTACAACACCCAGTTGGGAGTTGTAGCCCAACACATCTGGAGGGCGCCAGGTTTGGGAAGGCTGAAATCCACACAGACTTTAAACACGGAGCGCGGTTTAAGCCAACAAAATATTTTGTCGCATATCACAGTTGATCTGTGGAACTCTCTGTTAGCAGCAGCAGCAGCAGCAGAGATGCCCAGGTATGGAATTTAGAGCAGTGTTCTCCAACCTTGGGTCCTCAGATGTTTTTCGCCTACAACTCTGGCTGGGGCATGCTGGGAGTTGTAGGCCAAAAACATCTGGGGACCCAAGGTAGGAGAACACTGGTTTAGAGGGCATGAGGTATGTAAACTTTTGCTAGGTGGGGCATCAAGGCTTCTGGCTTAGCCTGTTAACCTGAAGCAACGAAGGATTGGTCTGGAACAGGGAGCAGAACCTCCGGTTCACTCGTTTGCAAAAGAGAGTGCGCACAATTTTGTGAGAGTTGGAGACAAGATATAACACCTTGGCGGGATTGTTCGGCTACTAATTTTGGCACCGGCTGCCCATAACTGAGATGGGGCAGTGCAAAGAGCCCTGACATTCAGAGTGACTTCTATTTCTGTCCCCAAAGAGAGACTTCTCTAATTAAAAGTACCATCCCCAGCACATTTAACCGGCATGTGGATAAAAGAGAAAGTAAAGGAGAGTTGGGTGTGTAATTGCTGCAGAGAAAAGGTGAGCGTTCATTTTCAGCATTAAAACGTGTGAAAAATGAACTAAGGTCTTCCATGGGTCAGGAGCGTTTAAATGCGCGCTCTCTGTTGTGCATTGAAAATGGTTTGCTGAACGAGCTTAATCTTGATTCTACAATTGAGGAATTTGCAAGTAAAAAAGCAAGAAAAGTTAATGTGTAATTTTATTTTAATCTACCAGCTTGATTCATTTAGTTTAAATGCAGGTTAGAGTTCAGTGAATAACCTGTTTGTGTGTTTAAAACTAGTGGTTGCTATTTATTTCAAGAGTTACTCTCTGTACCATAATCATAACGCAGGCTGTATTGATTATGATGCTTTAATAATAATAATAATAATAATAATAATAATAATACTTTAAGGAACAAATTTTTATGAGCCAAACATCATACACTTATATTTAAATTGTTTATATGGTTTATGTTTATTTAAAAATGGTTGTTGTGAATGTTCTATTTATAACGGTTTTATTGAGTTAACAAGCTTATTGTTTACAAAAAAAGAAATATTTTCAATATGTTTCTGTTTTGGCACTTTAATGGTAATTAAAATATTTAATTTGTTTTAATATAAATTGCATCTTCATTTTATTTATTTCCATAAAAAGCCTCACCAAAATCCTCAGCACCAGGCCCATAATGCTCTTAATCCGGCCCTGGTGATGTGCCCAGCCTGTCCTTCCCTGGCCCTGTGGGATTGAATTGGGAGCTGGGCATTAGGCAAGAGGGGTGCTGCCTTTCATGTGCCAGGCCTCCTGTGCCTTTAACAGCTGCATGACAGGAAGAAATTCAGCAGGTGGTGCAGCTTTACTTGGCATGGGGATTTGGAGGGGAAAGTTGCACTTGTTGAATTAAAGACCGACTGAAAGAGCTGCGTGATGGTGGGGCCTTGCAAGGCAGCCTTACAAAGGGTGGGGGGGCTCGCACGCAGGGCCGGATTAAGACCATTATGGGCCTGGTGCTGAGGATTTTGTCCCCACCCACCCCCAGCCAGCCTCCCCCAACCTGGCGCCCTCCAGGTGAACTGGACTGTAGCCCCCATCATCACCCCCAGCCAGCACGATGGGAGTTGTAGTCCAACAAAGCTGGTGGGCACCCAGTTGGGGAAGGCTGACCCGGGGGAGTCCATCAGCACCCAGCCAGAGAGCCGCGCACGCTGCTGCTTCCCCGCCGCCGGTGCGCCAGTCCTGCCACCACTGTGAGAACCGGGTCAGAGGCAGGCGCGCCGCGCACGCGCGGGCAACCCTTACCGGAGTCGCTGGCTGGCTCTCCGAGCTGGATGAGGCGAGGAGGAGCTTGCTGTCGGCGGAGGCGCGGAGCTTGCTGTCGGCGAAGAGGCGAGGCCCGGCAGGCCAAGGCGGGCGGGGCCGGGGGCGGGCTGGGAAGCAGCTGCCTGCTCCGCTCGAACTTCTCTTCCTTGAAGTTCCTTCCACTTCCAGAGATGTACTCCTCGCTGGTGGGTGCGCTCGAGGCGAGGCTGGCAGTTGCGAGCGGTGGAAGTCCTCGCCCTGCCTGCGCCTCGCGCGGGTCGGCGTCGGCCCTTCTCCGGCGTCTGGGCCGCTCCGCTCTCTACAGCCCAGCGTGGTGGCAATGGGCGGCAACCTCTGCTCCTCGGCGTGCTCGCCTCCGGCAACGCCCCGCGCAGGTGAGCGACTGGACGTCACCTCGCTCTGAGCGAGGTGACGTCCTCATTTCCCCAGTGCGGCGCCGCGCGTGCGGTGTCACTATTTGTTGTGGGCCTATTTTGGGGTAGGGGCCTGGAGCTGCAGCTCCAATAGCCCCTATCTTAATCCGGCCCTGCTCGCACGGGCTCCCCAGAATGCAGTCAGTTTCAGCAGGGGCCATCTTCTCCCTGGCAGGCAAGGTCGTGCCTGGGGCTGGTGCTAAAGTGGACGACGTCTGCGAACCCCAGTTGTCTCCGGGTTGCCAAATTCTATAGACATCGGCAGAGAGAATTTTTCGCAGAAGCAGCTTTTCTCACCTCTGCCTCCTGGAGACGCGACAGACAAGCTGCCCGGCTGCAGTGCCCTCTTCCACCCACCCCCATTCCCCGCCTCCACAGCTGCCCGGCTTGGTCCCACACATTAAAGTAATGGAGGCTGTCTCTGCCTGGCGGGGGGGTAATGAACCCACCAGCCCATGTGCTCTCTCTCTCTCTCTCTCTCTCTCCCTCTCCCTCTCTCCCTGTATACATTTAGCCATGATAGCTCGGCTCACCCTCCAGCTGTGCCAGCCACATGAAATATGCCTCAATAACTATGCTTCCCACAGCAGGCAGCCGCAGGCAGTAGGCGGCCCCCTCGCCACTGCACAGGCGCTCTTCCAAGTGGATGTCAGCTCAGCTTCCACGGAGAAGGTGCCCAGGAGAAGGGGGAGGCTCTGGTGTGAATTTGCTGGCCCCCATGGCCTCGATGCAGATCGGTGTGCTGTGAACAGAAGGAAGGCTCCGTCCTGTAGCCAGAGTGGGGTGCAGTGGCACGCCGAGGCCTGGACCTTGGGGCTAAGGTCCAGGGTCCCACAGCCCAGCGCCCCTCATGACCACCCAGAGAGCGGCAGGTGGTGAGGGCACATGACCAATAAGCCCAGGGTCTAAAATGACCTAGCCACCCCACCTGTGGGGTGAGAGGAGTCTGCCAAGAACACAACCTGGGCAGGGATGGAAAACGGGCATCAAACATCATGTAGTGCATTGCTGGTGATCAAATTAAGGTTAAATGATGTACACTGTTCTTTTCAGTGTGGAGGAATGACACATGTTTACACAAGATGGTAGATGAAAAGCCTGATTATGCAGCGGGCTCAGAGGCTTAGTGAGGGCAGTGTGCCAGGCAGAGCTGCAGCTTCTCATTGGCCTTTTGCCTATAGCCTAACACACTAAGAACATCAGAAGCGCCGTGCTGGAGCAGACCAAGATCATATCTAGTCCAGCATTCTGCTCCCACAGTGGCCAGCTGGATGCCCCAATGGGAAGCCCCCCAGCAGGACTGTGAGCACACAAAGGGAGAGCGCGCTTATTCCAGGCTGATCAATGCAGAGTACAGAGCACCATCTGCACACAATCACATGGGCAGCACTTCTTCACACAAACCTGAAGGGCAGGAAACAGTCTTGGCGAAGAGGCACAGGGCAGGGCAGATATCCTGACGCCAAAACTGCCCCTTCTCCTCCTCCCCCAT
The DNA here is from genome assembly GCA_021292165.1 of Shinisaurus crocodilurus. Taxonomy (NCBI): domain Eukaryota; kingdom Metazoa; phylum Chordata; class Lepidosauria; order Squamata; family Shinisauridae; genus Shinisaurus; species Shinisaurus crocodilurus. The sequence goes on from JAHFWL010000067.1 coordinate 72,080, forward strand.
GGACTGCAGCACCTGGGGGCAACCTGGGCTTCTTCTTTTTTGTCTTTTTTGTGGGATGGTTAGATGGGGATGAGCTGGGTGGGATTCTGGCAGTGGCGGGGCTTCGGCGGCAGCGGGTGCAGGTACGGGGGTGGGGAGTGTCTGGGGGTGTCGGCGGGGGTCCTGGGGGGCTTTGGCAGTGGCGGGGCTTCGGCGGCAGCGGGTGCAGGTACGGGTGTGGGGGGTGTCTGGGGGTGGCGGCGGGGGTCCTGGGGGGGCTTTGGCAGTGGCGGGGCTTCGGCGGCAGCGGGTGCAGGCACGGGGGTGGGGGGTGTCTGGGGGTGTCTGGGGGTGGCGGCGGGGGTCCTGGGGGGGCTTTGGCAGTGGCGGGGCTTCGGCGGCAGCAGGCATGGGGGTGGGGGGTGTCTGGGGGTGGCGGCGGGGGTCCTGGGGTGGCTTTGGCAGTGGCGGGGCTTCGGCGGTGGCAGGTGCAGGTACAGTGGCGGGGGGTGTCTGGGGGTGGCGGCGGGAGTCTCCCCTCGTACATTTCCCACCCTAGACTTATACTGGGGGCAATAGGTTTCCCAGTTTTGGGGGGTGAAATTAGGGGCCACGACTTATATTAGGGCCGACCTATACTTGAGTATATACGGTAATTTGTAGTCTGATACATTTCTGAAATTTAGGCAGAATCGCCATAAGCACTGGCATGGCCCCACCCAAGTTCGAAAGGCACACCATTGTATCATGTGCAACCAATGTATAAAGTGTTCCTGAATATGGTTCGAGGGTCCACCCTGATCATATGGGCCAATGGCTCTATCGCTCATGCAAACAAAGCAGGAACAGAGAGACCACCCCCCTCTAGTGCCTCTGTTTAGTAATATCAGAGAGGAGGCAAACCCATTTGTGCTTATGATGTCATAGAATCATAGAATCATAGAAAAGCAGAGTTGGAAGGGGCCTTCAAGGCCATAGAGTCCAACCCCCTGCTCAATGCAGGAATCCAGGTCAAAGCATCCCTGACAGATGGCTGTCCAGCTGCACCTTGAATGTCTCCAGATTGGGGGAGCCCACCACCTCCCTAGGTAGTTGGTTCCATTGTATTATTGCTCTGACAGTCAGGATTCCACCTGATGTTTAGGTGGAATCTGGGTTCCTGTAACTTCAGACCATTATTCCGTGTCCTGCAAACTGGGATGATCGAGAAGAGATCCTGGCCCTCCTCTGTGTGACATCCCTTCAATTACTGGAAGAGTGCGATCATATCTCCCCTCAGTCTCCTCTTCTGAAGGCTAAACATGCCCAGTTCTTTCAGTCTCTCTTCATAGGGACTTGTTTCCAGTCCTTTTATCATCCTTGTTGCCCTCCTCTGACTGAACCCTCTCCAGTTTGTCTACATCCTTCTTAAAGAATGGTGCCCAGAACTGGACACAGTACTCAAGATGAGGCCTAACCAGTGCTGAGTAAAGGGGAATTATTACTTCCCATGATTTGGAAGCTATACTTCTATTAATGCAGTCCAAAATAGCATTTGCCTTCTTTGCAGCCACATCACATTGCTGGCTCATATTCAGTTTGTGATCTACAACAATTCCAAGCTCCTTCTCATTTGTAGTATCGTTGTGCCAAGTGACCCCCATTCTGTAACTCTGCATTTGGTTTCCTCTCCCTACGTGCAGCACTTGGCATTTATCCCTATTAAATTTCATTCTGTTGTTTTCGGCCCAGCACTCCAGCCTATCGAGGTCACGTTGAATTTTGTTTCTGTCATCCAGAGTATTAGCTGTTCCACCCAACTTTGTGTCATCTGCAAATTTGATAAGCATTCCCTGTACCTCCTCATAAGTCATTAATAAAAATGTTGAAGAGCACTGGGCCCAGCACCAAGCCCTGTGTTACCCCGCTCTTTACCTCTCCCCAGTTTGAGAAGGAACCATTGATAAGCACCCTTTGAGTCTGATTCTGTAGCCAATTGTGGATCCACCTGATAGTTGTTCCTTCCAGCCCACTTTTAGCTAGCTTGCTAATCAGGATATCATGAGGCACTTTGTCGAAAGCTTTGCTGAAGTCCAGATATATTATGTCCACAGCATTCCCACAGTCCACAAGGGAGGTTACCCGATCAAAAAATGAGATCAGATTAGTCTGGCAGGATTTGTTCTTGACTAATCCATACTGGCTTGTAGTAATCACTGCATTGTTTTCAAGGTGCTTGCAGACTGACTTCTTTATAATCTGTTCCAAAATTTTCCCCGGGATTGATGTCAGACTGACTGGCCTATAGTTCCCAGGTTCCTCCTTCTTGCCCTTTTTGAAGATGGGAACAACATTTGCCCTCCTCCAGTCATCTGGCACTTCACCTGTCCCTCCATGATTTCTCAAAGATAATAGACAGTGGTTCTGAGAGTTCTTCTGCCAGTTCCTTTATTACGCTAGGATGCAGCTCATCAGGCCCTGGAGATTTAAACTCGTTCAGAGTAATCAGGTGCTCCTTGACCATTTGCCTATCAATCTCAAGCTGCAATCCTGCCCCTTCAGTCTGCACTTCAGGTTTGCCAGGGGGGTAATAAACCCTCTTTTGGGAGAAGACCGAGCCGAAGTAGGAATGGAACACTTCTGCCTTTTCTTTGTCTTCTGTTATCAATTTGCCATCCTCATTGCGTAGTTGAACCACCATTTATTTCCTCTGTCTTTTACTGTGCATGTATCTGAAGAAAGCTTTCTTGTTTTTAGCATCCCTCGCTAACCTTAGCTCATTCTCAGCTTTAGCCTTTCTGACACTATTCCTGCAGTTCTGTGCTACCTGCCTGTACTCTTCCCTTGTAGCCTGTCCTTCCTTCCACTTCCTATACGTGTCCTTTTTTGTTTTCAGGTCATCTTTGAGTTTATTGTGAAGCCACATTGGCTTCTTCTGTTGCCCTCTGCCTTTTTTCCTTGTGGGAATTGTTTGCAATTGTGCCTTTAATATTTCCTTTTTTTAAAACTCCCACCCATCCTGGGCTCCTTTTCTCATTAGAGTCGCTTGCCATGGGGCCTCACTTATCATTGTTCTGAGTTTGTTAAAATTGGCTTTCCTAAAATCCAGGGTACATGTTTGGCTACACTCAGCTTTTGCTCCCCTTAGAATCAAGAACGCAAGTATAACATGGTCACTTTCCCCCAGAGTTCCCGAAACTGCCACTTTATCCACTAACTCGTCTCTGTTGGTTAGGATCAGGTCAAGGATAGCCGATCCTCTAGTTCCTTCCTCCACTTTCTGTAGGAGGAAGTTATCAGCAGCACAACTCAGGAATTTCTTGGAGGGGCCATATTTGGCTGAATAAGTCTCCCAACAGATATCAGGGAAATTAAAGTCACCCATTACTACCACATCATGCCTCCTTGAAACATTTGCAATTTGCTTTTCAAAAGTTTCATCCTCATCTTCTCCTTGATTGGGTGGTCGGTAGTAGACTCCAACTGCCATGTTCGTCTTATCCTTTGCCCCCTTTATTTTAACCCAGATGATCTCAATGGTGCTGCCTTGCTCCTCCTCCTGTATCTCTGTGCAGAGATATGTATCTTTAACATACAGCACAATTCCACCTCCGTTTCTGTTGCTTCTGTTCCTTTTGAACAAGTTATACCCTTCAATTGCTGTATTCCAGTCATGGGAGTCATCCCACCAGGTTTCAGTTATCCCTATCAAGTCGTACTTGCCCTCATGTATCAAGAGTTCAAGTTCATCTTGTTTGTTGCCCATACTCTGGGCATTAGTATAGAGGCATTGAAGACTATGTGCTTTATAGTCCGATTTTCCCCCTCCATTTTGTGGTAGACTATCATTGGGCACTGCTGGAGCTGTTCTCTGCATTGTGGCACAGAGGCCTCCTTGCATTGGTACCCCCGAGTTTATTCTCCCTCCCCTGTTGGATTCAGTTTAAAGCCCTCCTGATTAAGTTCCTCATGCTGTGCTCTGGCCAAACACATTCTTCCCAGTCCTTGTGAGGTGCAACCCATCCTTTGCCAGCAGTCCATCTTCCAGGAAGTGTAGCCCATGGTCCCAGAATCCAAATCCCTCACGTTGGCACCACCTTCGTAGCCAGTCATTCACTCGGAGTATTTTTCTTTCCCTTTCTATTCCCCTTCCAAGTACTGAAAGGATGGATGAGAAGACTATCTGGGCCCCAAAGTTCCTGAGTTCCCTTCCCAACTCTTCAAAGTCTGCCGTGATTTCTTTGTAACTTCGCTTGGCAGTATCATTTGTACCCACGTGGAAGAGAAGAAAGGGGTATGTGTCGGTGGGCTGTATGAGCCTTGGCAGCTGCTCTGTCACATCCTTAATCCGTGCCCCAGGGAGACAGCACACCTGGCGAGTCCATGGGTCTTTGCGACATACTTTGGCTTCGATCCCCCGCAGGAGGGAGTCTCCCACTACTAGTATTCTCTTTCTCTTGCTGTAGGCCTTGGTTTGATTGCCTCCACTTGACTGACCATCAGCCTCTTGCTCGCTGTCACATTGGGTGCCCGGTAATTCGTCCTCTGCAGGCTGTCCTCTGCTCTCGTCCCCAAGCACTTGGAAGCAGTTCGATAGCTCCACTGCTTCCACAGGCACAGAATGTCTTCTAGTTCTTCTGCTCCTAACAGTCACCCTTTTCCAGGGAGTTCCCCTACATTATTTTCCCTTGCCTCAGCAGTCTCCGACTCCGCCTCATCCTGCCGTTGCCCTTCTGGCTCCTGTACTATGCTTTGCCGCTGTAGATCCACTGTTGTGTCTAAGAACTCTTCACTTTCTCTTATACTCCTGAGGGATGACACTTGCTGCTCCTGTCCTCTGACCTTTTCTTCCAACAGCGTGACCAGCTTGCACTTGTTGCACGTGTAGGCCACGTTGATCTCCGGCAGGAAAACAAACATTGCACACACATTGCAGGTCACCACCACTGCAGATTCCTTTCCTTCCATAGTGCTCTGTTCCCTTTATGTTTCTGCCTTTCTAGGAAATTTCTTAGGGATCTCCCCCTTGACCTCCCCTGCCGAACTCCTGTTTGCTCTCCCTGCGCGCTCACTCTGTTCGCTCACTTGCTGGGAGCCTGCCTGCTTATCACAGCCCCGAAAACAGCTGGAGCCTCTCTCCTCTGCTCCTGCTCTCAGATGCAGGGCCGGATTAAGAGCATTATGGGCCTGGTGCTGAGGATTTTGGTGAGGCTTTTTATGGAAATAAATAAAATGAAGATGCAATTTATATTAAAACAAATTAAATATTTTAATTACCATTAAAGTGCCAAAACAGAAACATATTGAAAATATTTCTTTTTTTGTAAACAATAAGCTTGTTAACTCAATAAAACCGTTATAAATAGAACATTCACAACAACCATTTTTAAATAAACATAAACCATATAAACAATTTAAATATAAGTGTATGATGTTTGGCTCATAAAAATTTGTTCCTTAAAGTATTATTATTATTATTATTATTATTATTATTATTATTATTAAAGCATCATAATCAATACAGCCTGCGTTATGATTATGGTGCAGAGAGTAACTCTTGAAATAAATAGCAACCACTAGTTTTAAACACACAAACAGGTTATTCACTGAACTCTAACCTGCATTTAAACTAAATGAATCAAGCTGGTAGATTAAAATAAAATTACACATTAACTTTTCTTGCTTTTTTACTTGCAAATTCCTCAATTGTAGAATCAAGATTAAGCTAGTTCAGCAAACCATTTTCAATGCACAACAGAGAGAGCGCATTTAAACGCTCCTGACCCATGGAAGACCTTAGTTCATTTTTCACACGTTTTAATGCTGAAAATGAACGCTCACCTTTTCTCTGCAGCAATTACACACCCAACTCTCCTTTACTTTCTCTTTTATCCACATGCCGGTTAAATGTGCTGGGGATGCTACTTTTAATTAGAGAAGTCTCTCTTTGGAGACAGAAATAGAAGTCACTCTGAATGTCAGGGCTCTTTGCACTGCCCCATCTCAGTTATGGGCAGCCGGTGCCAAAATTAGTAGCCGAACAATCCCGCCAAGGTGTTATATCTTGTCTCCAACTCTCACAAAATTGTGCGCACTCTCTTTTGCAAACGAGTGAACCGGAGGTTCTGCTCCCTGTTCCAGACCAATCCTTCGTTGCTTCAGGTTAACAGGCTAAGCCAGAAGCCTTGATGCCCCACCTAGCAAAAGTTTACATACCTCATGCCCTCTAAACCAGTGTTCTCCTACCTTGGGTCCCCAGATGTTTTTGGCCTACAACTCCCAGCATGCCCCAGCCAGAGTTGTAGGCGAAAAACATCTGAGGACCCAAGGTTGGAGAACACTGCTCTAAATTCCATACCTGGGCATCTCTGCTGCTGCTGCTGCTGCTAACAGAGAGTTCCACAGATCAACTGTGATATGCGACAAAATATTTTGTTGGCTTAAACCGCGCTCCGTGTTTAAAGTCTGTGTGGATTTCAGCCTTCCCAAACCTGGCGCCCTCCAGATGTGTTGGGCTACAACTCCCAACTGGGTGTTGTAGTCCAACACATCTGGAGGGCACCAGGCACGGGAAGGCCACTTTCCTTCATGTAAACAGCACTTCCCGCTTCACTTTTCCAGTCTACAAAGGCCAAGTGTGACACCCCAAGGCCTACCTCTTTACAAAGTAACTTAGTTAGTAGAACAGAACTTTTGCATCAGGGACCTGGCCCCAGTTAGAAGCAGGGCTCCTTCCAGCCTTGGAGGCAGTGCGGTTCTGCGCAGGACTGGATGGGAGGGATGGGCCTGGGGAAATGACTGTTTCTGCCTATTCCCTCACATCACCCTGGAAGTGGGAACTCTTCTGGAAAGTAGCAGGAGTAGGACAACAGAGAAGTATGTGAATATGCTACTAACCAGTTGAAGGAGACACTGAGATTCCCATGTCTCCAAGGCAGACACGAGTGGCTTTGATTCTTCTTCCCAGCAGTAAGGTTCACTTTGGGAAATGGATGGCTGGTTTGGGATTTGAACCCAGTACCCAACAGACTTAATGTAGGATGGGATTCTGACACAGTCATACGGCAGAAGAGAGACCAAGCAGAAGATGAGAAGGGGCGCTTAAGGGCATCAGCACAATCGGATATGTTTCAGGCCAGGTGGGGTGCAGTGGAGTTATTCCCCATGGCCCTGATTAACTAGGGCAGCCTTCCCCAACCTGGTGCGCTCCAAGTGTCTTGGACTACAACTCCCATCATTCCTGGCCCCTGGCCATGCCGAGGGCAGCAGAAGTCCAAAAACACCCGGAGGGCACCAGGCTGGAGAAGGCTGATCTAGGGCCACGACTATCTAAAAATCAACAGCTAACCATCAAGTGGGGGCAAGAGGAATTCTGCACATGGTCAGGGGAACTCTTCTCTGAAAGCCAGCCGGTTGCGGGAGCCAGCGATCCCTCTCCCTTCCAAAAAGCAGGATCCGTCCAAGAGGGACTCCCACAGCGGCTTCCCCCCACCCCCGCCTCTTACCTGTCCTCCACCTGCCAGTCGCGCAGCAGCAGGTCCCGGAAGCGGTAGCGGGGCGGCAGCGACGGCACGTCCTTCCTCAGCTCGCCCATCGTGGGGAAGCCCGCCGGTCACGGCGCCCGGAGCGACCGCCGGCGGAGGAGACGGAGCTTCTGCGGCTGCCTCCTGCTGCCCGCCGCCTTGCCGACCCCGCCGGGCTGGGGGGCTACCCACCTCGCATCGCCACCACGTGACGCCGAGCCTGGGCTAGCCGGGGGAAGCCGAGAGAAGTTGCGGGTGAGCGGGCGGCGTGGGGGGGAGCCCCCTCCCTCGCGGCGTGGGGGGGAGCCCCCTCCCCTCCCGCGCCTTGTTCGCTTCACGGATCCCGCGGCTATATTGTGGGCAGGACCGGTGCAGGGCAGTTTGGCACCCTAGGCTAAATTATATTTAGCGCCCCCCCTCTCGTGCCGTGGGGGGGGCTCCGGAAAGCAGCCCTGCTCTGCAACCTCCCGCTGCCGCCACCGCCACCGCCACTGGACCCCCCGCTCGCTGCCGCTGCCGCCCCCAACCTACCTTCCCACGCCTCCTCCGAAAAGGGACCCCCGCGCTCTGTTTTTGGCAGGAGGAAACCAGAGCAACAGGGCTGTTTAAGCCCTGTTGCCCTGGTTCCTCCCGCCAAAACAGAGCGCGGGCGGGGCTCCGGAAACAGCGCGGAGAAGGTAGGTGTCGGGGGGGAGGCGGCGCGGGGGGGAGGCGGCGCGGAGGCGAGGCGAGGTGGGGGGGAGGTGGCGCAGGGGGAGGCGGCGCGGAGGCGAGGCGAGGTGGGGGGGAGGCGCCCAGGCTCGGCCCCACCACTACTCCGGGGCTTGTGGGCCTATTTTGAGGTAGGGGCCTGGAGCTGCAGCTCCAATAGCCCCTATCTTAATCCGGCCCTGCTCAGATGTAAATTTAATCCAAACCAATTTTTGTTAAACAAATCATTGATCCCCCCTTTGCTCACATGCGACATGTCTATGGAGCATGTGAGTAATTTAGGGAAAAGAACTCTGGGCATCACTAGGTGGCCGTCCGAATGATGCCATAGAGTCTTTAGAAAGAAAGCAATTTGCCAATTTCCATGTCCCTCTCCCCCCCCCCCTTTTCTGGGGTCAAATTCTGGATAGCAGCAAGATTTTGCAATTCAGGTGTATTAGCAGGTGCTCATGACATTGCTATAAAGTCTGGCAAGGGGGAGAAATGCAAGAATTGACCTTTTAAAATTAGGCTTGCCTGTCTTTTACCAAGAAATCTGGAGGGTTAAACAATAAAAATCTTTAGCAACGTAAACTAAGCTTTAGAAAACTAACCAAATGCTACCTTTTAAACCAGTGTTCTCCAACCTTGGGTCTCCAGAAGTTTTTGGCCTACAACTCCCAGCATGCCCCAGCCAGGGTACAGGCTGGGGCATGCTGGGAGTTGTAGGCCAAAAACATCTGGGGACCCAAGGTTGAAGAACACTGTTTTAAACACAACAAAGCCAAAAAAATAAGGCACTTATGCAACCAAAGGTTTAAAAATATTGGGATGCCAAAACTATTAGCAATTAGAAGCTGCAATTTTAAAAATGCAGTGGCAACTGTGATGGAATTCATAGATTCATAGATATAGAGTTGGAAGGGGCCTACAAGGCCATCGAGTCCAACCCCCCCCCCCATGCTCAGACAAACTGAGCCAGCATGAGCCACAAAGGCAGCACTTGTGTAATTTAAACTAGAACACTTTTCTTGAAAACCCGCCTAATAACAATAAAGTGAAACAGGAATTACAATTCTTTTAGTACCTTGGTGCTACTGTGCTATGTTGCACTCAAATACTATTTAACAAAAGTTTTCTGCTAGCTTGCTATAAAGCTACTAGCCAAGCATAAATTCTGAAATTAAACTGCCCCAAATTAACCAAAGATGCCTTGTTGGTTTGCCTTTGGCAAAAACCAACTAAGCATGGATTGTGTTAAAGAGCGGAGGGGTAAAAATTCAGGAAAGCCCACTCTAACAAAACTGGGCACTAAAACTTAAAGGCAAAACTTGAATGCAGCCACAAACACTCATGAGTGTTGCTCCCATTAAAAAAAATAATATTCTATTTGATTTTGCTAGCAGCTATAATAAATAATTTTTCTTTTCATTTTGGGATTTCTCGCCTCTAGTTCAGATCTGAGGAAGTATGTGCTTTGGTTAGGAGCACACACACTCTCTCTCTCTCTTCACTAAACACAGGACTGGTGGAGACTCCAAAAGGCACCAAAACTTTGCTTATGCTGAGGAACTCTTTGCACAAAAAGCTCACAAACGTTTTTGTTATTGTTGTTGTTTTTCTTTAACACAACACAGGGTTCTTTGAGTACTTCTTGCCATTCTTAGATCTTGTGTTTGGCTTCTAATCTATTAGGAATGTGGCAACTGGGCGAGCAGGCAGAGGTTTTACTTTAAAGCAGGGGTCTTCAAACTACGGCCCGCGGGCCGGATCCAGCCCAGCATGCCCTCCCATCCGGCCCGGCTCCGTAGGCCCGAACTGGGCCCGCCTGGGCTCTCAGCCGCCCGCATGGGCTTGCCTTGGTCTTCACTCTCCCCGGAGAGCCAGCTGCGCGGGCTGCGCCGCCCACGCTGGTCCCGTCGCGTCACTTCCGGCGCGGCAGAAGTGACACGCGGGACCCTGCTCTGTCGCGCTGGACCCCCGTGCTCTGTTTTTGAACAGAGCGCGGGAGTCCAGTGCGATGGAGCGCAGCAGTGGTTCCGGCGGTGGTGGTGGCAGCGGGGCTTTGGCGGCGGGGCTTCGGTGGCTGCGACTTCGGCGGCGGCGGCGGGACTTCGGCGGCAGCAACGGCGGCGGCAGCAGCGGGACTTCGGCGGCGGTGGTGGGGCTTCGGCGGTGGCGACTCCGGCAGGGACGGCAGGGCTTCGGCGGCGGCGGCGGCGGGTGCAGGTATGGCGGCGGGGGGGTCCAGTGGCGATGGGGGGTGGCAGGGTGGGTCTGGCGGTGGCGGCGGGTGTCCTGGGGGGGTCAGGGGGGCTTTGGCAGCAGGGGGGCGACGGCGCGGCAGGGCTTTGGCGGCGGCAGGTGCGGCGGCGGCAGGGGGGTGGCGGGGTGGCTCCGGCGGCGACGGGAGGTGGTGGGGTGGGTCTGGCGGTGGCGGCGGGGGTCATGGGGGGCAGGGGGGCGACAGCGGGGCTTTGGCGGCGGGCGGTGCAGGTATGGCGGTGGCGGGGGGAGTCCGGCGGCGACGGGGGGATCCTGGGGGGCAGGGGGGCTTTGGCGGCAGGGGGGCTATAGTCCGGCCCCCCAACAGTCTGACGGACAATGAACCGGCGCCCCCCCCTTTGAAAAGTTTGAAGTCCCCTGCTTTAAAGGGACAGCTGCACTCACTGACTTTTTTCTTCTTCTTTTGCCTCTCTTTAGATCTAGTTGTTGGATTTGCAAGCTAATCAACTTATATTTTCTTTTCTTTTTTTATTTTTTTTATTTTGGGTGGCCAAGTTTGCCATTTCACACATACTGTCTTCAGCTGCTGTCTTACTTTAGGTAACAATCTTGCAACAAATGCTCTCTTGATAGCATGAGGGGCATTCTTTCTTGGCATCTATTATTCCCAAAAACCTCAAAAAATATTTCTTTTAATCTGTCCATATAGTCAGCTGGCATCTCCCCTTTATTCTGTTTACAGTTATTAATCTTGATCTAGTCAGTTTTAGGTTTCACTATTGTAGTAAGGGCATCCCTAGAATATTTCATTGCTGAAGCCTTCTATTTGTAGAACATTTAACTTCTTTTGCTTTGACTCTGATTTCTCATAGAAGCGCATCAAGTAATTTCATTTGCAACTCTATCAATTTAACAGGATAATTAAACTTTGGATCAGTTACTGGCCATTTCTTTCTTTTTTTCTTCTTCTTTTTTTTTCTTTTCTATTCTTTCTTAAGTCTACTGTTGGCAGAACAAATCTAAGTAATTGATTAATTACAGTCTCAAATTCTTCCTTGAATTTGACTGGTTCTTCTCACATGTTAGGAAATTATTTTACTATTTTCCTTAAATCTCTTGGTGTCTATGGGGCATGGACAGCCACTAGAGTCTTCTTATCTCTTGCAGGTACCTCTTACTTAGTGGAGCCAGGGTGACTGACCCATAATTTGGGGTGACTAACAGTCTTTGAGAAGGAACAGAGCCAGGCAAAGTGGTTGCTTCTGGGTTCTTAATTTTTCTGGGCATCTAGTTCCTTCTGTTAACTACTCTTTCTGGCTAGGCAGAGGTGGGTTAGGGTGAAGGAGTGGCCACTGGGGTAGTTTCAGCATCATCATGCGAAAACCAGGGCTGGTGCTACCGCTAGGCAGACCCAGGCGGCTGCCTAGGGCGCGTGGCGGAAGAGGGCGCAGAAACGCTGTGCTCCTTCCTCGCTGCTGGCGGCTCATGCCCGCCTTCCACCTGCCGCCGCGCCCACCCTTCCCGCCGCCCCCGCCGCTGTGCCTCCCCCCGCTGCTCCCGCTGCCGCCACACCTCCCCCCCCCGCGCGCCCGCCGGCCTGCCGGCCCGCCAGCCACCTACCTTCGCGTCGCTTCCAGAGCCCCGCTGGCGTTGTTTTGGCGGGAGGTTTCCCCGGCAAAAAAAAAAGCGCGGGGGTCCCGTCGCGTCACTTCCTGCTCGGCGGCGGCAGCAGCAGCAGCAGCCAGCAGCCAGCAGCCAGCAGCCAGCAGCAGCGGGGGGGGGGAGGTAGGTAGGTAGGTAGGTAGGTAGGTAGGTGGTGGCGGCGGCGGCGGCGGCGCAGGGGGGTTGCAAAGCAGGGCTTCTTTGCTCCGGAGCCCCCCCCACGGCACGAGAGGGGGGGCGCTAAATATAATTTGGCCTAGGGCGCCAAACAGCCCTGCACCGGTCCTGGCGAAAACCCTCTACTTTCATCTTCATTTTGGGGTCTTCTCATGTAGGTAAGGATAATTATCTACAGGGTCTTACTTTTTCTTCTTTAAAAAATCATTTTTCTTTGCTAGCAATGGATATACACGAGCCAATGGTGGTGGTTGGCTGCAGGCCTGCTTAAATTTTAGTTGATCTTTTAATATATGTATATTTATTTGAATCTTTCAAGCTTTTAAGCTTGGATTCATGCATGCGTTGTGAAGCTTCTTCATACCAATTAAAATACACTTCCCATTGAGTCTGAGGTACCTTACTTCCTCATGACTCGAGCGCTCCCCTTAAGTGCACTATCCTGTCCAAGTCAAACGTTCCTCCCAGTGGGAACTGTTTACTAGGATCATCCTTTGTCATGACATTCCATTTCTCGAGAAATTTACACACCTACCTATGGCCATAAGGTGTGTACCAATAACATGCTAGCATTCCCTTGGGGGGGGATCTCCTTTGATCTTGCACCCCCTATTCCTCACACTCATACAGGACACTCATCCAAGGCAAACTTATTGAGGGATGTTCCTTATTTGAGTCTCAGACAGCGGCTCAACACCTTGATCGGCTCACTCAGTCTTTCAACTGCGGCACAATCCCTTTTTGTCGGCTCAGTCAGTCTTATGACTTCAAATGGGACTCATGAGTCTTGGAAACGGGAAAGGGATTTAGTTGCTCCACTGGGACACAGGGTTCCACCACACACTGGTTTAGTATGTGGTTTAAGTCCTGGTCCTGATCAGCAGAGTCATGAACAGTCACATGTCACTGGGTCACGAGGTTCCACTGAGCCCACTTGCTTTTGAAACACTGCCGATCATTGGGTTTCCCCTCACGAACAGGTTCAGGGCATCTTGACTCAGCTTAAGTCTCAGACCTGGTCAGCAACTTATACACACTCATCCGTGAGATTTTTAGGAAGATGTGCCTTTCCCACACGGTAAAACCATGGGTACTGGGCAAATTGGGAAAAGGGAAAAGGGTCTGTCTGTTGGGGCACGAGGTTCAGCTTTCGCCTAGTCCCAGCCCTGGTCAACAGCTCATAAATCTAGCAATCATACTTTCACAGACATGCATACAATCTTATAGGAAATTTCTTTCGTCTCTAAAACCTCATGGACTCAAAGTTCAGATCACGTTGGAAGGAAAGGATGGTCTGCTAGAAACAGAAGGACACACTCCAAAAACCCAAAAGAGATTTCAAAAGGTCTCTTACCTGGGTTTTGGTGCCTGGGAGTTTAGTGGTGTTTCCCTGTTTCAGGCAGGTCCAGTCCCTTGAAGCGATCCGAGTCACGGCACCAAGATTGTTGTGGAAAAATTGATCTACTGCGTTGTGTTTTGAAGAGGTTCTTAGAGAGGAAAGTTTATTAGTGAATTCACGGATGGCATCTGAGGCTGAGCACAGTCAGGAATGCCAACAAGAATGCAAGGGAGACACTTCCATTTATACTGAATAATATCATATAGAGAGCAGGTAACAACCAGCCACTACAGGAAACAGAGACAATTCAAAAGGAGACATTTAGACAAGATTTAAAAGATCAGGCATTGCCCATCTTCCAGCCATCCTGCTAATCAGTAGTCTTTCCCAAGGTGATAATCCCAAAGTGATAATGGCTCACAGTACTTTTAGCATAAGAAGGAAAGAGGCTTAGGCAAATCAATAGATAGGAAGGTCAAGGAAAGGGTCTGACAAGTCAGGACATGTTTCTGGAAGGTAGAAGGAACGGTCTGACTTGTCCTTCCAGGTCTTTCTGTTAAACTGAAGCCTAAACAAAATTTTACTTCTACAATACAAATCAGAAACAGTATTAAAATTATATAAAATATCACAGCTAAAACAACAATAACTATAAGAAGACTTAAGGTGAAATACTTAAGCTGATAGACAGGCAGCAGAAGGTAACTGGGATGCCACTGACAGATATTCCAAAGACATATTTCATTGCAGTTTCCTTAACACAACTATGGCCTTGGATATAAATGATTCAGAAAATTAATCTTCTCAGAATTGCAGGAATTGGTGTCGAGCAAGGAAACTGGCTGGTGGAGAGTTCAGTATAGACAAGTGGCAGTCATGGCTTATGCAAAGCCCAGCAGCAGGGCCGGCGCTACCATTAGGCGAACTAGGCTACTGCCTAGAGCGCCAGGCTAAATGGGGGCGCCAGAAACGCGGGGAAGAGGAGATGAAAGAAGCGCGCCCCTCCCTCCCTCCCTCTCTTCCACCTCAGGGCTCCGTCTCCAAGCTGGCACCCGCTGAAGCTTCAGGCAGGCTCCTCCTCACAACCAGCATCAAAAAAGGCAGAGAAGGTGACAGGCTGGAGGAGGCGGAGGCGGGCAGGGGCCAATGATGGGAGGCTGGTGGGCGAAGGGAAGGATGCACCTACAAACACCTCCTTCGTCTTCCCTCCCTCTGGCACGCGCCTCAGGTTCCTCAGCTCAACGTCCCCTGAAAGCAGTTACTTTCCTGGTATTTCCAGCAACCAGGGAGGGAGGGAAAGGTATTTTCAGCTAGCTGGGGCTCCAATGTTTTAATTATTTACCATGCTGTTTCTGTGTTTTGGTTTTAAATGCTTTTAGGATGCAATCCTCCTACGCATGTTTGGAGGGGGGGGAGTCCTACAACTCCCAGCATTCCCCAGCCAGCCATGTGCAATCCTATGCCCGTTGAGGCAGAAAAAAGCCCCGTGGGGCTTTTTTCTGCCTCAGGCTCTCTCTTTGCTATGTTTCTACTACATGCATCCCCCCCCCCCGCAACCCAGAAGATGTATGAGTCAAACCGGTGTATCTGCACCTCCACCCTGTGAGGTAGGACAGGCTGCAAGATGCCCTTTTGTCTCTATTCCTCACAGGTAGTGCCACCACACCTCTCTCACATCCTTTTTTCATATCCCTTGTGCTGCCCACAGGAGGAGACAGGCTTTTACATATATCTGGAGTAGGAGAAGGCCCTTGGGAGTTCCTGGCATAGCTGGGCTGATGTTGCCTCTTTGCTTTCCGTGTGAACACACAAAGGAAAAGTTTCAAAGTCTACAAAGTTTTTCTATGGGGCTCGGCAGTTCCTAGGGA
This sequence comes from Shinisaurus crocodilurus, assembly GCA_021292165.1. Taxonomy (NCBI): domain Eukaryota; kingdom Metazoa; phylum Chordata; class Lepidosauria; order Squamata; family Shinisauridae; genus Shinisaurus; species Shinisaurus crocodilurus. The sequence continues at coordinate 87,523 of JAHFWL010000067.1, forward strand.
GGGAAATTTATTTTATAATGGGCATAGGGCTGGAGGGAGGGAGGGCTCCAGTGGGAAGGGGAGGCGCTAAATATCTGATCTTGCCTAGGGCACCAAACTGCCTTGCACCGGCCCTGCCCAGCAGAAGTTCATTGCCTGATGGGTGGCCTAGTTCATTGGTGGGCTCTGAACAGGTTGATTGATGGTGAACGGCACTGAACAGGTGGCTAGTATTTGCCTGACCACCGTTACATAGAGCCGCCATGTTCAGAAGCAGGCCACCTCTGGCTACTGGCGGTTGACAACACAGTACTGGGAAGTCCAGCATGTGGGTTTTCAGGGGGAATTTGGCTGGCTGAAGCTTTCTCATCAGCAAAGTGGCAAGACTGGTCCCCAGAGGGACTTTTCACACAGTGGGTTGGAAGGAGAGGGTGCCTCCCTTGGAAGAAGGAGGAGGAAGAGAGGAGAAAGGGTCCCTTACCTGGACGATTCTGAGCGGAGGCAGGTGTCAGCTCTGCCCAGAGAGCAAGGAGCCCCACAAGGACGAGGGGGCCACCAGTCCACATGATGAGGCAGCCTTGGATGTCCACTGGCCAGCCTGCCTTCTGCTCTCTTAGATGATTCCAGCAAGAACTGACGCAACCGCAACCGGGGGATTTCCAAAGTTCCAGGAACCAGGTGGAAGCAGTGAGCACAGAGTACACGTTCTTCTCTCCCTACGAAGATTGTGTAAGAAGGTCTCATCCCAACGGCTGCAGAGCTGTGGCTGACCTTCCCAATGATTCCTGGGGGAGGACTGCTTGTAATGGGTGGCCTCACCACCCGGCCATGGTGTCAGCTGGGCTCTTGCATGAGATTTCTCAAGCCACAGGCCAGGTTCGCACGTCACTTTCAACCCACAGAGGTTCTGAAACCACTCTGGGTTTAAAGCTGCCCCAGGCCCGACTCTGCCCAACGAATGGATGGGCACAGCGGGAGTCCGGAGGCACCGCCTCTCCCCTCAATCCTCCCGTTGGGATCCCCGGGGAGACCGCAGAAGCACTGAGGCGAGCAGAGCAGAGCGGGGATGATAGCTGGCAAAAAGTGCCCCAGTGTTACATTACCGGCTTGCTAGACCTACTGAGGTTTACCAGTCACAGAGTTTGCCACTCAGAGTCACAGAGTTTGCCAATCTAGCCCAGTATTGTCAACACTGACTGGCAGCCATGGCTCTCCAGGGTTTCAGGCAGGATCCTTTCCAAGCCCTACCTGGAGGCCGGGGATCGGACCCGGGCCCTTCTGCATGCCAAGCATGTGCTCTCTCACACTGAGCTGTGCTCCCTCCCTGCAGCACCTGGTGTTCCAAGGCGGTCACCCATCCAAGTACTGACCAGGCCCGGCCCTGCTTAGCTTCCGAGCTCAGACGAGATCATCTTGTGTCTCTGTGTGTGCCGGGCTACCACTGGGTGCTGCTGTCTTTTCTCAGCCCCCACAGGTTGGAGGCTTCTGGGGCTCTCCCCATTTCCTAGCCCCCTTTCCACTATCAGCCCACAAAAAAGGCTGCTTCTCTATTTTCAAATCAGAGTTCCCCTCTAAAGTGAACGTAGCCTGAGCATAAGGGTCAACCTGCAGCTGACGAGCCATTATGTGCCACGTCGCTCTAGCCACCGAAATGGCAGATGGAGCCAACAAGGGCGGACCCGGACACGATAGAGGCGTTTAGCATGATTCATGCGTTGGGTTTTTTGTTTTTTTCACTTTGTTTTCGGTTTGTCTTTTTTTCAAATTTTTTTTGAGAAAATTAAAACACAAACATTTCAAAACACACAACAAAGAACAGACTAAAGTAAAATGAACTTCCGATCTTCTCCACAGCAATTAGAAGTAACAATAGTTGCTCTTACTCTATAGATACAAAAAAACAACACCTCACTTTTTTCTGTTGTCCAACATTTTTCTTCTAGTTCATTCAACTCACACATATACCAAACTTTACTTTCCTACATTCTACAAAAAGTATGTTAGAGGTTTCCACTTAACCCTAAACAATATTATATTAGGCCTTTTCTAAATCAACAAAATAACCCAGAAAATCTAACCGGCTCAGCCTAATCCACTGTCTTCACTAACCATTCTTCTATTGTAAGCAATATTAGGTCTTTCTATTCTTATATCTTAATAAAGTTGCATGACTAAACTCCATATTCATTTTAACCCTTTTAACCACATATTTTCCTCACTGTTTCACCAGAACCTCACCCCAACATTTTAAGCTCAGGTTTTTTTCCAGAATTCAGTACATGCCTTCTAACATTACTAATATATATAATCCTATTTTATTCTTCCATATCCAGTCTCTTCACTACCCCTTCTTCTATTAAAATCCTTCAAACTGAATCATTAACCTATCTAAATCCCTTTCAAATTCAAACCCACTTTATTCAAAAATCCTAAAGCCCCCCCCTCTGCTTGAAATCATTCTAATATTTATAAATTGGAAAAACCCTTAACATTTATAACCTATTTTAAGAATACTTTCCCTTGTATTTCCATTTTTTTAAAAAAAGAGGGTTCTCTCTTTAAATTATAACAAAGACGTAGCTATTCTTTCCTTGATTAATAACATAAATTCAACCATCTCTGACCAATCCAATAATCAACAGCCATTCTTCTTATCAACAACCCTTCTTTTTATACATAAATCCTTCAAGCTCAACCCCACCTTGTTCAAAATCCTTTTTAAAAAACCCTTCTACTTAAGATATTTAACATTTATGAATTAGAAAATCCTTAACATTTTCCAGGGCCAAAAAAAGAACAGCAAGAGGCTGATAGAGAGTTAAAGAGGGCTGAGAGGTGGCTAAGAGAAAAAGATTGTGAGGTGGATTTATAATGACTTGGGTTGGAGAAAAGGAAAATGGAGAGGGAAGATCAATGGAGAACTGAGGAGAGAGTCAGAACTCCTAAGTTATCTCCAAAAGATTTCACTGCTTACATAGAGGGACAAGATCCCCAAATATTCTTTAACACATTTGAGAAAGCAGCCATGATGTGGGAAGTAAATCCACAAGATTACATGAAGTTTATCCCTAACCTGATAAAGGATGATTTGGCCGAAATTTGTAATAGTTTTCCTGTGGGGGAAGCACTTGATTTTGAAACATTTAAAGCGGCAGTGTATAAAAGATTTCGCTATGGCCCTGAATATTTCAGGAAGAAATTCAGGAGCACTAATGCTGCTTCGTCCAGGTCTTATCTGGAGTTGAGCCACAAGTTAGCTGATCATTTTGGGAAATGAAAAGCAGCTTGTAGTTCCAAAGCCATATCGGAACCAGCTGCTGAAATTAGCCCACGATTCCTTTTTGGCAGGCCACATGGGTATAGGGAAAACCAGAAAACGATCGAGGGCTCATTATTACTGGCCAAATATGGCTAGGGAAGTCACTGAATTCTGCAAGTCCTGTGAGAGTTGTCAGAGGGTGGAGAAAAGTGGGGACTGTTGGAATATGGCGTCTGCATATTCTTTGGTTTGCCTTCGAGCTAGAAGAATCTGCCTGGAAACAGCAGATCTATCCCAAGGTTGGAATGAGATCATGTCACCTTTGGCCCAGTTTAGAAGGGTGAACAGTTTTTGTCCTAATTGGCTCCAAGGTTACATTGGTGCCGGGTCCGGTAGATTGGTTTCAGCTGCCATTACCTCATTCTATGGGTGCAGCTGGCATTACCTCATCTTTGGGTGTAACCGTACAGATATGTATAAAAGGTGATCAATGTCTCTATGTTCTTGTTGGGGGAAAGGAGTTTTTTTGTGAGAAGGAGTTTTTGATTATATGAGTAAGCATTGTTTGATTATAGAGATAGTTTATGTATGTCCAGACTGTACGTTACTTTTTGTGTCTGACATACTGTTCTCTAGCACCTCTGTAATTAGCACTCTGTATATGTTCTGTTCCTGTTTTGTTTTACAAGTCTTAGTTTTAGTAAACCTTTTGCTAAAGAAACTGACTTGTGTTTTGCTTTTACCTACTGGACTAGCATTAGCTACCCACACCACATTCTCACCGCTGCTACATCTGCAGCTGCTGGGGTACATAGTTGCTGAACTTTGTTTCCACCCCCAGCAGCACAGATTCCAACAGGGACAAGGTTAAGGCTCCACTAAATCCCCTACAACTAATAAATAAACCCTTTTACAGGATTGGGTTGGACTTGGTGGGACCCTTTCCCAGACCTACCCAATCAGGAAAACGATTCCTATTAACTATCATAGATTTTGCCACACGGTTCCCTGATGCTGAAGCCCTCCGAAAGGTTGATGCCTTGTCAGTAGCTGAAGCCCTATTAAGGATTTTTTTGTAGATTGGGGTTTCCTCATGAAATAATTAGTGACAAAGGCTCAGCTTTCCTTTCTGATGTCATGAGGTGTTTATGGAGGTGTTGTGGAGTGAAACATATCACTTCTACCGCTTTTCACCCTCGAACAAATGCGCTTGTGGAAAAGTTTAAGGGTACACTCAGGCAAATGATTAGAGCATCATTAGAGCATCCCCTTTAACTGGGATAAAAAGTTACCCTATTTCCCCTTTGCCTACCGGGAGGTCCCCCAAGATTCCACGGGGTTCTTGCCTTTTGAGTTAATGCTGGGGAGGAATGTGAGGGTTCCCCTTAGCATTCTTAGGAAGAGCTGGAGAGGGGAAGTGGAAGAAGAGAAGAAGCCAGTAATCAATTAGATGCTCAACCTGCAAAATGACATGCATGAAGTCATGGAGCTGGCTCACACCAATTTAGCCAAAGGCCAACAAAGACAGAAGAGCTGGTACGACAAAGAGGCCAGAGCTAGAACTTTGGAGATTGGAGACAAGGTCTTGGTGTTTTTGCCCAAACAATCTAATCGACTGGAGGCTGGTTGGGAAGGACCATATATTGTTCAGGATAAATCGGACCCAACCACATATTGCACTGAGTTGCCTGCCACTGGTACATCAGAGGTCGGAGGTGGGGCTGTCCTAGTGCAGGCCAGAGATGGTGTCAAGCATCCGGTGGCCTACTTCGGTTGGAAGTTGTTGGATCGGGAGCGAGGCTGCTCATCGGTGAAAAGGGAGTGTCTGGCAATCATGTGGGCCTTGGACGAGATCGGGCCATGTGAGTGGAGCCAACGATTCATCCTACAAACTGATCATAAAGCACTGTTGTGGCTGCAGACAATGCAAAACCACCACAACCACCTTTTGCAGCGGTGGGCGTGGTGTTTACAGGAATTTCATGCGGAGATCCAGCATGTGGCCGGTCGAAAGAACATTGTTGCTGATGGACTATCTCGCAGGGAGTCTTCGAGCGCGGCTGGAAGGTGAGACATTGTCTTGGGACTTATTATTGTGCTCCTGGACTAAAATTGGAGCCAATAATTTGGACTTTGGGGACATTACTTGTTTTTCCTTTACAGGTGGTTTGTATTTGCATGCAAGTTATTATTATTGTTGTTATTTATGTTTGTTTATCCTGTTATCTTCCCAAAACCCTGCGTTAAGGACTAAGTATTTAACAAGTTCCCTACTCGGGTTTTAAAAGAAAGGGGGGAATATGTGGTGTAACCCCACAATTCAGTTCCCTGGTGTATGTCTGCATTAGTATGTTTAGAGTGCCTAGAATGTTGAACTGAGTGGGTGTGGTTTGTGATGTCTTAGAAAGGGTGGGGGGAGGAGTATATAAGGAGTGTTTGAGTGATGTCTGAGTCAGTTAGGTTTTATGTCAGTGAGTCGAGTTAGTGAGTTGAGTTAATGAGTCGAGTTAGTAAATGAAATGAAATGAAATGAGTTATGGGAGTGTGGAGTTGGGTTTGAGAGTTTTAGGTGGTTGGAGTTAGTGTGATATGGGAGAGTGTGTAGTGTGTGGGGAGAGTTGGGAGTTTGGGACTTAGGTTATTTATCAAGTGTTTGGTGTAGGCAGGTTTTAAGTTATTTTCTGGAACTAAGATTTTGAGAATTAAAATAAACTTATTTTTATTTTGTTTGCTACCAAAATCCTACGTGTCAGCTTGGCATTATTACCTGCTTTACTTTTAAATCTACACACACACCTTTGTACCCACAGCATCATAAATTTAAGTTAGATCCTTAATAACCAGCACTGATCTTTTCCCTCATTAGTAGGGGAAAGGTTTCATTTGACCCTCCCCTCAGGTTTTCAAGTGTTGATGCTTGGCCTGAGAAGGGTTTGTGCGCGTGGTCCTAAAGTGAAAAGGGCCGTGTCGTCGCAGTCATCTCTTAAACAAATTAGATGATTGGGTTGAAGAACATCAGGTTTTGTCCCCGATGCAGGCAGGCTTTCGCAAGGGGCACAGCACAATAGATCAGTGCTTTGTCCTGAACTATCTTATCCAAAAACATGTAAACAGTCCCCCTAAAAAGCTATATGTCACATTTGTAGATCTTTCATCTGCATTTGATTTGATAGACCGACAACGCCTATGGAAGAAACTAGATGCCGTCTCAATTGATAAACATTTGCTGCTTCTTATCCAACAACTTTATACTAAAACTGATATAAGAATCCGAGCTGGCACGGCAGGTTCCCTTTCTGATCCAATCCAGTAAGGGGAGTCAAACAAGGCTGCATCCTGGCACCACTCCTATTTAATCTTTACATAAATGACATCACACAGGAGCTTTCTTCTCCTGCAAACTTCCCTCCTGTGGTTTGGAAACAGAAGATCCCAGTCCTCCTCTATGCAGACGATATGGCTCTTATTTCATTGACCCAAATTGGCATGAGAAGATTACTCACCAAATTTGGAAATTACTGTAGGCAGGAAGGCCTATCCATCAATTACAGTAAGACAAAAGTGGTTGTGTTTGCCAAAATGCAGGAGCTGCATAAATGGAACCTGGATGGACACAGTATCGAACAATGCCGCTCATTCAAGTACTTAGGGCTTAATTTCTCCGAAAACACCCTATGGCATACCCATTTCGAAACAATTACATCTTCAGCTGCTCGTTTATTGGGACCTATAAAAAAACTGCTCTATACTGAGGGCTATCATTTAGTAGAACCAACCCTAAAGATCTTGCTTTTCAAAAGTTTCATCCTCGTCTTCTCCTTGATTGGGTGGTCGGTAGTAGACTCCAATCGCCATGTTCGTCTTATCCTTTGCCCCCTTTATTTTAACCCAGATGCTCTCAATGGCATCTTGTCTTCCTGTATCTCTGTGCAGAGATACGTATCTTTAACATACAGCGCAACTCCACCTCCCTTTCTGTTGCTTCTTTTTGAACAAGTTATACCCTTCAATCGCTGTATTCCAGCCATGGGAGTCATCCCACCAGGTTTCAGTTATCCCTATCAAGTCGTACTTGCCCTCATGTATCAAGAGTTCAAATTCGTCCTGTTTGTTGCCCATGCTCTGGGGATTAAGAGATATTGAAGACTATGTGCTTTATAGTCCGACTTTTCCCCTACATTTTGTGGTAGACTATCATTGGGTTTGGCTACACTCAGCTTTTGCTCCCCTTAGAATCATTGGGCACTGCTGGAGCTGTTCTCTCCATTGTGGCACAGAGGCCTTCTTCCATTGTTACCCCCCCAAGTTTATGTCTCCCTCCCCTGTTGGATTCAGTTTAAAGCCCTCCTGATTAAGTTCCTCATGCTGTGGCCAAACACATTCTTCCCAGTCCTTGTGAGGTGCAACCCATCCTTTGCCAGCAGTCCATCTTCCAGGAAGTGTAGCCCGTGGTCCCAGAATCCAAATCCCTCACGTCGGCACCACCTTCGTAGCCAGTCATTCACTCGGAGTATTTTTCTTTCCCTTTCTATGCCTCTTCCAAGTACTGAAAGGATGGATGAGAAGACTATCTGGGCCCCAAAATTCTTGAGTTCCCTTCCCAACTCTTCAAAGTCTGCTGTGATTTCTTTGTAACTCCGCTTGGCAGTATCATTTGTACCTTATGTCTCATAAGGTTGCCCCACCGCTGCCAGGAAGAGCTCCCCTCACCCTCAGGCATGTGGTAATTCAATGGTAAATAAGGCCTTTCCAAATGGTCAATGGCTTTAAAGGCATCAAGTGATAAAATGGGAAAGGATGCTTTAGACTTAGCACTATGTTGGACAAGATTTGAGACTCTTAAGATCTGGCCGGGCATGAAGCCCACTTGATCTGCATGAATATATTCATTGATGAAGGTATTCAAGCATCTGGTCATATGTCCGTAAATGAAGGACACCTTTTGGGGGCTTTGAGGCCCAGCCCAGTCCCATGTAGATGATCTGCACATGTCCATGTCCTAGTCATCTGTGCACCACAGCCCTTGGTTTAGTTGCTGAGCGGATTCTAGAGCAAATCCCTCCCCCCAGTTGAACCTGGCACATGGAGATGTCTATGTACTCCATTTTGCCCTTTGCTACATTTGCTTAATCTGTCTAGGTGCATTTGTAATCTATGAACTAACTGACTCCATTGTCATTGCGATATATATTTTAATTCTTGTGTGCTTAATAAAATCCCCCCTTTTTTGAAGAAGGCGTGTGTGTGTGTGTGTGTGTGTGTGTGTGTGTGTGTGCATCATTGGGTCACCTCTGCCAAGACGAACTACTGCCAAAGTTCAGAAGTCCTCCAGATGGGTGTGTCCCTGAATGCATGTATACTTGTACACATGTCTGGAGAGGACATTTGGTAACACCCTGCACTGATGTGCACAGATTTAGTGCAGGGCTAGCACGATTAAGCTGGTGGCACCAGGGAGTTTGGGCACCCTGTCCAGAGCTCCATTCAGTGCTGCTGGGCTACACTCCTCAGTCCTTGCTGCAGGCAGGCAGTCTGCCCTGTACTAGTGAGGGACTGGAAGGCCAGTTCAGCAGCGGTGCTGATCAGAGTTCTGGGGTGAGCAACACACCAAACTCGCCATCTTAATTATGCCACTGCTGCCCCAAATGTGCAACAGAAATCATTACCGAGAGCCTGTGTTGTATCTGTGGATCACTGGAGCTTATCAAGTGAAGAAAAGTTTCCTGGACCTGCCCTCAAAGCTATCTTTATTGCAAAAGGTGACTTAATGGAATGTTCCGGCAGCAGTGGTGCTATTGCCCAGCTTCCGTTGGTGTGCCAGGCCTGCCGGAGTGGAAAGGCCATCAGCAGCCCTGCAGCAGTTAGGCAGTTTGCTTGCGACACGTCTTTTTCCCCAGATAAGAATTGCCACACTGCCGCCCCCTCCACCGACTTCCTCATTTGGCTCCCCATCACAGCTTCCTTGCTTGGTGTGCAAGACTCATTAGGCAGGGAGTGGGTTCTAAAACTGAAGCCAAGTTGTCTCCTGGTCCTTGCATATGTGTGTGTGTGGGGGGGGGCTCCCGGCCCTCGGGGCTGAGCTGACCCCCATCTCTGCTCAGAATCCTGCCAATCAGAGATTCCCTCCCCTTCCCACCCCTCTTCCAGGGCAGCCCGTCTTCCGCTCCCCCTGCAGCAGCAGCGGCCCTCTCATGCTGGGGCTGGGCAGGGCCCATAGCTCACTGGTAAAGCATGTGCCTGCCATGCTGAAGGTCCCAGGTTCAATCTCTGGTGGGGCTGAGAAAGACCCCCACCTAGCATGTTAGGGAGGGCCAGACTGAGCAATGCTCATACTGCACATAGAGCCGTTTCTCACACGCCCATGTCCCCAGTTGCCACACTGTGAAGACAATTATTGTGCTCGGCAGGATGAACACCGTACCATCCAGCTGTGCCCTCCCTAGGAATTCTGGGATTCTCTAGCAGCTGGAATGCAAGGGAGCTACTTGCCCACCAGCCCAGGAGAGGCTTTCTAGCCACCAGGCATCTCATTGCCAGCGGGCTATTTCCTGTTGCATAGAAAGAGAAACCTGCAATCTGCCCCATGCCTGCTCCAGGTGTGCCATAATGACAAGGACTGCCCCAGGGATCCGAAATGCTGCCACCAGGGGTGAAGAATAGCCTGCTACAAACCCATCCAAGTTGAGACAATTTTGTAAAAAGGTGGCACGGTGCTGTGTGTGGCGCTGGCTGAACAAAAAGGTCTTCAGCTGGTGCTGAAAGCTTGTTAGACCTGGTGCTGCCCATATATGAGAGAGCGGAGGAATTCCACAGCCGGGGTGCCCTTCTGGAGGATGCCCTCTCTTGGGTTGCTGCATATCGAACCCCAGATGAATGAGGCACTATCCAGAAGGCATCTCCTCCACTCAATCTTCATCTCCGGGCAGGAACGTAAGGAGAGAAGGCACTCCGAGAGGTATGCAAGTCCTAAGCCACGTAGAGCTTCATTTGTCAGCACAAGAAGAACCTAGCTTATTGGCAGGGAGCACAACACTTTCAGAACTAGATATAAGAACACAAGAAGAGCCATGTTGGATCAGATCAGAGGCCTATCTAGTCCAGAATTCTGTTCACACAGTGGCCAGCCAGCTGCCTGTGGGAAGCCCAGTAGTAGAATACAAGTGCAATAGCACCCTCCTGCCCATGTTCTCCAGCAACTAGTGTACATAGGCATACTGCCTCTGATACTGGAGGTAGCATAGAGCCCTTCGGACTAGTGGTTATTGATAGCCTTATCCTCCAAGAATGATCCTCTGTCCAGAACAGGCAACTTCCCTAATTCCCAGACAAGGCAGCCACCCATCCAGAGTGCCTCCAACTTGTCAGGATTCAGCTTCAACTCATTAGTCCTCATCCAGACCACCACTGCATCCAAACGCTGGTGCGGGGCCTACACAGCCTCTCCTGTTTAAGATGATACAGAGAAATAGAGTTGGGTATCAGCAGTGTACTGATGAGTGATGACACTTTTCTCCAGATCGCCTAATGAGATTCAGCTCAACAGCTTCATATATATGTTTCATAGCATCGGGGACAGAATGGAACCCTGTGGAACCCCACAGCCTAACTGCCATAGGACTGAGGCATGGTCACCCAATGCTGCCCTTTGGATACAACACTGCAAATAGGAATGGAGCCACAGCAGTACTGTGTGTCCCTGACTCCCAGCCCATGGAGTCGGTCCAGAAGGATATCATGGTCAACAGTATCAAAAGCCGCAGAAAGATCAAGGCGAATCAATAGGTTTGCACTCCCCCCCGTGTCTCTCGTGATAAATGGCATCTGTCAGGGTGACCGAGGCTGATATTCCTAAGAGAATTCAAGAATACTTTGGATTCCATAAGTGTCTGTGGGTGGACCATCTTCATGCGTCCCTGCCAGAAAGAACTCTTGGCTCCACCTGCAGAAATACAGGAAAGGACACTCTGGCGCCATCCTGGCAGCCATGAAGTTCCGAGCCAGTCCTAGCAAGGTGGCCCCAGCATGGACCACCATCCAACACCACCCCTGAGCTCGCCTTCACCATCTCAGCTAGGAAGGCCGACAGGCAGGTCAACAAGCAGCACGCCAGCAGCATCCCTGTTCTCTCTCTCTGGCCCAGCACTGGATGCAAGCTCTCAAATCCTGCACTGGAGTGGAAGGTCCACCTGGCAAGGATGATGGGCCACAGCCACAGCCACTCCCACACCCCATCCCCTCAGTCTGTGCTGGTGCTGAACCAAGTACCCAGGTAGGCAGAGCTGAGAAAAGGCCAACCCTGCCCAAGTCCCCCACCCCGGTCTCAGTAATACATGCTGGGTTGGCCCCGCCATCCACAATTAAATTGTGGAGGGTAACGGTTTTATTTTGGACCAACCTGGCATCAACTAGCTGAGTTGGGAGCCAGGCCATGCACATATTACACTGGTGTTGAAGCAACTTCACTGGCTGCCTATTAGCTACTGAGCCAAGTTCAAGGCATATAAAGCCCTGAACAGCTTGGGACCAAGTTACCTGATGGGTCACCTTCCCCAGGACAGACCTGTGTGATCATTAAGGTCATCGGAGGAGGCCTTCCTGGTTGTAGCGCAACCTGCAGGTTGCCATCTTGCAGCAACCCAGAAGCGGGCCGTCTCTGTGGTGGCATCCACCTCATGGAATCCACCGCCCCCACCAGTATTTGGAAGGTGCCAACTGTGCCATGCTTTAGGCACCAATTAAAGACCCATCTCTTTACCCAGGGCTTCCCTGAGTGAGTCTCCACTGGAGCCAGTACAGGGCACTGCAATGGGCACATGGATGGCCTGCAGGGAAGGGTTCTCCTCCTTCCCCAGCTGCCGTCCACCACATGGAACAGTTCCCAGCTGCCAAAGAGACCGCCTGGGCTGGGCTTGGGGAGGGCCAAAGCTCACTGGTAGAGACGTGCCTGGCATGGAGAAGGTCCCAGGTTCAATCTCTGGTGGGGCTGAGAAAGGCCCCCACCTACGATGTTTGGGAAGGCCAGACTGAGCAATGCTCATACTGCACATAGAGCCGTTTCTCGCACCCCCGTCTCCCATTTGCCACACTGTGCAAGGAAGCGTCTGTGGTAACCCATAGTTTACAAAGACCTGCAGGAACAGAAAGGCTGTGAGGAGCCCTGCAGTGGTTAGACAGTTGGTTTGCAACACATTTTTTGGCCCAAAGAAGAGTTGGCATACTGCCACCACCTCCACCTGCTTCCTTCCCAATTTTCTCCCAGTTACACATACCCTGCTTGGATTGATAAAAGAGACTGACTGGGGACCGGGCGAGATCTACAACGGCCTCACGATGCAGTCGGGTGCTCTCCGGGTACTCGTGGGACTCCTGGCCCTCTGGGCTGAGCTGACCCCCACCTCTGCTCAGAAAAACCCTGGTAAGAGATGCCTGATCCTTCCTCTCCCTCTTTCCCCACCTGCAACAGCAGAACTCCCACGCTGGGGTTGGGGAGGGTCTCAAGCTCCCTGGCAAGTGGCAAAGGATGTGCCTGCCATGCAGAAGGCCCCAGATTCAATCCCCCATGGGGCTGAGAAAGTTCCCCCACCTATGATGTCAGGACCTTGTTACATAGTTTCATAGTTCATAGAGTTGGAAGGAGCCTACAAGGCTATTGAGTCCAACCCCCTGCTCAATGCAGGAAACTAGAGGAGGAGGCCTGACCCTGCTTAGCTTTTCACGCTCAGACAAGCTGAGCCAGCGGTGCAGGGCAGTTTGGCGCCCTAGGCGAAATGATATTTAGCGCCCCCCCTCTCGTGCCATGGGGGGGCCCTCCGGAGCAAAGTAGCCCTGCTCTGCAAACCCCCCCACCCCCGCGCTGCCACCACCAACCTACCTTCCCCCCGCCCTGGCTGCCACCGCCTCCTCCGAGGAGGAAGTGACGCGATCACGGGACCCCCGCGCTCTGTTTTTTGCCGGGGAAACCAGGGCAACAGGGCTGTTTAAGCCCTGTTGCCCTGGTTCCCCCCGCCAAAACAACGCGGGCGGGGCTCCGGAAGCGACGCGACGCGGAGAAGGTAGGGGGTGGGGGGCGGGGGGCGGCGGGGGGGGAGGCGCGGTGGGGGAGGTGCGGCGGCGGCGGGTGGGAGGGCGGGGGAGGCACGGCAGCAGCAGGCGGGGAGGCGCGGCGGCGCGGCGGCGGCGGCAGGTGGGCGGGCGGGCGGGGAGGCAGAGGCCTGGCGGGGGCGGCACGGTGGCAGCGAAGAGGAGCGCAGCGTTTCTGCGCCCTCTTCAGCCGCGCGCCCTAGGCAACCGCCTAGTTGGCTAGCGGTAGCGCCGGCCCTGTATGATGTTGGGGAAGAGCACACAGAGCAACGGCGAGACGTTCAAATTGCCACACTGTGCAGGCACCTGGGCTCTGCAGGGTGAAGATGAGCCCCCTGTTCCATGCAGCGGTGCCCACCCGAGCGATTCTGGGAGCCTCCAGCTGCTGAAATGCAAGGGAGCTACATCTAGAGCTGTGTGCAAGTGGCCGCTCGAAATTCTCCACCCTATTTGAGGGCAGGGAAATTGGACAAGTTCACCGAATCTCTACAGGGGGAGGAGAAATTCTCCACCCATTTCTCGCAGGTTGGCTCACCATTGGCAGTGGAGGCGGCACGGCTTCTTTTCTTTTCTTCTTCCAAAGCGTTGTTTCCTTCTTTGCATGCCCACTGCAACACTGTCGGCAGTCTGGCCTCCAGTCTGCATCCTCCACAATGCCCCATACCTGGCATCAGTAGTAACACATTGTGCGGCTGCTGTGATGAAGGCAAACTCCATGTGAAGCATAACTGGGAAAGGAATTGAAAATAAAACTGCCGAGATCATACTCCCCTTATACAAATCTATGGTGCGACCACACTTGGAATGCTGTGTACAGTTCTGGTCACCGCACCTAAAAAAGGATAATGTAGAGTCGGTACAGTTCCAAAAAGGGCAACTCAGTTGATCAAGGGGCTGGAGCCAGCCACTCCCTTGTGAGGAAGGGTTACAGGCAGCAGCTGGGATGGTTTAGCTTACAGAAAATGAGAGTGAGGGGAAACAAACCAGAATGAAAGCCTTGTGTAAAGGCACAATTCTGCTACACTGCAGCTGCACCACCACCGCACGACCTTGTAGTTAGAATCATAGAATCATAGAATAGTATTGCTGGAAGGGACCTATAAGTCCCCGCTCAGCCATGAAACTCACTGGGTGACTTTGGGCCAGTCACTGACTCTCAGCCTAACCTACCTCACAGGGTTGTTGTGAGGATTAAATGGAGAGGAGGAAGAGGATTATGTAAGCCGCCTTGGGTTCCTTGAAGGAAAAAAGGCAGAGTATAAATATAATAAATAAATAAATAAATATAATTGTATAGAGCGGCGGCGGCCAAGCGCGCCGGAGCAGGGTCCCGGCGCGTCACTTCCGGCGCGGCGGAAGTGATGACGGGACCGGCGCGGGCGGCTGTGTGCGATGGCGGCGGTGTGGCGTGCGATGGCGGCGGCGTGGCATACGATGGTGGCGGCTGCGAGCGGGTGGCGGTGAGGCAGCGAGGCGGCGGCGAGGGAGACTGCGACGGCGGTGACGTGAGCGGTGGCGGCGGTGAGCGGGTGGCGGTGAGGCAGCGAGGCGGCGGCGAGGCGGCGGCAGGCAGCGGCAACTTGAGCAGCACGGAGAACACTCTCCGCACCGCTCAGAAGAGTGAGATCGGGCTGCGCCGCCGCCGCGGAGAACTACAAACCCAGGGAGGGCTCGTAATGCATCCCTGGTGCAGCGGCGGCGGCGGCAGGAGCAGGGACGAGGGAAGGACCCGCCCATGGTAAGTGGGGGCGGCAGCGGCGGCGGCCCATGGAAGGAGCGGGAGGGTCTCCGCGGGAGGAAGGGCAGCTCTTCTTCCTCTCGCGGAGACCCTCCCGCTCCCTCCATGGGCTGCCGCTTTGGGAGTGACTCGGGACTCGAGACTCGAGTCACCATTTTGGACCTTGGACTCGAGACTCGACTCGAGACTCGGGTCCAAAGACTCGTGACTCGACTCGTGACTCGAGGCCAAGGACTCTTCAACATCGCTGCCCAGAATATTAACATAGAAAGGCAGAGAAATACAACCCCCCAGAAAAAACCCTGTGTAAAGAACACACTTTTCCTCCTGCATTAAAAATGGAAGAAGAAGCCTCAGAAAGACAGCAGGTTACGCCCCTCATGTAGAAAAGCCCTATATCTAGGTTCTCCTTTAAAACCAGGCATCCCAACTCTCCTGTTTTGGCTCAGAGGCCTCAAGCATTCGCTTAGAAATGCCTATCAACATGGTGTCCCTCCCCAGATGCCTATCTCATGCGTTAGCACTAAGGCCTCTTTGATTGGCTATCATGTTTCACCCGTATAAAGCTATGCTCCGTGGATCTGTCTAACCCTTTAAGACACCCCTCTGGCCACCTCCTTATGTTGCCAGAGGCAATTCAGTTAGGTAAACTTACAGCACACAGTGAGCTCTTTTCAGATGTTATATGGGTGGGGAAATGAATGCATGCACACGCGGTGTGCGCACATGAAGACGATACTGCAGTGGCAGGCTCCGCCTCTAAACTGCACGCGTTTGTTTCAACAGCCACGGGGCAGCCTGCCACTGCAAGGGAAGGCTTCTTCACTTTGCCAGTCCTGAACCCAGTGTCCTCCTAGGACAAGCCATTTCACTGGATCACCAAGCTCTCATATTTTGAGAAAAACAAAGAGAGGGGGGACATCTCTATCCTCACCCCTCACCATGCATAATTTTGTAAATACCTTTCCATCTCAAAAAGAAAGCAGTAAGCTTCCTTCTCCATCATATCCCTTCTTGAAATATAGCAGCAGGAACTGCACACAGTATTCTTATTGAAGGCACACACTGCAGCGTTATGAAATGAAATTCGGATGATTGCTGTTCTGTTTTCAGTCCTGTTCCTTAAATGGAGTCTGCTTTTTTCACTGCCCAGAAACATGGTGCTCAAAGTTTCAGTGAAATGTATGACCGTGACCCCAGTTTGAAGCCCAGGATTCAAAGACTGCATCCAGTGTGGTAGGGGCTTCCCCAGCGAGAGAGGAACTGACTCAGATCCCATCACCAAGCCTCTCAGCTCTTCTTTTCCACAGAGATTTGCTACCTTCCTGTCGTTGTTGGACCATGTTTTGCATACTTTCCCCGGTTTTTCTACAACTCCTCTTCTGAGAAGTGTGAGGATTTCATCTATGGCGGCTGCGGAGGGAACAGAAACAATTTTGGGACTTTGGAGGAATGTCAGCGCACCTGTGAAGGTAAGTGAGAAAGATAAGAGAGAAGCCATGACAGAACATAGTCTCCAATTGCCACAAAAATACAGGGAGCCTCAGGAAAACCCTTAAGCCATCCATCACAGCTTCTCACTTTGTCATGCAGTGTCCAGAATTCACAACTACGTTAAGCTGCTCTTATTTTATTTATTTATTTATTTCTTATATTTATTAATCGCCCATCCGGCCAGTTATCCGGCCAAATTGCAGCTAAGCTTACAGTTTTAATTTAGCTGCAATTGAATTTTGCCCATGGCCCCTTTAAGAGTAGGTCTGCTTAGGCTCAAACAGCCGCAGGGTCTCCACGGAGAGACAGACACTGCTAAGCTGGGAGGGCCAAGCGAGGATGTGTGTGTGTGAGCATGCGTGCGTGCATGTGCATGCACACGCATGCTCTACCTGCTGCCTCCGCTGCACGTCATTGCTGTGGGGAAGGGATTAGGTGGGTGAAAAGAAAAGGAGGTGGAGGCTGCACTCGCTGGCCTGGACCAAGGGAGAAGTGAATGAGGGAATTTATCATCACATGATTCCTATCTTTATATTGCCTAAGAATTTATTTCCTAACAGAGCTGACTCTGTGCCTCTAACAGGTGAGATACAGTGTCAGAAGGAAATGCAAGAAACTTCCCCTTCTCTCTGAAGTTCCATGTTTGGGGGTGTGGGGTGGATGGGTAAGCTTCACCTGCTGAATTTGTGCCAATCCTGACAATTTTAAAATAAAAAGAAAGAAATTGCCCTGCAAGCACTGACACCCCCCCACCCATGAAAAACACCAGATATCAACAATTAAGGGCTTAAGTAAGGTTTTTTTAAAATTACAAAAGCTACTTATAAAATATTATAAAATAATATATAATGTAATAATGTAATAATTATAATATATAAGATATTATAGAATAATATAATTCTGGAAAAGTCATCCTAGCACTGGCGCTGCTGCTGCCACCTCTTCTTCTAGCAAGGAGCAGCATTTCACAACTATCCCTCAATTACACAATACTTCTTCACACAATGCATAATCAATTTTCTGCCACAAGATGTGATCATCAGTGTTGTAGATTTAAAACATGGAGCTTCAGTGTTTAATACTGGATATATGTGCTCAAATGCAAGATATATGAATTGTGGGAAGGAAAAAGATTTATTAACCTCTAACCATGAGTTTTTAAAAAAGAATAAAGGTTGAGATATTTTGTCCCAGAATACATTTAAGGCATACCCTTTCTCCATAATTTAAAAAAAAAAAAACTGTTAGGCCTTCTGAGTCTTTTAACAAAGCATAGTCAATACTGGTGGCCCTCTTTGACAACTTATTATTGAATTTACCTAAATCTAATAGTGTGAGATTCAATTGTACACTTACTTGGGAGTAAGCCCTATTGAATTCCATGGGACATACTTCTGGGTGGTCATGCCTAGGATTGTGCTATAAGGCAGCAGTATTCTGGCCACTTCCTTGAGAGTAAAGCCCCATTGAAAGAAGTAGGAGTAGCTTTTGAATGAACATTTATAGCATCAGGCTGTAAAGCTAGACTTTCCTCCTATCGGAACTCCTGGAATAGCCCTTGATGGTCAGAGACTTATAATGGGCAGCTTCTCATGAATTTATTCTGAAGACTGACACAATTTGTGCCCTTAAAAGGCTTGTGCTCTGAACTTGGCTGTCAAAAATTAACCTCCAGATTGCCTTATTCAGCCCATAAGTCAAACATGCAAAAGGAAGGACATCTTCATGGAAACCAAGTCCCTGCATACACTTAAGCAACCTGGGTTTGTATATAGGGATTGGGCTTGCATCTTCTTGTAAGAGCATGTGTTCATTCATGCCTTCCTCTCTGTGCTAGGTTAAGACCATAAGACCATAAAAAGAGCCCTACTGAAAAGGCCTATCTGGTCCAGCATCCTGTTTCCCACAGTGACCAACCAGAGGCTCTGTGGGCTTAAAGTGACGACGTGTGAAGCTGGCCAATATATCCATCAAGGAATTGAGTTTATTTAAATACTATTGGAATATCAAATTTCATAACATCAACCCATATCTTTAATTCTCTCTTATGAGTGGAGCAATCCTAATGCCAGGAATTTGCAGGGGAGGAATTCAATCTATGTTCCATCCATGATACACCCCAGCTCCCTCTTACACCTACCCCAGTTTTGGCTGCTCCACAGGCAGAATTTAGACTGCAGTGCAGAGCCCTCTTGCTGGTAGAGACTTCCATTGGCACTGGGGTAGGGCTGCTTTGCTCGAAGACGTTTCTTTCCACTTCCGCTGCACCCTAATGTCGCTCAGGTGGTGGATTTTGCACATAGAGGTGCACCCTAAACTCTTGTCTCTCTGTCTCTCTCTCTTGGTGTGCGTTTATTATATATATAATAAAGGGACACTTCAGTCAGAGCAGCTAGACTGGTGGGGACTAGGAAGAGGGCCTTTTCTGTGGCGGCCTCCGTACTGTGGAACTCTCTCCCGAGTGACCTCCACCATGCCCCCTCTCTGCTGAGCTTCTGCTGCTCACTAAAAACTTGGTGGGAATATGGGGTGGGTTAAGATTTTAAAATTTTATACTGTTTTAAATGTATTTTATCCTGTTTTTATCTTGTGTACATCGCCCAGGGTTGCCGGTTGCCGGCCAGATGGGCGATAAATAAATGTAAATAATAAATAATAAATAAACAGTATCAAAAGCCACTGAGAGATCGAGGAGGACTAGAAAGGAGCAATCACCCCTATCCAAAGCCCTCCTCATATCATCCACCAAGGCGACCAAGGCCGTCTCCATCCCATATCCAGGCCTGATGCCGACTGGCATGGATTCTGATTCTGATATCACAGCTTCATACTTTGTTATGCAGATTCCCAATTTGTTATGCAGAGCCACGCATTCCCCTGCCTCCTTCCCCAAGCTATTTAGCTTATCTGTGATTTTGCCCATGGACCCTTTAAGCAGGAAGGGAACAGACCGAGGATGTGTGTGTGTCTCTGTGTGTGCGCGTGTGTGTGCGCATGTGTGCATGCACTCGCTCACTCTACCTGCTGCCTCTGACCAGGGCCCCCGAGGTAAGTAAGACCCATTGAAGACATTTGTACTTACTCCCGAGTAACTGTGCGTAGGATTGCACTGTTTGTTTTAACTTAATTCAAGTTAGTTAAATTCTGTAAGATTATTCCAGTGTTTCTTTAAATCTAAATTGTGTGAATAGAACACAAAAAGTGCTTTAAACTGGGGCCTTTCCACAATAACAAACAACAACAAAGCTGTTCAGCCCCTAAAGTTACTCCTTGTGCTTAAAAACCAGAGCTGTGGAGGTGTTGGAGCAAAACGCTGAGGGGGC
The DNA here is from genome assembly GCA_021292165.1 of Shinisaurus crocodilurus. Taxonomy (NCBI): domain Eukaryota; kingdom Metazoa; phylum Chordata; class Lepidosauria; order Squamata; family Shinisauridae; genus Shinisaurus; species Shinisaurus crocodilurus. The sequence continues at coordinate 107,396 of JAHFWL010000067.1, forward strand.
TCAAAACCCCAATGTGTCTTTCTGTATTTTCCCCAACCCAAAAGCTCCCCCTCCTTCGCATCTCCTTCTTTTCTTCTTCTTCTCCAACTGCCCTGAACATGCCGGGACCAATCCGCAATTATAAAACGAAAAGAAAGAGATTGCCCTGCAAGCACTGACCCCCCTCATGAAAAACACCAGATATCATAGAATCATAGAAAAGTAGAGTTGGAAGGGGCCTACAAGGCCATCGAGTCCAACCCCCTGCTCAATGCAGGAATCTAGGTCAAAGCATCTCTGACAGATGTCTGTCCAGCTGCACCTTGAATGCCTCCAGAGTGGGAGAGCCCACGACCTCCCTAGGTAGTTGATTCCATTGTCTTATTGCTCTGACAGTCAGGAAATTTTTCCTGATGTTTAGGTGGAATCTAGGTTCCTGTAACTTGAGCCCATTATTCCGTGTCCTGCAAACTGGGATGACCGAGAAGAGATCTTTGCCCTCCTCTGTGTGACATCCCTTCAAATACTGGAAGAGTGCGATCATATCTCCCCTCAGTCTCCTCTTCTGAAGGCTAAACATCAACAATTAAAGGTTTAAGTAAGGTAAACATTTTTTACAAAAGCCACTAATAAAATATTATAAAATAATGTATAATATAATAATGTAATAATTGTATAAGATTTTGTGTGCTTCCTCTAATAACTTTTGTACTTGACCATGCTCTTTGGTTGTCTGGCCATACCCTTGGCCCCGCCCTCATGTTGCCTGGCCACGCCCTCTTGATCACACCTTCATGTTGCTTAACCATTCCTCTTACAAATTCACATGTGTGTCCCTATTTTCATCTGTGAAATGTTGGAGGGTATAACATGGGAATATCCGTGTTAGCTTCCTTCCCTGCATCCGTCACCTCCCTAATATGGCTTTCGGAAAAGAGATTTTGTGGCCAGTGGGGAAGAATCCAGAGTGCTATGGGCCCCCGAGAGTCCAACCATAAAGAAATCACTGTCAATGGTCCGCTGCCCCCAAGGGCAAAGGGCAAGCTACGGAAGGGACCAGGTTGGGACTGCTGCTCTCTTTGCTGCCCAACCCCTTCGGTCATGGCTGTGGTTGGTTTCTAAAGAGAGAGGTTCCGGGGTCCTAACAGCTTCTGACAAGGGCGGCCACCCCCTAATCCCAGCGGTGTGGAAGGTGGCTGTGCTCACTCACCAGTGGGACAACAGGACTACGGGTATGTCCAACAAATCATGTTGAAGGGCTGACTTAGCCAGAAAAAGACCATGTGATCAAATTAACCTCAAGGGGGAATGGGGGGGGATGAAGGGGGAGTGGCTTGCTCAACTAAGCAAGCCGAACAGTTGAAAGCATCTCAGGAAAAATGTGTATTTGTTCATTCACCTTTGGCAACATCAAAAATTCTTAATGAACAAAGGATCTGTACGACTGTAAGAGCCATAAAGTGTTGCTCAGACTTCAGCTCTGGCGGGTGCTTCTTATCCCTTTGGCTTGTACCCCTTCCTCCTCCTCCTCCTCCTCCTCCTCCTCCTCCTCCTCCTCCTCCTCCTCCTCTTAGTGCAGAACCTGAGGCTAGACGTAGCAGGAGGGGAATAGGGCTGGCGGGGGCCAAGACTCGTCCGTGCTGGGGAAAGCGGGCACTCTCCCTGCGCACAGGCGAGTCCCCTTCGCTGGGCCTGTCCCACCTCCTTCTTACTTTCCCCACTGCAGCAAGGAGGCACGGGGGGGGGGGAGTCACTGGAGTCCCCATCAGAGAAGTAAAGGGGACTCCGCCGCCTCTCCTTCGGCCACCCCGCCTCCTTCCCACAATGAGGCAACGGAAGGAGCCTCGGGTCGGCTTGGCTGTGTGTGGGGTTTCCCCAGCTGGGAAGGCCCGTGTGCAGGAGCACCGCGTGGAATGCCCACTTGGCGCTTGGGCCAGGGAGCATAGATGCCAAAGGTCGGCGTGGCCAAGCACACTGCTGCCAAGGGCACGGTCACATGCACCTGATGCCATATGGCCCAAGGAGGGCAGTGGGGGGGTCGTCTGCCCCACCCCACCCCAAATTAGTTCTACACCCGTGTCTTCATGTCTCTGACAATCTCTCTCTCTCTCTTTACCCAGCATAACCATGAAAGATTTCCAGAACCATCGACAGCAGCCCATGCCGAGTCCTGACCAGAGCCCACCACTGCATTCTGTTTCCAACTATCCTGACTCGCCTGTCTGAACCACCTATCCACCCCACCCCATTTTGCTGATGGTGCCAGTTTTGCTGGACCATCATCCTTCCTTCCCTTGACAATAAATGGTTACCTACATCTGCATCCTGAGAGTCTGGAGGCTTTTTGCTGGGTGGGGGTCTTCTTTTCATTCCTCTCTCCAAGGTCCGCCCCCCAAGTTTCATAGATTTCATAGATCATAGAGTTGGAAGGAGCCTACAAGGCTATCGAGTCCGTCCAACCCCCTGCTCAGTGCAGGAAAATAGAGGAGGGGTCTCCCATCCAAGTAATAACCAGGCCTGACCCTGCTTAGCTTTCCACACTCAGACAAGCTGAGCCAGCATGAGCCACAGGCTGTTACCATCCAGAAAGTGAGAGAGCCAGAAGCAGCAGCTCCGTTTACAATTGACATTTAAAGCTGCCTGAGCTAATGGTCACTGACATGTCTTCTGGTAGCAAATCCCACACGTTAATGACATAATGTGTCAAGATATTGTCTTTTAAATTTTTAAACAACAAACTTTAAACTTTTCCTGGGGAAAAAGTTAATAGAAAAACATTTTTATCTCTGAATAGATACAGTTATACAAAACACAAAACATACAAAACAGAAAAACATACACATGTAAGATCAGTAGGGTAATGAAATGATGATGATGATGATGATGATGATGATGATGATGATGATGATGATGATGATGATGATGATGATGCAGCCTGGGAAAACAGCCTCAGTAGACTGTGGCCCTGTTTTCTCCAAGTCTCTTCCCAGAAATATCTTACTGTCATGTTTCCAGCATTGTCTTTACCGGTTCTCCAGTTTCAGCAGCTCTTTCCTTCCTCTGGGCTTATTTCTCCCCCCCCCCCATGGATTTTCTCTTCTGTTCTTCTGTCCTCTTTGAATTTCTGCTCTTCTGCCTCAGGCTTTTATTTCTTAAAATTAGCCTAGTTCCCTCCCCGATCCAACCAATCAGGAGGGTACTGTCTTGTTCAGCTTCACCCTAAGTTCCTATCTCCTCCCTCTGACCTCTTGTTAAGCCTCCTGCAAATTATGGGTAGTATTGCATGTTAGTCCTACATAGAATAGATCCATGGAAATGAATTGGAGTCTCATTTATTTCAATACATCTACTCTATGTAAGACTAACATTGGCTACGACTTCATGTTATTTTTCATTCTATGCCAGACTGCCAGTGTTCTCCAATCTTGGGTCCCCATATGTTTTTGGCCGACAACTCCCAGCATGCCCCAGCCAGTTGGCTGGGGCATGCTGGGAGTTGTCGGCCAAAAACATCTGTGGACCCAAGGTTGGAGAACACTGCTCTATGGAGACATGATGACTCCTATATCCAAGTAAACCATTTTGCAAACTTCATTATCTCTCTCACCTTCTCTTGAACCTCCTGCCAACTTCCTTATCTCCTCTTCTCCTGCAGACACCATGGCTCCTTGAGCCTTCTGCAAACCCTTGGCCTCCTTAGCCAACTTCCTGACCCCCTTAAGGTTTAACTAAACTTTTGACCTTTTGGCAGAAGCTGACCAGCTGACCAGCACACAAAATGATTTAACCCCCTAATATCCAAAAAGCAAAATATATACAAAAATGGAAGGCTCTTTTGTGGCTTCACACATGCCTAAAAACTGGATACTGTGGGAGAAAGTAGCCTAATCGGGAGGATAGGAGGGGAGGTTGGGATGGTGGTGGTGAAGCACTGCAGTCCTCACTCCAAATCAAATCTGAATCAGTGAGGTCGTGTCCTCTGCCACGAGGCAGTCAGCTCGCCCATACCTTGCCTGGTGAGGGAGGGGAGGACGGCACCACTTGTCTCAGGATCCTAGCACTCTCCTCACGTGTCTCCATACCCCTGGGGGGGGCATGCACCGCAACTTGAAAGCCAAACAGCCAAGCAGAGCAATACAGGAGCAGTAAAATAGAGCGGCAATTGCGAGCCAGGAAAGCCTGGGCGAAGAAGTACCTTTTCAGGAGGCATTTGAAAGATGCCACATTTTCTGCCTCCGGAACTGCAGACTGAGAGTTTTCCAAAGGGTGGGTGCCACTACTGAGAAGGCCCACCATCGAGGTACTGTATTAAGTGGCGACATTCCATTAATTTTGGGATGACCAACAAGGCCTCTTTTGAAGTTCTTAAGGGTTGGTTGGATATAAATATGGGAAGGCGCTCTGCTAGATATCCTGGCCCCAAGTTGTTTAGGGCTTTATATGTCAGCAACATAACCTTGAACACGGCTCAGTAGCTAATAGGCAGCCAGTGCAGTTCTTTTAGCACAGATCTTATGTGAGCATAGCTGGGTGTCCCAGTGCGCACCCTCGCTGCTGCACTACTCTGCCGTAGCTGCAGCTTCTGAACCAGGCCCAAGGGCAGCCCCACATAGCCCCAGATTACAGTAGTCTAATCATGAGGTCATCAGTGCATGGATCACCGTGGCTAGGTTATCCCTAACCAGGAACAGACGTACTTGGCATACCTGTCACAAGTGGGTTATGTCTGGATTGGTACCCATGTGCACTTGCCTGTTCCAACCCCACATTCCCCTGAGAGGCACACTATCTTTTGCTAGAGTCTAACTAACATGCATTACCTCAAGCGTAGGTAGGTATCCTTATTCCTATACTAAAACACACTGACTCACTTAGAAATACAAATAATACTTTTATTGCACGAAAGACAGAACAGATACAGACTCCTCACTCACAATCCTCTTATGTTTTAAGTTACAGTTGAATACCAAGGCAGCAACCATAAACCCATTCACAGCCACACTTTCTATGTCTAGGAGAGAAGGTTCAGAGGAGGGCAACAAAGATGATAAAGGGACTGGAAACAAGGCCCTATGAGGAGAGACTGAAAGAACTGGGCAGGTTTAGCCTTCAGAAGAGGAGACGGAGGGGAGATATGATCGCACTCTTCCAGTACTTGAAGAGATGTCACACAGAGGAGGGCCAGGATCTCTTCTCGATCATCCCAGTTTGCAGCACACGGAATAATGGGCTCAAGTTTCAGGAACCCAGATTCCACCTAAACATCAGGAACAATTTCCTGTCAGAGCAATAAGACAATGGAACCAACTACCTAGGGAGGTGGTGGAAGCATCCAAGGTACAGCTGGACAGCCATCTGTCAGGGATGCTTTGACTTGGATTCCTGCATTGAGCAGGGGGTTGGACTCGATGGCCTTGTAGGCCCCTCCCAACTCTACTTTTCTATGATTCTATGAAGCCCCTGTGCTTTGACAGCCCATGGAAATCAATAGAGCATGGGTGGGGGCAGAGCCCCACTGAAACAAGGAGGAGAGAAAGCAGAACCCATAAGCCATCACCATCTGCATCGCTGCATCCAGAGAGGCTAATCCTTGGTGCTTCAGCTGTTGGGCGGTAAAATGATGATGATGATGATGATGATGATGATGATGATGATGATGATGATGATGATGGTGTGGCTGCCGAGGGTGAGCTTAAAGAGAGAGCTGGAGTCCATACTGGAAAACCTGACATCTTATACTTTTGGTCCCCCTGTTTCTCTGATGCAGGGGCTGCTCAGATGAGTCAGTAAAACTGCCTAGGTGTCCTCACCTAATTCCTCATTGTTCTATTGTGTTTTGCCTTTTAGTTAGACATTTCTTGTTGACTAAACATTTCTTTAATTATTTCTTGCTGTATTTTATTCTGTTTATTTCCTCTCTACCAACATCCAATAAATCCCATCATCTCTCAAATTATTTACACAGTCTGGAGTCTTCTTTTCTCTCTGTGTGCATCACTTCCTCCCATCAAGACAGAAACCTCCAGTTAAACTTTTAATGGGCATCCTTATCTTTAACACAACCAGTCATTAGATGGATGGTTCAGCACATTTTGCCTTCTAGCACCAACGGTTACTTTAGTTCATACTTGCATCAAGCTTTGCAGCATTCCAAGCCTAGTTAGATGCTTTGCCTCCTTTCTTCATGAGTATTTCATATTTAGCCATCCTAGGAGGGATAATTAAATCATTAAAAAAATTCATTGTAACATACCAACCGAAGTTGCTAATGGGTGCTCCAGGCCACTGAGGTCATCTGGCCTCCAGTGGCAGAGATGGATCCAGGAGCACCCCAAACTACGTACCTGCTCCTTCAGAGGGAGTGCAACCCAATCCAGAACAGGGAAACAGCCCAATTCCCAGACCCAGGAACTGCCAGCCCACAGGGCCTCTGTATTACCGGGATCTGGTTTCAGTTTATTAGCCTTCATCCAAGCCATAACTGCATCCAGGCACTGGTTCAGGACGTGCACGGACACTCCCAGTTCAGATCTCTCAGAGAAGTGGAGCTGGGTGCCGTCAGTGTACCGTTGCCACTCCCAGAGACTGGAAATATCTGCAGAAAGGTCATTGGGTCGGGGATGGTTTGTTGCAAAATCTTGTTGTAGAGAGAAGAATGTCCACTATCCCCACCACCATGATGATGCCCACCTGCTTCCTTAATCTGCTGCTTCTGAAAATCCCTGTTGAACCCAGGGCCAGTGCAAGGCAGTTTGGTGCCCTAGGCAAGATCAGATATTTAGCGCCCCACCCTTCCCACTTGAGCCCTCCCTCCCTCCCTCCAGCCCTATGCTCCTGGCGCCCCCTTTAGCCCGGCACCCTAGGCAGCCGCCTAGTTGGCCTAATGGGAGCACCGGCCCTGGTTGAACCTGATTGGTGGGATATAAAAGAGCAGGCAGGCTGGGTGGCTTCCTCCGAAGTGGACTCCGAAGCCTGTCTGATCATGCAGCCTGGTGGCTTCCTCCTCCTCGTGGGGCTCCTTGCTCTCTGGGCGGGGCTGACACCCATCTCCGGTCAAGATATTCCAGGTAAGTGATCCTTTCTCCTCCTTTGGGCAGGTGAGACAATGACTGGGTTCACACAACATGACAACCCCCCTGGCCTATGAGTCTCTCAGGTGGTTGTACTATTGTGCGAACCTGTCATGACTTATTCGGGTTGGTCACCCTGACGGCCCATGGCCTGTTGTAGGTTTCATAGAATCATAGAATCATAAAAAAGTAGAGTTGGAAGGGGCCTACAAGGCCATCGAGTCCAACCCCCTGCTCAATGCAGGAATCCAGGTCAAAGCATCCCTGACAGATGACTGTCCAGCCGCACCTTGAATGCCTCCAGAGTGGGAGAGCTCACCACCTCCCTAGGTAGTTGGTTCCATTGTCTTATTGCTCTGACCGTCAGGACATTTTTCCTGATATTTAGGTGGAATCTGGGTTCCTGTAATTTGAGCCCATAATTCTGTGTCCTGCAAACTGGGATGATCGAGAAGAGATTCTGGCCCTCTTCTGTGTGACAACCCTTCCTTCAAGTACTGGAAGAGTGCTATCATATCTCCCCTCAGTCTCCTCTTCTGAAGGCTAAACATGCCCAGTTCTTTCAGTCTCTCCTCATAGGGACTTGTTTCCAGTACCTTTATCATCCTTGTTGCCCTCCTCTGAACCCTCTCCAGTTTGTCTGCGTCCTTCTTAAAGTGTGGTGCCCAGAACTGGACGCAGTACTCAAGATGAGGCCCAACCAGTGCCGAGTAAAGGGGAATTATCACTTCACATGATTTGGAAGCAATACTTCTATTAATGCAGCCCAAAATAGCATTTACCTTCTTTGCAGCCACATCGCATTGCTGGCTCATATTCAGTTTGTGATCTACCACAATTCCAAGATCCTTCTCACTTGTGGTATTGTTGAGCCAAGTGTCCCCCATTCTGTAACTCTGCATTTGGTTTCCTTTCCCTAGGTGCAGCACTTGGCATTTATCCCTATTAAATTTCATTCTGTTGTTTTCAGCCCAGCGCTCCAACCTATCGAGATCTCCTTGAATTTTGTTTCTTTCTTCCAGAGCATTAGCTGTTCCACCCAACTTTGTGTCATCTGCAAATTTGATAAACATTCCCTGGACCTCCTCATCCAAGTCATTAATAAAAATGTTAAAGAGCACTGGGCCCAGGACCGAGCCCTGTGGTACCCCGCTTGTTACCTCTCCCCAGTTTGAGAAGGAACCATTGATAAGCACCCTTTGAGTCTGATTCTGTAGCCAATTGTGGATCCACCTGATAGTTGTTCCATCTAGCCCACTTTTAGCTAGCTTGCTAATCAGGATATCATGAGGCCTGCATACCATTATATTTGCCACTCATATTAGATGCGTTATCATAAGACTGACCCCTACAGTCTTTGATGGAAATTCCATTTTCATCCATGAACTGCAAAATAATGTTTGCTAGCTCCATACCAGTGTGTCCGTGCATTGGAATGAATTTCGTAAAACGCTCCACTGGGCCACTAGGTAGTACATAGCGAAATATAATTGTTAGTTGATCACAATGTGCTATGTCAGGGGTGGAGTCAACAGAAATTGAATAATATTTGGCTTCTTTTATCTCGTTTATGATTTGCTGCAGCACTTGCTGACCAATCAGTTCAATAAACTCATCACATATCGTTGATGATAAGTACCTCCACGTTTTTTAACCTCTAGGGCAGTCTTCCCCAACCGGGGCCCTTCCAAATGTTTGGGGCCCCAGCTCCCATCTTCCCCAGCCACTGGCCATGCTGCCTGAGGCAAATGAGAACTGTAGTCCAAAATATCCAAGAGGGATATTTGGTGAACTCTGTTCTCTGGGGTTTTTCAAAATAAAACTTAAAATGCCACACAATTCCCCATGAAAGCGCACGTGCACACACACACACACACACACACACACACACACACACACAGTATTAGCCAAGCAGGTGACATTTTGCAGGCGGCAGGAGGATCAACACCCCCAAAAGGCAGACACACCCACCCACAAACACACAGCCCTCTCTTACGTTCAGTTTGGCTCACAAAAGAGGGAAAGCCCTTTTACAGAAAAAAAGGAGAAGGAGAAAGAGAACTTGCAGATCAAAAGAGTCAAACTTTTGAACCTTACCTGTGCAGAGCAGGGCCATCAGGACCAGCGGCAGGTAAAGACCATCCCAGAGGTTTGTCCCATAGCAAGCAGAAGTCATGGTGGAGATTTTGGAGGCGGGTGGGCAGAGAGGGGTCGCTTGACGGAGCAAAAACTCAAAAACTCCTGCAGCTCATCAGTAAGGGTCTTCCCAATTTCCCCCAAATTATTTATTTAAAAAAAAAAAAAGTAGCCACAACAAAAAGCCAGGAAGCTTAGCTTGACCAAGAATAATTGTGTTGTTCTTGTTGCTTTGTTTCATTTTTGTTTTTTTGTTAAACTAGCATTTGAACAATTGAGCTGCGAATCAGAAAGATCTTTTGCTTGAGGCTGGAGAGAGAGGTCCCTTCTAAATCTGAATATTACAGACCCTAGCAAGCCCCCCATGTGCTTCAGCAAGAAGTTCTCACAAAGAAATGTAGTAACAGTGATTGAAATGCAAAAAGCTACCGAAATGCTAATTTGAGAACAACAGTTCTTGCTAGGTCTTGCCTCAAGCCTGTAATGCAGATGTGCTTAGAACACCTTTCTAATCTTGAAAAAATAATTAATTATGCTGAATGATAACGATCAGAGCTAACTCGAAGGGGGAAAAAATCACGCCGCGCGTCCCTATAATTGTGGGCCTATTGTCTGGTAGGGGCCTGGGGCTGCAGCTCCAATAGCCCCTATCTTAATCCAGCCCTGGCTGTTCCAGTCCTCTGACCTTTTCTTCCAACAGCGTGACCAGCTTGCACTTGTTGCACGTGTAGGCCATGTTGCCCTCAGGCAGGAAAACAAACATTGCACACACATTGCAGGTCACCACCACTGCAGATTCCTTTCCTTCCATAGTTCTCAGTTTCCTTTAAGTTTCTGCCTTTCTTTTTGTACTGGAATGGCTGGTGCCTTGTCCTGCCTTCCCTGAATGTTAATAACAGAGTCCCCCTGGTCTATAAGTGTGAGGTATTGGAACAAAACAAACAAACAGATCCAGAAAATTTCTTAGTGACCTCCCCCTTGACCTCCGCTGCCGAACTCCGCTGCCAAACTCCTGTTTGCCCTCCCTGTTCGCTCGCTCTCTGGGAGCCTGCTTGCCTTATCACAGTCCCGAAAACAGCTGGAGCCTCTCTCCTGTTGTGCTCCTGCTCAGCTGGGAGTCCAAACCCAGATGACACAACAACCCCTGGGGTAACCCAAAGGGCTACAGAGTCACTTGGCAAGAGTGGCAAGAAGCCCTTGCCGCTCTTGCCAAGCATCGGCTAGGTGAGCACCGCTGGCAGCCACCCCCAAAGTGCCCAAGCGGCACTTATGGGCAGCTGTCTGAGGCGCTGAGCACGGCGGGGTGGAGCGAGCGGCTGCCGATGTTGGCAGAGCGGGCTTGCTCATGATCAATCCCACTCTGTTGGCGTTGGCCGTCCTGAGCTCCTGCCAAATCATGCCGGCAGAGCCTGATCTCGTGAGCAAGCCCACTCTCATGCTGGCGAGCAAGCCTCGTGAATGAGCTCGCTGTGCCAACATCGGCAGTGGCTTCCCGGCATCCCTCACCCTGGCATGCGCGGTCTCACACCAGCCAGTGAGGTATGCCAGCGATCCCTGCTCCCCCCTCCCCTCTCCCCGTCCACAGCTCTTTGCCCCCCACCCTTCAGAATGACAGCTTGAAGGATGCAGCCGCTTCGAACAGCAGCACCACATTGTATCAGGATCCAAGGTAGAAAGACTCGGTGCTGGCTCTCTCATGAGCTGCGGTGAGCCGGGTGGCTCACACGGTGAATTGGCTGGGGCGGTGTATTGCTTGCCACGCCACTATCGGCCACCGCGAACAGCCACATTTCTTCAGCTGGCTCTGGAAGCAGTTGCTGCTGTTGCGTGCCCACCAACTATGGAGAGTGACACTTCCTACCTACTGCGGCATTTGCTGCAGCACGAAAATGGATGGACTGCCTAGAGGGCCTGATGCCGTGTGACAGTGGGCTGAATCATGGGTTATGGTGTTCTGTGCACCCAGTCACACTAAGAAACCAGGGTTTGTTGACTACAAAAAAGCCACAAAGAGAACCCATAGTTTGTTATTGGGTTGTGAACTGTGGCTTGTTCATGGTTAAAAAACCATGCTTTGTTAGCACGGCTGGGTTCACACAACACAACCCATGGCTCAAGGACAACTCACACTCCTACGTCTAGTACTCTTCTCTGCCGAGCCATTTCACCACATCACCAAGCACTAGTATTTTGAGAAAGACAGAAAGAGAGGGTGAACCTCTCACTCCTCAAGATGCATAATTTTGTACAGAGTTATCTTATAATCAAGCTTTCCCTCTCAATAAGAAAGCACCAATCTCCTCACTCCATCATATCCCCTTTGGAGGTATGGTAGCCAGAACTGCAAACAATTTTCTTATTTGAGGAACACATCATAGCATTATGTAACAGCATTAGGACGACTGCTGTTCTGTTTTCAGTCCTGTTCCTAAAGCAGAGTCTGGCACAGAGCTCAAAGTTTCAGTGAAATGTATGACCGTGACCCCAGTTTGAAGCCCAGGATTCACAGACTGCATCCAGTGTGGTAGGGGCTTCCCCAGCGAGAGAGGAACTGGCTCAGATCCCATCACCAAGCCTCTCAGCTCTTCTTTTCCACAGAGATTTGCTACCTTCATGCCTATAGTGGACCATGCAGAGAGTATTTGCACCGTTTTTTCTACAACTCCTCTTCCAAGAAGTGTGAGGAGTTCATTTATGGTGGCTGCGGAGGGAACAAAAACAATTTTGGGACTTTAGAGGAATGTCAGCACACCTGTAAAGGTAAGTGAGAAGGACAAGAGAGAAGCCGTGAGAGAGCCTGTCTCCCTGCAAACTCAGGAATCAGGACAGACCTCAGCCGGGGCCTGGGAAGCAGATCCAAGTCAGAGGAAATCAGGAAGCTGCCTCACAGCAAGTCAGGCTTTGTCCCCATCTAGGCCAGCACTTGAGCTGGCTGCAGCCTTCGGGGCCTTGAGCCAAAAAACCTCTTTCCCACTACAGTATATCTGCTACTTGATGGTTCTTTACATGCCCTGGCCAGAGCCTGAATCTGGGAAGGAGTTTCTGCATGCAGAGCACGTGCTCTGCTAGTGCTACTAGTATATGGACCCAACACTGGCCTGTTTATTCAGCTGGCATCCCAGAGTATTGTGGTAAAATATAATTTCAGTATATGATTTCTACGGTATATAATCACATAACTTGCAACAAATATTTCCTATGCTTTTACTTGTATGTAATCCTATGCTACTCTGTATGTAAAAAGTTCTATCTCACATAATGCTAATACAAAGGGCCTCTAAGGGGCCTCTTGATTTCTTGTGAACTGTTGAAGTAAACCTGTGTCTAACAGTTAATTGGTATTGAGATAAGGAGAAGTTACTTCAAAGATGCCTTTCACTCCCTAAAAACTCCTCAGTATACACAGGTCAATTAATTGTTATTTACTGCTTGAAAAAGAAACCAGATATTGTAAAAACATCATTATGTCAGCAGGCTGAAAGCAAAAAGTAAGGTAATTACAACCTCCGTTGTGGAACTTCAGTATGCTGATGATAATGTGGTCTCCGCACATTCAGAGGACGATCTCCAAACTATCCTAAATGCTTTTGCAGAAGCATACGAAAAACTTGGTCTCTCACTTAACATCAAAAAAACCAAAGTGCTTCATCAGCAAGTGCAAGCCAACCCTTTGGTGATGCCATCTATCCAGCTTGGCGGGACAATACTGGAAAATGTCGATCATTTTCTCTATCTTGGCAGCTATCTTTCTGTTACAGCTAACATCGACAGTGAAATCCAGCATCGTCTGAGCTCCGCAAGTGCCGCATTTTCTCGAATGAAACATAGAGTGTTCGAGGATCGGAATATTTGTAAGAAGACCAAAACACTGGTTTATGAAGCCATTGTATTACCAACTTTATTGTATGCCTGCGAAACATGGACTATCTATAAACGTCACTTCCACCTCCTTGAAAGGTTTCATCAACGTTGCCTCCGGAAAATCCTGCAAATTACTTGGGAAGATAGGCGAACAAATGTCAGTGTACTGGAAGAAGCAAAGACTACTAGCATTGAAAAAATGATCCTTCAACGCCAACTTCAGTGGACCGGTCATGTTGTTCGAATGCCTGACTGCCGCCTCCCAAACTCAAGGATGGAAAGCGGAATATCGGTGGTCAATATAAGAGGTTTAAAGATGTTCATAAGGCTAATCTAAAAAAATGCAATATAAACATCGAAAACTGGGAAGCTCTGGCCCATGAACGATCTAAATGGAGGTTGGCCTTTCACAAAGGTTCCATGGACTTTGAAGAAGCCCGAGTGCAAGGTGAAAGGGAGAAACGTGCTAAGCGAAAAGCACGTCAAATGAATCCTTTACAGGACCATCTTCTATCTGGTAACCTGTGTCCTCACTGTGGGAAGCTGTGTGGATCTAGAATTGGCCTCCACAGTCACTTACGGACCCATCGCTAGAGTCTACACAATCTTCTTTAGAATTTCCTCCTTTTATCCCGGAAGACAATCTTACTCGGTCACGAGTGATCGCCTGATGATGATGTCACAGTAGAAAGAAAGAATGAGCTCACCTTATAGAATTTGTTAACACGCATGCGCGAAAGTAAGACGCTTGTAGAAAGAGTATAAGAATGCTTGTATTTCTAATGGTGGATTTGTCTCACTCTGCTTTGGAGTGGAACCATACAGCGCTGTATTAGAATAAAGGAATTCTTTTTACCCGCTCTGGTTGATTTATTGGGCCATAAGTCAGCTGGAAAACGAACCAAGGAAGTGGCTTAACTTCCTTACCACAATTTGGCGACTCGGCCGGGACCTCCAGCCCAGAGTTTTGGACATTCTTCCTCCATGACAAATTACCCAGCCGGCAATTGGTGAGTTCACCTCAAGGGGTTTTTTTGTAAGGGAGGAGATTGGTCCGAGACTCTGCTAAGGACGGTCTAAAAAAGGTAAACTGAATAAGGCGCCTAGGAGGTGGACCGACAGAGTTCAGTCACTAGGCGGAACCAGGAACTTCTGTGTGAATCCAAGCAGTGGGCAGGGTGACAGGAGTAAGGTTCCCAAACTGGAGAACAACAGGTTTTTCAAGAGGGACGCCTCTTGTCAAACAGTTTTCCTAGGATATGGGCAAAATTGAACTGAAATACCTCCTTTTCATTTTTCTCTGGGTTTTGGTTATTGCATTGTGTTATTGATATTGTGTTATTATTATTATTGCATTGTGTTATTGATATTGAAAGGGAAAGGATTTAGGAAAAAGGGAAACCTTCAAAGAGGGGTGGCATACATGTGCATGTGAAAATGTCAATGTGTGTGTGTCATTAGAACCATGAACTGTTCGGTTTCCGAACAGGCAGGGAAAGTAAGCATGTGTGTGTGTGCGCACATTATTAGATTTATGAGCTGTTACTAATACAGACAGACCCACATCTCTCTCTCTCCTCCATTTTTTAGAATTTATGAGCTGATGGAATAAGGGCTGGTCCTAGGCCACAAGCTGAATACCGCCCTTCCACCAGACAGGGTCTCCCTCCCCGCTTTCCAAATCTCCCTGCTGAAGAATGTATATAAGTCACTGGGACTAAATCAGGTCAAGACGCCCTGATCTCTGTTTGCGAGGGGTAAAACCCAATGACCGGCAGAGCTTCAAAAGCAAGTGGGCCTGATTGAACCCCCTCCCATGATCCAGTGACGTGTGAGTGTTGTGTGTTTGTGTGTGGACTAAACAAAAAGCACTACACACACACCAGAGTGAGGAGATCATAAAGGAAGCATTCTGTGCCACAATACACCATGGGTGGGAATCAAAGTGTTCCAAAAGGGGCACCTTTAGCAATAGTGCTCCAAGAATTTGCCTCTTTACCTAGAAGTAAGACTTTGTCAAAAACACGGTTGCAAACTCTTTGTACTGAGGAATGGCCATGCATAGGGGGAAGTACTTGGCCCAAGAATGGGTCCTGGGAAAAACAGATCCTAAGGGACCTTCGGGTAGCCCTAGAGGACAAATTCCCAGGACAATTGGATTATTGGTATGCTTGGACAGAGGTAGGATATCGGAAGGGCTACCTCAAGCCTTCCGAGGTAGAACCTACCGCACCTCCTGCAAATAAACCCCCGCCCTACTCGTCAAATTGGTCTGTATCCACTCTTGACCAACATGACACCAGTATATTCCTCCAGTGGCAGCAGTTGCACCGCAACTAGGAGGGGAGGGGCAGGTGATACAGGCTGGGTGGGAGGCAGTCCCTGGCCGCACAGAACTCAGGCAGACGTATCAATACAATACGTCAGAACTCAGGCAGACGTATCAATACAATACAATACAATTATGGCCAGAAACTATTGGAAAAGACGGAGTTGGTAATAGCAACCCGAACGGACTCTTACTTTTGTCTATATGTGCAGAGCATAATCTCGCTATCACAAACACGCTCTTTCGACAAAAGAATAAGTTTAAAACATCATGGCAGCACCCACGGTCAAAGCACTGGCATCTTCTGGATTATGTAATTGTCCGTGTTAGAGATCGCCGCGATGTACTTCTTACTAGGGCCATGGTGAGTGCCGACGACTGCTGGACAGACCACCGACTAATCCGGTCCACAATGGTTATCAACATTGCTCCCCAACGTAGGCTTCAAGGAAGGAAACCAAGGCGTAAAATGAACATCCAAGTCCTTCAAGATCCTATTAAGCAAACTCGTCTTCAATCACTTCTTAAGGAACATCTACCTACGGAACCTCCTGACAACATTGAGGACCATTGGTCTAAGCTGAAAACCTCCATTATTGCAGCTTGTGAACAAACTATTGGATATGAAACTAAGAAACATCAGGATTGGTTTGATGAAAATGACAATGAGATTAAATATATAATTGACCAAAAAAGGAAAGCCTTCCAAATATGGCAAAATGATATTAACTGCGCTGCCAAGAAAAAAACCTACGCTAGCGCAAAGGCTGAGGTCCAAAGAAGAACAAGAGAACTTAAGAACGCTTGGTGGAAAAAAAAAAGCTGAAGAAATTCAACAACTTGCAGAATCTCATGATGCACGGGGCTTTTTTAAGGCCACAAGGGCCATTTATGGACCAAAAACCTATGGTACAAACCCTTTACAATCAAAAGATGGCACCAAACTCTTAAAAGACAAAGAGTCTATTGCACTGCGTTGGAAAGAGCATTATTATGACCTTTTAAATCGTAAGTCTAAGGTGGATAATGAGATTTTTTCGCAAATCCCGCAAAAACAAATTAAAGAGGAACTTGCAATACTCCCCACTTTGGATGAAGTAAAAAAAGCCATTAATCAAATGAAGAACAACAAAGCTAGTGGACCAGATGGGATTCCTGCTGAAATCTTTAAAGAAGGGGGGCCCGAACTTGTACAACATCTTCATAAACTCATCGAAAAAATCTGGATAAGAGAAGAGATCCCAGAAGACTTCAGGGATGCCATAATTATCACCCTCTTTAAGAAGGGTGATAGAACAGACTGTGGAAACTATCGGGGCATTTCTCTCTTAGCAACCGCAGGTAAAATATTTGCTAGGATTCTCGCAAACCGTCTTCTATCTATTTCAGAAGAGATCCTCCCTGAAACTCAATATGGTTTCCGCCCCTCTAGAGGGACAGTAGACATGATTTTTACTGCACGTCAGCTCCAAGAAAAATGCCGGGAGCAAAATCAACCCCTTTATATGGCATTTATCGATTTGGCTAAGGCCTTTGATACTGTAGACCGTACAGCTCTCTGGACTATCCTTATGAAAATTGGATGCCCCAATAAATTTGTGAATATCTTGCGACTTCTCCATGACAACATGACGGCAACGGTTTTGGACAACAACGGCTCTCATGGTGCTCCATTTAAAGTGGGATCAGGTGTTAAACAGGGATGTGTTATCGCCCCAACATTATTTGCCATTTTCATCGCCATGGTTTTACATCTTGTCGAGGGGAAACTTCCCACCGGTGTGGGAATTATATATCGAACAGATGGAAAGCTTTTTAATCTCAGCAGGCTGAAAGCAAAAAGTAAGGTAATTACAACCTCCGTTGTGGAACTTCAGTATGCTGATGATAATGTGGTCTCCGCACATTCAGAGGATGATCTACAAACTATCCTAAATGCTTTTGCAGAAGCATACGAAAAACTTGGTCTCTCACTTAACATCAAAAAAACCAAAGTGCTTCATCAGCAAGTGCAAGCCAATCTTTGGTGATGCCATCTATCCAGCTTGGCGGGACAATACTGGAAAATGTCGATCATTTTCTCTATCTTGGCAGCTATCTTTCTGTTACAGCTAACATCGACAGTGAAATCCAGCATCGTCTGAGCTCCGCAAGTGCCGCATTTTCTCGAATGAAACATAGAGTGTTCGAGGATCGGGATATTTGTAAGAAGACCAAAACACTGGTTTATGAAGCCATTGTATTACCAACTTTATTGTATGCCTGCGAAACATGGACTATCTATAAACGTCACTTCCACCTCCTTGAAAGGTTTCATCAACGTTGCCTCTGGAAAATCCTGCAAATTACTTGGGAAGATAGGCGAACAAATGTCAGTGTACTGGAAGAAGCAAAGACTACTAGCATTGAAAAAATGATCCTTCAACGCCAACTTCAGTGGACCGGTCCATGTTGTTCGAATGCCTGACTGCCGTCTCCCAAAGCAGTTACTTTACTCCCAACTCAAGGATGGAAAGCGGAATATCGGTGGTCAATATAAGAGGTTTAAAGATGTTCATAAGGCTAATCTAAAAAAATGCAATATAAACATCGAAAACTGGGAAGCTCTGGCCCATGAACGATCTAAATGGAGGTTGGCCTTTCACAAAGGTTCCATGGACTTTGAAGAAGCCCGAGTGCAAGGTGAAAGGGAGAAACGTGCTAAGCGAAAAGCACGTCAAATGAACCCTTTACAGGACCATCTTCTATCTGGTAACCTGTGTCCTCACTGTGGGAAGCTGTGTGGATCTAGAATTGGCCTCCACAGTCACTTACGGACCCATCGCTAGAGTCTACACAATCTTCTTTAGAATTTCCTCCTTTTATCCCGGAAGACAATCTTACTCGGTCACGAGTGATCGCCTGATGATGATGATGACAATACGTCCCTCTGAGTACACAAGAAATCCTCCTGTGGCAATCCTCAACCCCAGGATTGACAGAGGACCCAGACCATTTCATACAGTGTATAAAAAAAACCATTTTTTTTTGCTCACATAAGCCTTGCTTTCTCTCATATGGCAAAAGCAACTGAAGAGGTAGAAAGATTTTTAAGGTAGCAGCCACTAATTGCAAGGATTTTAAGGTGGAAAAGAAGGTTGAGAAAGAAAAAAAAATCTCTCAGGTGGCTGCGGGATTTCCTGGAAGGCGGGAATTGGCCAATCACGCTCCCAGGGAATCAGCAGCTAATCACTTAAACGAAAAACATACTAAGGTGTTTTTAAGAACTGTCATTGAGAGAGTTTGAGTATTGAGAGTGCAGGTTTTCTGAGCATAAGCAAAGTGTTAGTGCCTTTTGAGAACTGAACTGTGTTAGCTTTAAAAGGTCAGAAAAAGTCTGCCCCTGATCAAGGTGGGCTTTTTCTCAAAGACTACAGCTGGTGCAAAATAAGCTCAAAAAGAAATTGTTAACTATTTTCCACAGATATATATATATATATATATATAAATAAATAAACACACACACACACACACACACATTTGGCAGAAGATTCAAGAGCTTCACCCATGCGTGGAGCCAAAAAGTTTCTGAAAAAGAGAAAAGAGATGATTATTTTAGAAGCATATGGACTGTCCCCTCTGCCCCCAAGGGAAGCAGACAGGGGTCGTAGACAGAGAAATGGCAAGTAAAAATTTTTAAGAAGATGTGGAAAGAAAAAGGGTTCCTTACTGCCTCAGGACAGAAAGTGGCAAATGGGCCAGCAATATTAATGCTTTTAAACAATATACATGCCCCGAGGAAGTTGGCAATCCTGCATTGCAAACCACCACAAAATAAAAAGGATCCTGTAAGCAATAGGGAATGATCTGGCAGACAGGGCAGCAAAAGTAGTGGGGGGGGGAGCCCCCCTCCTTGCTATGCTGCAAGCAGCAGAAAATAGCGCCTCTCTGCCAGACGCAGTATCAAATTGGCAGCAAAACGCTCCTGCTGAGAGAAAAGGCTCTAGGAACAAGTAGGTGCAAGGAAAATACAAGGACTTTAGACTTTACCAGATGGAAAGCTAATTCTACCGCATGTTGGCCTTCGGATGTAGCCTTAGAGGAACATTAAAAGGGGACACCAAGGATAAGCGGGCTGGCGGCAGCATAAACAGAGTGTGGTTTGCTCCTGGAGTACATCAAGTGTCAAAAGCCATTACTGCCGCTTGTCCTGTTTGTGCGAAGTTAAATGCTAAAGCAGCTGCTCCTGGGCCAGAAGGGGGAGACCCTGGGTTCAACTCCCTTTTGAAGCCCTACAGATTGACTTTGCTCACATGCCAAAATGCCAAGGATTTCAAAATTTGCTTGTTTTAGTGGATCAACTATCTGGATGGGTGGAAGCTTTTCCTTGTCGAAAAGCCACTGCAATGGAAGTGAGAAAACATTTGCTCAGAGACATTGT
>JAHFWL010000476.1:0-102852 GCA_021292165.1 Shinisaurus crocodilurus
ATTAAGCGCATGCCTTATCACCATATTGCCATCAAGAAGGAATGGTCAGCCACAATAAGGCTGGTTCACATACACATGGCTTTTAACCTAATGTGTGGACTCATTCACTGAAACACACTGTGCTTGAGGTATGATGGATGATATGGAACTTTGGTCTGTGGCTTCTGATTTCTGATGGTTCATTCGCACACATAACAAAAGAGAGGAAGTTCTCAGGTGTCTGAAGAAAAATTTATTCTGCCCAACATGCTTTTTGATCCTTGATGTGCCAATCTCTAGGCGATAAGCATGCATGCGGCTTATGCTGGCTCAGCTTGTCTGAGTGTGGAAAGCTAAGCAGGGTCAGGCCTGGTTATTACTTGGATGGAGACCCCTCCTCTAGTTTCCTGCATTGAGTAGGGGGTTGGACTCGATGGCCTTGTAGGCTCCTTCCAACTCTATCATCTATGAAATCTATGAAACCATAGCTCATGATGTTGCCCATAAAAAGGAGTTTATGATCACCCATTCCAGAGAGTGGTATGAACACTGTTCCTATATTGAGACACATCTTCAAATCAATTACACAAATATGCCAAGCTGTTCACCACTCAGCTCTTGAGAGATGTTTTTCCGACAACATTTGAGCCAACAGAATCAAATTTATTTGAGCAAGAGAAAAATGACAAGAACATTAAATAAGAGCACTGGAAGAGCTTTCTATAAACTTAAGGGTTGGGTAATATTTGCAGAGAGGGAGATAATAAAAGGATTTTTCTTTTCTTTTTTACTGTAACAGGATATTGATGGTGGTGAATATTGTGGAACAATCAACCGTTAGGAGGGATTAGCCCACTGGAACAAAAAGTAAATAAGGTCTTGGCATAGACAGATCCATTGGCAAATGTGTATGAAGTGGGGGGAAATTGCAGTCTAGAAAATAGTGCTGGAAGCCAATGACATGCAAATAGAAACAGACATTATATTTAGATAGATCTCATTTTACTCTCCTAGGAGTAACTATTTAGGGTATTATCAGGGTCTGCCTGAAGAATATAGACATTATTACTTCTAGGCAATAGGAATATAAAAATGCACGTTAACTTTGCCAGAGATCAACTCGTTTTTATCTGGAAATATTTGGGATGGAAAGGGCAAGAGAAAAGGGAAAAAATGTTTTTCTACCCATGTGTTGGTTTTTTTCTATGAAAAGTCTCCTTTCTCCACTTTGTAAATAAGTCTTTGTGCTCTTAAGACAAATATTGCCATTTTATTTATAAGTTAGGAAGTGAATGTGATATAAGAATATGGAAAATCCTGTGTTGGAGACAAGGCAACAAATAATGAAAGGATCGGACCAGGAAGAATTTCGTGGCTGAATTTAATCCAATTAGTCAATGGGCAAAGAAATGGAAGAGGAGACATGATTATGAAAGAGAATCACTGCATTTGAGCAGTTAGTTATGTCTAGAGAACTTAGAAGGGAATGCATCAGCTAGAGGCTTACAAAGAGAATATAAAATGATTCAGAAATCGGAAGAGCAAGAGGAAAATCTTAAAGACAGTTTGGGATACAGATTTTGAGAAAATAGCAAAAGAAGAGTGGAACAAGATATGGGATAGGTGTAGGGATAGGTGTATATTGAAAAAATATGTCAATAAGGATAAAAGAGAATTGCTATAAATTAATTTGGAGATGGTACCTGACTCCAGTGAGATTAAATAAAATAGATAATAATTGTTCTCCAACGTGTTGGAGAGGTTGTCAGGAGTTGGGTACGCATGCTCATATGTGGTGGAGTTGTAAAAGCGTACTGGATTTTTGGAAAATGATTTTTGAAGAAATATCGGAAATTATTGGTATTGATTTGGAGGTTTGTCCTAAATTAGCATTGTTATCAATAACCAAAAAGGTGGCTGGTCCTCAAAATGTTAAAGAATTAATTGTAAATTTGTTAACGGCAGGTAGATTAATGATAGCAAGAAAGTGGAAAGTTCATCAAGTTTTCTCTATTACTGACTGATATAAGGAAGTGTGCAATATGCTTTAAATGATATGTTAACCTTGTAATATCAAATGTAAAGGGGGGACAATTAAAGAGAAAAACAATTTTAAGGATATATGGGGATTATTTTTAGATTATGTTTTAATTGAAGGAAAAGGGGACTACACCATGTCAAGATCTGATGTATTTTTGGAATGTAGGATTAATGGGTATAGATAAGTAGTAGTTGTTTATCATATTGGTCCCAAGGTGATGGGAGCACGTGTTTGATTGTATTTGATTTGTTTCTGATCAATTTAAAAAAAATTATATATAAAAAAAGGAAATACCCTGTGAGTTAAATTTAAAGCCTTCACTTGGGCTTTAAATTTAAACCCCACACTCTAATCCATACTGGTTATCCCTCTATCAAACCATATTTCATATTAACTTACTCAGGGAGCAATCCTATGGCCCCTAGACAGCATCTGAGAGGCCATAGGATATTTAGGATTCCCAGATCTGACAGTGCTCCAACCTCAGAGCTGAAAATCAGAGCTAGTAAATAACCATGACGGATGCTCTCCGAGGTTGGAAAAGTGACTTTGGAGAGGGGGGAAGGGGGCATTTCAGTGGCTGGGGAGTGGAGGAGACTGGAAGGGCCAGAACACAAACTATCTGGAAGCCTCTCCAGCCTCCTTCCCTCCCCCTCCAAAATGCTCCATCTAAGTGGGCAAAAAAGCCGAGCCAGCGAAATATGCAGGGCAGGAGGATGGGGCTTATGAGCATCGCAACAGGATTGGGCCCTTAGGAATATCCACAGTGCAACTGCTCAGTCTTCCAGGTTGTGGGAAGCATCCCAAGAACTGAAGCTGTCTTCTAGTGTATCAAGGGTCCCAGGGCATGAACTGAAGCCACACCATACAGCAACCTTACTGAAGCTAAGAAGCTCTGGGTTTTGCCACAACTTTCACATAAGAAGATATAGATATAGATATAGATATAGATATAGATATAGATATAGATATAGATCAGACCACTTGTCCATCTAGCACAATATAGTCTACTCTGGCATCTGTGCTCCAGGATATTAGATGGAGGTCTTCTCCAACCCCTCTGCCAGAGTCACATGGGGTGTACTTAGAACTTTATACATGCAAAGTATGTTTAGCCAACCATGGAACCTCTTCTCTGCACACTCTAAGGGCCAAACGAAACGTTCATGGTGGAGCCATGTGTTCTAATTTTCTTTATTGTTGGAGTCAATGCAATGTTGTTGTGTGTTTTTAACCCCCTGTGGGTGGGGTAGGGGTAAATTTCATGGGGGGAAATGGGTGAGGAGAAAGTTTTAAATCACCCCCCTCTCAGAGTGCCGCAGTCCTGATCTGAATTGAATTCTGCTAGACAGAATGTTCAGTTTGGTCCGAATTCTGTGGGTGAAGGGAAGGGAGAAACCTATGCAAAGAACTTCGCCTGCAATGGTCTCAGTTGAATGTGTCAACCATCAGCAGGACCAAGAAGCCCTAAATCAGGATGTACAAACTTCAAAGTCAAGGCCATCTGGATGCACCATTAGCCTGTAAGTGACTGTATAAATTACTTTCGCTCCTCCAGGTTGGGGCAGGTGATTTATTCTACCCAAACAGAAGTAGAGCAAGACCCAACTCAAACTTGAAAAGTGCAAGTGGCACAAAAGCTGATCTATGAAACAAGCCACAGTCCAGTGATTGTTACCAACAGATTAGAAATTACAACAGAGAAAAAAGCTGGTATGATAGCATAGTGAAAAATTGCTGCAACAACCTGATGAGCTCCTTTATGTATGAACAGCTTGCTGCAACAAGACTCCATTCAGTTGACTTTGCTATCAGCAACTACACCGCTAACAACATGTGTTAAACACTTCTCAGTCACCTGATAAAATATGGATAGAAAACCTTTCCGTTCCACAGTGTTAGGTCTGAGTTATTCAATGATAGCATACATACTACTCCAAGCCACTGCACGTAGAATTCAGATGCTCCATTCATAAGGTAACACAATCCCTTAGTTTAAAACATCTCATTTCAGAACATACCAATTAATGGACCAAACTGGGATGTTCTCCATTAGATAACAATTCAATTGAAAATGCCAGGTCTGTGCAACATACTTTGTTACTCAAACTTATCAGCCTATGCTAAAATGTACACACAGCCCCACCATTTCTGTATTTTGTGGGATCGTATACATCATCCCATTCAGATCTCAGCACCTGCTAGGGATGACACTCATGCCTGCACCCCAATCAAATAAAGTTGTGCTTTCCAGCGTTCCTCCTATTCTCGCAGTTGGACAATGAATTATTAAACTGCACAACCATCTGCTCTCAGCTATTCAGAGCCTGAGCGATGTCTCAGCAGCCTGATTAGTGCATTTTAAAACCATGCCTCTAGGCATACTAAGGCATAATCCACATGATACTAAAGGGAGAGATTTCCTAGTAATGAGGAAACCTGTGCACACCAGTCCATGTTCCTTATTCTGCCAGAGGCTATGAACACAGCATCTCTTGCTTCCATAGGATTAGAAGGGTTTTTTTAAAAAAAGATGTATTTCCTTATATTATACGTACTTAGCATCTTTTAAAATACAGTTGTTGCCATACGAATCCTTATGGAAAAAAATGCATGAAATTTAAATGTAGGGATTTTGTTGTGTGTTTTGAAGGCAAATTTTGACTAGAAGGCAGAAAGGATAAATAAATGCATCTGCTTAGGTAGTATTTAAGGTGCCTGTACCACTGATTTTCGACTGACAGCTGCTAGCTTCATTTATTTATTTATTATATTTATATCCAGCCTTTTTTCCTGCATGGAACCCAAGGTGTCTTACATAATCCTCCTGCTCCTCTCCATTTTATCATCACAACAACCCTGTGAGGTAGGTTAGGCTGAGAGTCAGTGACTGGCCCAAAGTCACCCAGTGAGCTTCATGGCTGAGTGGGGACTAGAACCCGGATCTCCAGAGTCCCAGTCCAACACTCTCAACCACTACGCCACACTGGCTCTCATTGTTGTGCTGTTGTGTAGTCATAAAACAGTGTACAAATTATACAATTACCATGCAAATTTCATTTGCAGGTGTTGCTCTAGCTGGCAGGACTGGTGCTATAAACTAGTATTTTGCCATTATCACCTTGGAACGCATGGTAAACATGGGCATCTGTTCTCCAAGCTGCTAACCAAAGCTAGCTTTCCACAAATCCGTTTTTTACTTTGTATTCCAAATCCTTAATTGTTCATAATGTCAACACTTTTATTTACCATTTCTTGTTTCACTCTAAGCTGACTGGCATGGTTGGGCAGAATGCAAATACATTTTTACTACATGTTAGCATTTCCAAGTCCTAAGCAAGCAAATATAAAAGGTAGAATAATTGATCTAGGGATGTTTGCAAGCAATTCCAATTGCATAATGTACAGTGATTAAGGTTTGACTGGAACAAAAATCTTAACAGTAATCATGCATTATAAAATCAAAAGACCGACCTCCACATGAGACAAATGTATTAGTTCATACCAGCATATTTTGGGAAGTAAAAGTTGAGGGTCGAGGACAGAAGTGATTCTGGATTAAAACACAGAAGCAGGTTAGCAAACTCATACCAGGATCATATCTGAGTCACAAAAGAAACAGACTTGACTCTCCATTGACTCCATAGAAACATATACAGTGACTGGGTTCCGACAACACGATAATCCGCACTCAAGGGTTGAGTGTGGGTTGTTGTTGAACTGTGGGTTGTTGTTGAAACATGGGTTATCGTGTTGTCTGAGCCCAGTTGCGCTAACAAGCCATAGCTTGTTAACCACAAACAACCCATGAAGAGAACCCATGGTTTGTTGTTGGCTTGTGAACTGTGGGTTGTTCACCATGGTTTGGTATCTCGGCTGGGTTCAGACAACACGATAATCCATGTTTCAACAACAACCCACGGTTCAATGATAACCCATGCTCAACCCTTGAATGTGGGTTATTGTGTTGTCAATGAATACCAGTCAATGAACGATAGGAGTTTATGAGGTATAGAGATCACAGCTTATGAAAATGTAACCTACTGCAGCTGCTCACTAGAAGCAGCCAATTCTTAATATGAAAAGGTTAGCCTCTTAAGGATGTTTCCTCTTGTTTGTTTGGAAGACTGCTCAGTAGCATTATGAGACACACACTGTTCTAGTCACATTAGAATTCAAAACCTTACAATGTATATCACTCGTGACAGTTTCATGGAATTTCTCAGTCTTCCAAAGTTGAAAGTGTCTACCAATTATGAAGAAAGATTAACCTCATGCTTACACCAACCCCGTATAAATAATGCTTGTGTATATATCATCACCGTTTTTATTTGAAGCTGATAGGACTACCAAACAATCATTATGTACTGACCTTATCTATTATTATTTATTATTACACTTATATCCTGCCATTTTTCCCCCTCTTGTAAGGAACCCAAGGAAGCATACATAGCCCTCTTCCTCTCCATTTATCCTCACAACAACCCTGTGAGGCAGGTTAGGCTGAGAGTCAGTGACTGGCCCTAAGTCACCCAGTGAGCTTCATGGCCAATTGAGGACTAGAACCCAAATCTCCCGAGTGCAAGTCCGACACTCTAACCACTACGCCATGCTGGCTACTCAGAAGTCATGGTGGGATACAGAGATTGTTTACCTGTACCTGGTTCTCAACAACAGCCAAACACTGAAGGTCTATAATCCAATGACATGGAGAGATGGATGTGGATTTCTGCCCCAATTTGTACATAATATTACCAAGTTATATACATCCCAAATAGGAGTAGGGATGGGTGAGAAAAAAGTGAACCTGGCAGGACCAAGAACTATACAGTATTCCATAAAGTTCTGCTATAGGATTCACTTGCTGTAAAGTCCTTTCACAGTAAAACACCTCCAGTGTTTCACTACAACGATAAATCCCGCAGGATATATTCGTTTCAAGACTCAAAAGGTTTTTTCCTTCCTTGTAATTTCCTAAGAAAGCATTAAGAATCCTTTCTCTTCCTGTCATAAATTTATGTACCTACTTGGCCTCTTAGGCCATTTTCAGAGGCCCTCCTCTGGGTGTCCCAGTCACAAGATTTTTGGTGGATGGCTACAAGAGAGAGGGCCTTCTCATTTGTGGCACCCCGTTTATGGAATGCCCTCCCTAGGGAGGCTCGCCTGGCATCTACATTGTTAACTTTTCAGCAACAAGAGACCTTTTTTTTCCTCCCAGGCATTTAGAGACTCGGTTTTTAGGTTTTATGGCTGTTCTTATGCATCAAGGGTAGGCAATGTGGCACTCGTGGGCACCACTGTGCCCTCAGACAACTTTCTTGGCACCCACCAAGGTGTCCCAACCTCCTACTTTATTGTTATTTTTAAAATAACAAAATTTCTTACTGACAGCTGGGATACAAAGCTGCCTAATACCTTCAGTCTATCTCACCTCCTTGGACTGGCACTTCAAGTGATCAGGCAGAGAAGCAATGTTGATATCGTAGAACATTTCAGCTGGAGATGCTAGGGATTGAACCTGGGACCTTCTGCATGCAAAGCATGCGCTCTGCCACTGAGCTAAAAGCCCTCAAATTCAGGAATGTAAGAAGCTGCCAAGTCAAGAGTATTTGTCGATCTAGCCCAGTCTACTCATGGCTGGCAGTGGCTTCCAGGGACTCAAGCAGGGATCTTTCCTCTCCTCTGCTACCTGATACTTTTAATAGGAGGCGCCAGGGATTGAAGAGGAGACTTCTGCATGCAAAGCATATACTACTCTGCCACTGAGTTATGAGCCCTCAAATTCCTTGAATAAATCAGAACATAAAGAGAGTCCTACTTACTGATGGGTCCAAAAGTCCATCTCTCCCAGCGTTATGCTACTTGATGAGGGACCTTGATAATTTCCACACATAGCTACCGTCACTTCTGTTTTGGGGGAAACAAGTATGCAGGTGCAACACAGCTATGTTAATAGCCACTTGTCTTGTTGCCTGTGGTAAGTCACAACTAAGTGAGAAAGTTTCAGAAAAATTGGTTCTTTTGTCTAGGCCCCAACGACCAATATAGACCCAGGTCTGCAGCTGGATGAGTGAATACTTCTGTGGGATAGTATTTGTAGACATATTTGCAAGGCTGGTGTAATGTCACACAAAGAATGCCTTTGCTACAATGATATGGAGAACATAAAAGATCCAATGCATCAAAAAGTGTTTGTTTTTGTTTAAAGGTTGTTTTTAACTATGAACTAAGCCTCTATATTTTTATAACCTCTGTGTGTGTGTGTGTGTGTGTGTGTGTGTGTGTGTGTACTGAATGCATGGTTTTATATTTTTATTGTATTTTTCAATTGCTATGAGCTGTGGCTCACAGCAATTTAAAGGGTGGGGTAGACGGGTGGGATATTACAGTTCTCTAAGTATTAAATAAACAGTTGAAGGAAGCAATGGGCTTGGCCCCTGTTCCTTCAAGTCCTCCTGCTTTAGCGCCTTGCTTTCTTTATCTACCGGTTTTCAAACTAGCAATACAGAGTTTCATTCAGTATTAATGGAGAGGAGGATGAGGATTATGTAAGTCGCCTTGGGTTCCTTGAAGGAAAAAAGGTAGGGTATAAATATAATAAATAAATAAACTGATTA
Organism: Shinisaurus crocodilurus; assembly: GCA_021292165.1. Taxonomy (NCBI): domain Eukaryota; kingdom Metazoa; phylum Chordata; class Lepidosauria; order Squamata; family Shinisauridae; genus Shinisaurus; species Shinisaurus crocodilurus. The sequence goes on from JAHFWL010000476.1 coordinate 8,638, forward strand.
AAAGGAAGCTGAAAGAGAAATTCAAGAGAGTCAAACTTTCCCAGAATGCCTGGGATTTGTTAATAGAGCTAAGCTAGAACACACAGAGCATGAAAGGTCCCACCAAACCCAAGAGCACAGCAGTGCAGTTAATGAACAGAGCTAAGGAAGCTATTAGAGAAAAGTAGGCTTCCTTCAGAAACAGGAAGTCTTGCCCTGATAGTAAGAACAAAACGGAACACAAACTTTGGCTAAAAAAAAATGCAAGCAGACAGTAAGGGATGTGAAAAAAGAATTCAAGAAGCGTATCTAAAAACATTCAGGCTATCAATTACAAAAAGGTTAAATATGTCAGAAGCAGGAAACCTGCTAAGGAGGCGATTGGACAAAAAGGGAGTTAAAGTTGTTGTGTAAAAGGAAAGTGCAGAAAAACTGAATGAATTCTTTGCATCTGTCTTCTCAAAAAAATAATAATGTATACCTATTCCTGAATTACTTTTTCTGGAAGGGAGCCTGAAAAACTGAGGCAAATAGTGGTGACAAGAAATAATGATCCGGATAAAGGTCCGGATAGTATACACCTGAGAGTTCTTAAAGAATTCAAAATGTTGAATTCTTAATCTTCTAACAAAAAATATGTGAGTTGTCCCTATGATTGGCCTCTGTACCAGAGCATTAGAAAGCAGCCATTTTTAAAAAAAGGATCTGGGGAGATCCAGGAAATCATAGGCCACTTATCAGTTTAATAATGTCTGTTCAGGGTAAATTAGTAGGAAGCATTCCTAAAGAGAAAATTACCAGTCATGTAAGAAAATAAGTCTTGCTGAAGAAGAACCAACATGGCTTCTGCAAAGTCAAGGAATGTCTCACTAACATTTGAGAGTTCTTTGAGAACGCCAATGAGCAGGGCCGGTGCAAGGCAGTTTGGTGCCCTAGGCAAGATCAGATATTTAGCGCCCCCCCTTCCCACTTGAGCCCTCCCTCCCTCCAGCCCTATGCTCCTGGTGCCCCCTTTAGCCCAGAGCCCTAGGCAGCCACCTAGTTGGCCTAATGGTAGCACCGGCCCTGCCAATAAGCATGTGGATAGGAGTGATCTCCACGTAGGCTCGGAGTACTTGGATTTTCAAAAAGCCTTGACAAAGCTCCCTCACCAAAGACTCCTGAGTCAAAGACTTGCTGCCTGGATGGCTACTGAGACATGAGGTAAGAGAGGCTCAAAAATGAAACCAGTCATGCTATACTTACTGGGAGACTCTCGCTGGCACTTTCACAGACCTCCCCCTCTTCACTCTGCCTGGAAAGACACTCCTTTCCCTGCCCACCTTCTCACTAAAAAAGCTCACCCTTTGCATACTGGCTGCAGTGTTGCAAGGGGGAAAGGGGAAAAAAATTAACAGAACCATGGCTGTTTTTAGCCATATCTAATGATGGATATATGTTAAGAGTACAGTAATACCTTGGATTGCAAGTAACTTGGCTTGAGAGCGTTTTGCAAGACAAGCAAATGTTTAAATATTTATTTAAATTTTTTTGACTTGATATACAAGCAACGTCTTGCAATACAAGTACTGTAGTACAGCTTAAATTAAAAATCTCTGTACTAATTTTTTCGGGGGGATTTTGTTTTGATATAAGAGTGTTTTGGATTACAAGCACGTTTCCGGAACGAATTATGCTCTCAATCCAAGGCATGACTGTACGCATTTGCCCTTAGCAAGCTATACCAACATTTCAACAGATTATTGTTGTACACCGCCCAGAGAGCTTCGGCTATTGGGCAGTATAGAGAATGAATGAATGACTGCACTGTTCGATTTAAAAGCCTCCCACAAGCAGCACCACTCACCCACTTCCTGCTAAATTTGGTTTCTGCAACAACCCATCTATGCCACTATATAATCTAAGGCAGTGTTCTCCAACCAGATGTCCCCAGATGTTTTTGGCCTACAACTTCCAGCATGCCCCAGCCAGTTGTAGGCCAAAAACATCTGAGGACCCACGGTTGGAGAACACTGATCTAAGGACTCAAGCTATTACTAAAACCTGTTCTTCTGCTGGTTCACTAGTAAAAACGTGTGTCTTTATTGAAAGAGTGGCCACAGCAAGGCATTTTGTTTAGGAGGGCTGGAAATGAAGGGCCAGCAAACCCTTGAGGGAAGTGTCTAGGAATGGGGGAACCGAGGGAAGCTTTAGGACTGTTTTGTGGGTGGGAGGGTTGGCTCAGGGGCATGCCACCCTGAAAAGAGTGTTCCTGTTCCCCGACCAGTTTCTTAAGCCGGCCAATCATAAGAGAACTGATGACAACTTGCCAATCTTTTTTTAAATTTTTATTTATTTATTTAGTTTCAAATAATATGCAACAAAAACCATACCAACATACAAATAACAACTACAGTGTCCCCTTCACCATACAGGACCAAAGAATATTCATCCTCTATATTCCCCTATTACTCAATATTCCAAAAAAACAACAACATTGTATCTTGACAAGGCATGCTCCCTTTTCCCTTGACTAACACAAAATCTAAAAATGGCCCCCAAATTTCCTTTAAATTATTTCTCTTTAATTGTCCCTTTTTGCATTTAATACAGCAAGTTAACTTATCATTTACAGCAATCTCCCATACCTCCTCGTATCAATCAACAATTGAAAAAACATGGACTTTCCATTTCCAACTTGCCAATCTTTGGGCACCCCACAGACTGGTACAGCAACAGGTATTCACAGAAGAGGTGGGTGGGGCGGGGGACACCAAGCCAATATTAAGCAAAATAAACAGTGGTTTGTTCGAGTGTCTGTGAGCCATATCATGGCTTGTTCAACCATGGCTAAAACGAATTATGGCTTAAGAGCAGCATTACCCAACCTGGTGCCTTCCAGATGCTTTGTACAAGCTCCCATCAGCCCCAGACAGCATGGCCAACAATTAGGAATGCTGGAACTTGTAGCCCAAAACATCTGGAGGGCACCAGGTGGGGGGATGGCTTAGTGTTACATCCAAATGGCTCACCTAAGTCCAATGGCTTACCAAACTCCATTTATTGAGTTCATGGCAGAGGTGAGATCTGAAAGGTGAGATCTGTACTGCAGACTTCCCAACTTGTAACTCAGTCTCTTAGCTACTATGTGACAGAATTTCTGATGCAATATGCAAAGCACAACTTAGCCTCTATCATTCTTATGCCACAACTGATCTGCAAGATCATTTCTACATTTTAATATTTTACCACACAAAACAGCAAGGCTGTAAATTTTTTTGCAATTAAATCCATGACATTTTCACATGGAATACATACCATTTGTCACAGCATGCATGAGGTATACGCTATGGTTAAAGAGCCAATAACAACATTTCAGTATCAAGCACTTTTTCAGTTACTCATAACTTTGACAAATTGCATCCATATGGTTTGAAAATCTACGTATTTGATTTTCTGCCTAGAGGCAGCTTTAAGGCTTTGAACCTAACCCATTTTGCCATTTCTGAGTTTCTGTGTTTAAGAAAGAGGATCTTCTGACATTCTCTGCTTAAAAAAAAAAATATCCTGAGCTATCAAAGCAAATGATGAACCATTGATCTTCCTTCACATTACAGTTTTCATCGAAGAGTTCTGAGGCTGTAGAAGCAAGTTAAGTATGAATGGTTGAAGTTCACAACTCACATACCCCAAAACAAGGATTTACCAAAAAGGGGGTTTCACAGAAATTTACATCACCGTTGAATCCCCTCTAGTGATTTTCCGGTGGTCCCTGTAATGGTGGCTAAATTGGCTGAGATCACACTCGTGATTAGTATAGGAACTCTCGGCTTAGATATTCTGCAAATGCAGAAGGGTAGTTCTGTTCATGCACATGCACATGCACAGGTGGGGGGCATCTCAGTGATTCTCTTATTCTATGGCAGCCCCTCCTCTCACCACAAGCTATTCTGTTTGAGGGTTGCCCCCCACCCCAGCGCTCGAGAGCCAGATTTCGGGGTGAAGGAGGCCTCAGAGGGAACAAGAAGATGAGCAAGCCCTGCTTAGTGAACAGAACAGAAGTTAGGATCTGTGACGTTGTCCTCAACTAAACGGGCTTCATTTGCCATTAGTGACATCAGCACATAGCCAAACCCAATTCACTCCATAGATTGTGACATTACGTCCAACATGGGATTCCCAATTGGTTGGGAAATGAAAAAAGATGACAAATAGGGTGCCAAAGCAACAGAGAGGGACAAGGGACAATACTGGGTGAAAACAAATGCATCAGGGAACACAACTGAATTAAATCTTTAAAATAAATGTAAAAACAAGAACAGTTGAATGATAATAATAATCAAGGACTTCAGGAATAGGGTTCATTAAAGTTAACTGTAGCATTACAATAGCCATTATTGACTTTTGCAACTTTCAGATTGTTATTTGGCAGGAATCAATTAACCAGGGATTTTCCATACGGACATGGATACTCAACTACAAAGCCCAAATACTTTTGTTGCCATTTTGAGCAAAAATATTTTTTGTTTCATCATTCGGTCAATTAGAATCTATGACGGGGGCCAGGAACGCAAGTTTCCTGTGCAACTTTGCTCTCCATTCCTTTTGGAGATAGCTTAAGGTTTAAAAAAATCATTTTAAGTCCCCAATTATTTTCCCCTATGCAGTTTTGTTTTACTTATATAATCCCAGAACAGCTGGGCTTTTAACCCGTTTCCTCTACTAAAGTCCAATATCAAACAGATTTTTGTTTGTTTTAAATAAAAGGGTTTTTTAAAAAAATGCATTCATCTATCAGTAAATCAGTTGGTTAAAAAAAGTGCAGCTTAGTAACTTTTAGTTCATAAAAGAAGTGGGCTAGAGGCCATTTTCCAGAGCCAAAATTGCAGCCCAAGCCTGACAGATGATCCACCAGATGATTCTAGTTGCAGCCGTATTTGCACTGCAATTGCACTGCAGTGAAAAAATTGCACTGCAATTTTTAAATAATTATTTTTTAAAAAATCTCATTCATGTGCTACACGATGCATTCAATTTATTCACATGTTCAAAATGAAGAAGACATCAGATAGAAAATCATGTGCACAGCACCAGAAAGCATCCATAAATTTATTCTAGGTTCAGTTATTTGAAATGAACCTAAAAATGCGACCTCTGCACACTACAGTAAGTTCTATGCTTCAGAATATATTACAACCAACTTCCATTTTCTGAAGGTACAGAAAGATTCAGAACAACCATGCCCAAATTAGGTTTTTTATAAACACAGTAGGTTTTATTTTTCTTTACGTTTGCAGGTATCCTATATATCAGTGTTCTCCAACCTTGGGTCCCCAGATGTTTTTGGCCTACAACTCCCAGCATGCGCCAGCCAGCTATGCTGGCTGGGGCATGCTGGGAGTTGTAGGCCAAAAATATCTGGGGACCCAAGGTTGGAGAACACTGATATACACCCTATCAAGTTTCTCTGATAGAGGTCCTTTGAAGATTCAGCAACTCATACCTTTAAACTTTTTTAAAGAAATACTCATATATATAATTATGAACTGTACTACTGTAATTGAAAAGCACCAATATGATTTTCAAATCCCACAGTCTTATCCAAGCAATACTGCGTTGTGATACCGTGTGATTTCTATAAATATTTATATTATTTCTATAAATAACCAGATCAGAAAACTTCCAACTCCAAAAATCTAATAAAATTCACATAGGCTTTTCATGTTATGGGAAAGGCACTTCCCACCTGGAAATATCATCTGGGAGTAGAGATTTAGAATGTAGCCTTGCATTCTAATGCATCACACAGAGCTTCTAAAAAGTACAGGGAGAAAGAGGGGGTGGGGAGGAAGAGAGAGAAAATGCATGCACATGTTTAATTTCCCCCAAAAGAAGATTATACAAACAGCCTCACTTCAAAAGGACTTCAGCATTCTAGTATTACCAAACAGGCAGACAAAAAGAAGGGGGGGGAATCCTCCGAACAAGGAGGTAATGCAGCACTGGGATTATTTCAACAGCTGCCAACATAGAAAGAACACAATTATGGTCATTGCTCAAAGGACTGGATGCTTTTCTAACCAACTTCACTCATAATTCAGGCTAATATACGGGCACATGGAAGTGTGAGAAATTCTTTCCGTCAATGTTTTTTGGGTTTTTTAAAAAACGGATTTACTGTATTCGCGCCTCCTGGACCGTACGCAACTTGTGGTCAGAAATCTGTACATTTCCTGAAAACAAAACAAAATGTGTTCAATATCATGCACCCATTTGGAAATTTGCAAAGAAAAATGCATACATTTCTACAATGCATACAAACACGCTTTAGTCAATGTATGCATGCATCCAAAAATGCATATGCTTAAAAATATGAACAAAAATACATACATCATGAAAAATGCGTATGGATTTTTGTACTTTTTTTATAATCATGCGTGATGTAGAAATGGGACAGAACAAGCTTGACCTCAAAAACTCAACCATCTCAGTGAGTCAGAGATTGACAGGTTCGTCCAACAAACAATATTGGACAAACAATATTTACCATTACAATAATCTTCCATAATAATTTGTCCTACATTAGAATACACAAGTCTCAAGAATAGAAATCTGAAGTGATACAAAAAACATTTTAAGATTTTCTATATAGTATTAATTGGGATCAAACACAAATGATAGTTCAATTTTAAGAAGAACTGTTAGTATTCTCTTCCTAGAAACACACAATAGATTTGCCCACATGTTTGTTTGCAGTGCTGAACCATGGATAGTAATTGCATTGCATCCGCGGAAGAAACTGTGCTAGACCAGTTCACTGTGGAAGTGAACAGCGAGAGATGAGACAGTCAGAAAGGGAGAAAGGATCTGGCGTGGGGTGGGATCAACATTTTACCCAGCATCCCAGGACCAGGATTATCCCTTGCACAGATAGAAGAGAATGCACTGAAAGGCTGAGCATTCATGCTGTAGCAAGCTCACATCTCCCTTCTAACTCATTGCCAGGAAAGTTGAAAGGCAGGACTACAATCGGCCTAGCCCACCCATTACAACACAATCAGTCAGTCAGTCAGGCGATCACTCGTGACCGAGTAAGATTGTCTTCCAGGATAAAATTTTTTTTACAAAAAGGAGATTTTAAAAGGAGGAAAATTCTAAAGAAAATTGTGTAGACTCTAGCGATGGGTCCGTAAGTGACTGTGGAGGCCAATTCTAGATCCACACAGCTTCCCATCATCATCATCATCATCAGGCGATCACTCGTGACCGAGTAAGATTGTCTTCCGGGATAAAAGGAGGAAATTCTAAAGAAGATTGTGTAGACTCTAGCGATGGGTCCGTAAGTGACTGTGGAGGCCAATTCTAGATCCACACAGCTTCCCACAGTGAGGACACAGGTTACCAGATAGAAGATGGTCCTGTAAAGGATTCATTTGACGTGCTTTTCGCTTAGCACGTTTCTCCCTTTCACCTTGCACTCGGGCTTCTTCAAAGTCCATGGAACCTTTGTGAAAGGCCAACCTCCATTTAGATCGTTCATGGGCCAGAGCTTCCCAGTTTTCGATGTTTATATTGCATTTTTTTAGATTAGCCTTATGAACATCTTTAAACCTCTTATATTGACCACCGATATTCCGCTTTCCATTCTTGAGTTGGGAGTAAAGTAACTGCTTTGGGAGACGGCAGTCAGGCATTCGAACAACATGACCGGTCCACTGAAGTTGGCGTTGAAGGATCATTTTTTCAATGCTAGTAGTCTTTGCTTCTTCCAGTACACTGACATTTGTTCGTCTATCTTCCCAAGTAATTCGCAAGATTTTCCGGAGGCAACGTTGATGAAACCTTTCAAGGAGGTGGAAGTGACGTTTATAGATAGTCCATGTTTCGCAGGCATACAATAAAGTTGGTAATACAATGGCTTCATAAACCAGTGTTTTGGTCTTCTTACAAATATCCCGATCCTCGAACACTCTATGTTTCATTCGAGAAAATGCGGCACTTGCGGAGCTCAAACGATGCTGGATTTCACTGTCGATGTTAGCTGTAACAGAAAGATAGCTGCCAAGATAGAGAAAATGATCGACATTTTCCAGTATTGTCCCGCCAAGCTGGATAGATGGCATCACCAAAGGGTTAGCTTGCACTTGCTGATGAAGCACTTTGGTCTTTTTGATGTTAAGTGAGAGACCAAGTTTTTCGTATGCTTCTGCAAAAGCATTTAGGATAGTTTGGAGATCATCCTCTGAATGTGCGGAGACCACATTATCATCAGCATACTGAAGTTCCACAACGGAGGTTGTAATTACCTTACTTTTTGCTTTCAGCCTGCTGAGATTAAAAAGCTTTCCATCTGTTCGATATATAATTCCCACACCAGTGGGAAGTTTCCCCTTGACAAGATGTAAAACCATGGCGATGAAAATGGCAAATAATGTTGGGGCGATAACACATCCCTGTTTAACACCTGATCCCACTTTAAATGGAGCACCATGAGAGCCGTTGTTGTCCAAAACCGTTGCCGTCATGTTGTCATGGAGAAGTCGCAAGATATTCACAAATTTATTGGGGCATCCAATTTTCATAAGGATAGTCCAGAGAGCTGTACGGTCTACAGTATCAAAGGCCTTAGCCAAATCGATAAATGCCATATAAAGGGGTTGATTTTGCTCCCGGCATTTTTCTTGGAGCTGACGTGCAGTAAAAATCATGTCTACTGTCCCTCTAGAGGGGCGGAAACCATATTGAGTTTCAGGGAGGATCTCTTCTGAAATAGATAGAAGACGGTTTGCGAGAATCCTAGCAAATATTTTACCTGCGGTTGCTAAGAGAGAAATGCCCCGATAGTTTCCACAGTCTGTTCTATCACCCTTCTTAAAGAGGGTGATAATTATGGCATCCCTGAAGTCTTCTGGGATCTCTTCTCTTATCCAGATTTTTTCAATGAGTTTATGAAGATGTTGTACAAGTTCCACACAGCTTCCCACAGTGAGGTTACCAGATGGAAGATGGCCCTGTAAAGTATTTGTTTGACGTGCTTTTCGCTTAGCACGTTTCTCCCTTTCACCTTGCACTCGGGCTTCTTCAAAGTCCATGGAACCTTTGTGAAAGGCCAACCTCCAGTTAGATCGTTTATGGGCCAGAGCTTCCCAGTTTTTGATGTTTATATTGCATTTTTTTAGATTAGCCTTAAGAACATCTTTAAACCTCTTATGTTGACCACCGATATTCCGCTTTCCATCCTTGAGTTGGGAATAAAGCAACTGCTTTGGGAGACGGCAGTCAGGCATTCGAACAACATGACTGGTCCACTGAAGTTGGCGTTGAAGGATCATTTTTTCAATGCTAGTAGTCTTTGCTTCTTCCAGTACACTTCCAGTACACTGACAGTACAACACAATACGCATAAGCAACAGTGGGGGAATACAGCTCATACATCATGATGCATTACATGGGGCAACTGTGAGTGTTCGAGCAGTACAACTGATCATTTTTCAAGTTCCACCCACATCTGTCCACTTTTAAAAGCTATGGTGATTATGTAGCTCTGAGGAACGCACGATATACCTGCATCCTACAAACCTCAGGGGATTCAGGGACAGTTGCATTCCTCAGACTAATAAGCCAAACATGCATCACAGACATAAGGAAGCAGTTAGCTTGATCAGGAATGACACATGGCTTCAGTCGTAGGAAACACCTGATTCTCAGCTGGGTTACTAACCCAGATCAGGATGAATCAATAGAACGGCTTAACAAAAGCAACAGAACAGCTTAATAAAAGGTTCAAATCATGCTGGACAACTTGTGTGCCTGCAATGGTGAAGCTACCCATCAAGTTGTTCCTGGAGAAAGAATTCTGTAAAACGGTAAGCGCCCAAATATCATACATGCATGGGTGGCTTCCAGACTAGACTACTAGTACTATAATGCCCTCTACTTAGAGCTGCCTTTGAAACAATCCAGAAGCTTCAGCTTGTAGAAATGCAGCTGCCAGGCTTCTTGTGGGAACCAGGCAGCCTGCGCATAGAACACTAATTATGCCTTACCTACCTTGGTTACCTATTTCCTTCTGAGCTCATTTCCAAGCTCAGGTGCTGGTTTTAGCCTTTAAAGCCATTGACACAGCAGTGGGGAACTGGTGGCTTTCCAGATTCTTTGGCCTACAACTCCCATCAGTCCTAGCCAATATAGCCAATGGTGAGGTATCATGGGAGGTGTAGGCGAAAACATCTGGAGGGACACACATTGCCCACCCCTGCCTTAACATTTTGGGATCATGATATTTGAAGGAGAGAGAGAGAGAGAGAGAGAGAGAGAGAGAGAGAGAGAGATGGGGTAAGCAAAAAATGATTTATTAATCCAATGCATTTTCGACCCTTACATAGTCCTTCACCATAGTACATGAGACTGAAGAGAGAGCACAATCTAATTGGAAAAAGTAGTTACGGTATTTATAATATCCCTGATGAAGGACATTTTGTAAGGGTGCAAAATGTGTTGACCAATAACTATTTTTTTGCTTACCCCATTGTTTTGTTCTCTTGGTTACCTATGTTTGGGGAGCCCATTTTGTTGATTTTATTTGAAGGATAGCCCATATAGGCCTATGTAAGACCTAAAATTGGCCTCAGAGGCCCTGCTCTTGGCCACACCATTAAGAACGATCAGGTGCAGGATACCAGGGATAGAGCCTTCCCAGTGATGTCCCATCTTTGGAACTCCTTCCACCTAGAAATATGTCTGGACCCTTCATTTCAGAGTTGAAGGCAGGCCCTATAAACTTTTCTGTTCTGCCAGGCCTTTGTACAATTTTGTTGTTGTTATTTTAAATACAGTACTAATAATCCTGTTTTTTATTGTAATTTTTTTAAACTACCATGTGCCACATTGGGAAAATTTACCCTGAAAGGTTTTTTTTTTTTTTTTTTAAATACATCCCAGAGGAGTTGGTCTGTTGTAGCAAAAACAGCAACGTCTTGTGGCATCAGATCCTTTGTTGTTTGTAATTAAGGTCATTGCTACTTTGCTAACTTATTAAAAGTGGCCTTAAAACATATTTGACATGCATCACAAAAGGAATGCTTTAGTACTTATGTGACCCGAAAAGTGATACAAGAAAAGCCGGAGAGATTTAAGATGCGGGAATCTGCTCCTGGAATCTGGCTAGGGATGTATGAGAAATTTGTTTCAGTTTGTTTTTTTTAATCAGGATTTACCCAGTTCGCACCTTCCAGACAGAACATGGACTCAGACGCAATCCGCGGTCAATGTTCATAGATTTCCAAGCTTGCAATGTGATTTGCAGGTCAAAAGAAATGTTTGACAGCATGTGTACATTTCAGAAATGTGCATGAAAAAATACTTTTGAAAAATGCACACCAATACACTTTAATCAATGGTATACCTTTCAAAGATAATGTATACCTTTCAAAGAAAGACACAACAGATGCATAGATTTGGGGGGGAAATACGCACGAAAATATGCACAGATTTTCATGCGAAAAGAAAAAAGAACAAAGCTCACAACTTGATACGGACTTTAGTCGGAACAAGCTTCAAGATGGAATTCGAGGAACTTCAGTGAGTTCAGGTTTTGCTGATTCACACATTCATAATAGCCACTTCCTGACTGAGAATTCTGCTAGGTCAGCAGGCACCCAGACCTTAAAAGTGGCAAACGCCTCAGTGTGGAACTCTGTTCCTCTAAAAAGCACCATGAGAATAAAACATTAAAAACTTTTCAAACTGTAAAGCAGGAAGAGTTGCTTCTGATTCCTTTGAGCAATCTCTTTTCTTACCCTTCACCCGCTCTTTAAATCTTCTTTCATAAAAACAAACACACACACAAACTAGATTTTAATGTGTTTGTATTACTTTATGCAACAGCCCTCATGGTCACACTAGGGACATAATCGTAGTGGTCTGAAAAAGGTTGCAGCAGTTGTCCTTCTCACATGGCTGTGTAGCAATGTCAGAAATCTGAAACGGGAGGAGCCAACGATGCCTTTTACCCTGCCCATATCACTACTCCCAGAAACTGGTGTCAACTATTAGCAACCATAAAGTATGGTTGACAGTCCCATTCCATTTGGTAAATGTCCAAAGTTAAGGAGTTTTGCCAGTTAGTGTTGACAATGAACATTAGGTGACGGACCACTGAAGCTGAATCTTTACCAGGTGTGCAGAAAAGTCTTGGCATTTTGGATATCCACTGTTGGGGATGGCTTCAGGTTTGCTTGTGCCATGTTTAAAGTGTCTTCCAGTGGGGGCCTTTCCACTATCAATGAGACTGGGTGGGCTTATCTGGCTGTTGTGGCAGCACTCCATAGACGCTAGTCGGGGCGTTGTAGGAAATTAGAATGGTGGCTTGATCCAGCCGCCTGGTGCTGCCTGGAGTGCCAGGGGAGGAAAAATAATGAAAGGAGGCAGGGGGAGTAGCAGTGCAGGCATCAGCAGTGGTCCCTAGCTGCTGCCCGAGAATGCCAAGTGTGGACACTGGGTTGAAGCCAATACTGGATATCCGCCAGCAGAATGGAAACTGCTGATGGAATGGTCCCGACGACCACTACAGCTCCCTGTGCATCCAAAAAACAAAACAAAAAATCTTCCCTGGAGGTTTGGGAAACCCTCTGCAACAGATCTGGGATTTTTTCTTGGGGATGCAAGGGGGAAGAGGGCAAGAGGAAGTCCTGTCATGTGAGCGGACGTTGGATTTGAGTCACTGCAAACATACAAACCAGACTGAAGTGCCACACTATACGCGTGATGTGCAAGCTTGTGTTAGGGCTTAAGTCAACTTGCCACTAGAGTCCACGAAACGACAATCCTCCCCGTTTCCTTCCAAGTCCGAAATCCTGCCAAAATCTTGAGATTTGTTTATTTCCCCACCCCCATCCCCGGGATGGCTTCAACATTCATTTCTACCAAACAAGTTATAAAAATAGAGGCGCCATTCACATAGTACCCACTAAGAAATAATTAACTTTAATGTCACTAGTTGATTATAATCAAGACGGCTATAAAAACAGAGCACGATCTTCAGGGCTCTGATGTTCTACTTCCTCACAGGCTTCCTGTTGTAAATTGAAGTAATGGAAGTCCTTGAAAAATGAGCCATCTCAAACAAAACCTAATCGGCGAGATAATCATTAACTAAGAACTGGCACAAATCCTACAGTGGAGTACAATTAGGCGATGTGTTCAGTCCTCAAAAGAAAAAGGGAAAAAATCCACTACAGTGCAAAAACATACTCCAGCGCTTTTCATCCTGAAGCAGATATCCTCTTTGTATTAACAGATATTTTAAACCCATACATGCTTCATTAAGCCAGGTTTCTTGTGCAATTTGAATTACACTTCTCAGAAAATGTTTTTCACTGATAGTTTCTCCACTATTTTAAACAGAATTGCTATTGTCAAATCAAACAGGGTGTTAGTGAGCATTCCACCCAGTGCCACCAATACTTTGCCTTTGGAGAGAGAGAGAAAAAAATATAAGAAAGGAGAAGCTGGTGTGGTGGCTGGTGTGGTAATAGTTATTTCTTTTCAATATTGTTGAAAACCAATATTGTTGGTTGCCGGCCAGATGGGCGATAAATAAATAATAATAATAATAATAATAATAATAATAATAATAATACAATGAAAGAATATGCTGTACTAAACATTTTCTCTTAGAAAAAAATAGTAAGAAGAGATACTTAACCTAAGATTGAACAATACCCAATGAACATGAAAATAGAGTTTTGAAGGAATAAGATGGATTCTATGCAGGAAACACAGGTCATAATATAAAAATATCCACCTATGAGAGAATGGTGTGACTGAATGAGGAATTGCTCATATAGCACAACGTTGTGGTTTTTTCTTCTCTTTAATAAGGTAAATCATGAGGTGTCAGGTGCAGCTCTCTTCTGTACTATGTGGCCATTTTGAGATAAGCCAGTAGCAATTTCAATCAATTTGCATCAGTTTGAACCACAAACTACACCTTAAAGGCGCCAAGGATACTTTATGACCAGGCTGGGCAACATGTGCCCCTCCACAATCCTCTTGTGTCATCCCCCACTACTGAAATTCAGCAGGGGCAAAAAAATTCAGCAGACAGTAAAAAAAGAAAAGAACAGAAAAAGAAAACGGCTTTCAAATTCCAGCAACAAACCACTATGAAGCCTTTAAAAGGACAAATTTCACTTATTTGCAAGTTAAATCTGTCCTTTTTAAAGTTTGACAGGGGTTTGCTGCCAAAATTAGGCAAACCACCGAAGTTTTTGCCAGTGGCACAGCAGCAGGAGTGCAGCCTGCCAGTGGAGCGGGAGGGATTCAGCAGGTGGAAAATGGCCCCCGGATCCCCCAAAGTTGCCCATCTCTGCTTTATACAGATCCTGCACGAGTCTCCTGCTCAGGGTAGCCATGAAACAAAGGCAATGTGATCAACCAAAGGATGGCTCAGAACCAGTTTTATCACCCTTCTTTCAGTTTACTACATATTTATCCCACTCTTTCTTCAAGGTGTTCTGAGAATTTACAGGACTACTGCACCTCATTTTATCCCTAACACTACTCTGTAGGTTAGGCAGTAGAGAGACTGTGGAGATCTGTCCCAATGTCACCCAACACCCTTGTATTGCATTAACCCCAGTCCACAGCCAATATTTTACCGTCTACAAGACACACTGACTCATATTATTGTCCCTGTTCTTTGAGATTTTACAGCTTTGGAACAAGGATCAAATAGCTGTTACCTTCAAGTATACTTTTAATAGCCACTGCAGGTAGACTCTGGTGACTTCAGGTTTTATTTCTCCTTCTGCACCGTGACTTTGCTTCTCCCACATCCTCTTATCCTTCCACCCAACTTGCCCATATGTGGTGAAACAAATGTTAAGAAGTTTGCTTAGACTACCCAAAGCATTTATCATGCAGCAAAGTAAACGCAGAACATCATTCTTGTGTGACCAAGCTTTCTGACATCTGCTTCCCAACTATACTGCAGGGAACAAGACTCCCTTTTGATTACTTTTTGATTTGATTTGAGTTTAGATTTTTTTAAAATTAATGTATTCATTACATTTCTATACCACCCAATGCCCGAAGCTCTCTGGGCAGCTCACAACAATTAAGACCACAAAATACAGCATAAAATACTGTATAAAAAATTAGAACTACAGTATAAAATAGGAGTAAAAGCCGAAATAAAACATAGCAGCAGTACAGAGATTTAAAATAAAGTAAAAGATTTAAAACAGAGACTAAAAGACTAAAATTCCTGGGAAAATAAGGTCTTCATCTGGCGCCAGAAACAGCACAACACAGGCGCCAGGCAGGCCTCTCTGGGAAGTTCATTCCACAACTGGGGTGCCACAGCAGAAAAGGCCCTCTTCTTATTAGCCACCCACCTCACTTCCTTTGACAGGGGCTCCCAGAGGAGGACTGCTGAGGATGATCTTAGGGTCCAGGCAGGTATATATGGGAGGAGATGATCCTTCAGGTAACCTGGTCCCAAGGAGTTTAGGGTCTTGTAAGTTAATACCAGCACTTTGAATCGAGCCTGGAAAGGACTGTCAGTCAGTGCAGATAGTAAAATGCTGGCCTAATATGATCACGTTGGCCAGTCCCCGTTAGCAATCTTGCTGCCCTATTCTAGATTTACTTTTTGATTTGATTAAGTCTAGAGACTACCGTTATCCAAATATTTGTATAAGAATAGAGAGCCCCTACCTGACACCTAGGATTGCCAGCCCCTCTTTAAAAATATGTATGCAAACTATACAGCAATTAAAGGGCTATGCACAGACATTAGTATTTGTACTGAGTTCTTTTCTATACACATATTTAGATATCAAACATATACAACAGGGACTCACTTCTAGGCACTACTACCCTGTCTGTTGACCTCTATCTACCTATCTATCTATCTATCTATCTATCCCCAGGGACTTTCTGCAGCTTCCACTGAAGCCGTTTATTACCTCCCATCTTGGAGGCTGTACTGTGCACGCTCTGCCAACAAACGATGGGAAGTTTTGGATCAGAGATCCAGATGCAATCGAATTTGGATTGCTTTCATTTTTATCCGAAACACATGCTAACAAGTAACTTATTAACCATGGAATGTAGTCATTTTATATTAGATATACACTTTTAATCCTACCGTAACATTTGCTATTCTCAGATATTCTATCACCTAACATTAAATTGTGTGTTTGTTTGTTTGTTTGTTTAGAGTCTTAGACTAACTCGGTGTTCTCCAACCTTGGGTCCCCAGATGTTTTTGGCCTACAACTCTCAGCGCTGGCTGGGGCATGCTGGGAGTTGTAGGCCAAAAACATCTGGGGACCCAAGGTTGGAGAACACTGGTCTAACTGATTGCCTATCCATTTATAACTTGCCAGTCACAAACACGTCTAAGGAGCTTGTGGTTTACCAGGAACATTTATGTCCTAGCAGATCACATGCATGTGAATACATATTGCAGATGAGGTTGAGAGTAGCACGTTCATGTCTGCAAAGGTAGTGATCAATCATCTTATTCTCTAGAACTTCAATGAACTGATACTTATGCTTTGCTTTGGTCAGCTTTCGCTGTGGCGCTAACAGCACAGTGTCTCATTTGTTTTGCCATAAGGTCCCCTGCTAGGAAAGAAACAAACAGTTGTGCAACATTAGCTATCCATAGCATAATTTCCTTTTTATCTCCTCTGTGAAAGTGGAGCGTATTTGTTAAACCTAATTAAAACTAATCTGGAAATTGCTTCCGATATCATTAACACATGGATGAAGAGAGAGAAAGAGCCAACAAGCTGACAACCATCCCTTCATTAAACATGATGGTAATGATTATCTAGACTGAGAAAAGCTCTCAGTATTGTCGTCTTATTTTAGCACAGTACATTGAGTCCAAAGTGATCTTTGCTAAGTGAAGAAAGAAGGTGATCTGTCTCAGCCAGTAACAAAGGTTATAAGTATTATGAAGCTCAGTACCCAGTGCTACAACATTACAACAAAAAACAAGACATCTGGCTATTGATGAAGGCTGCTGCTGTACCTTTACATTTTGGGATTACTGATGTTTAAGAAAGACAGTTTAAAACCTGTAGTAAATTGCCAAAGGGTAAACACCTATGTAAATGACTATCCTGAGAATACAGAGAAAATTACTTTGAAAAGGCTTGGAAAAATATAAAATCACTCAGTATAAGGCAGTCACACTACCAAGCACTAGTGGCCAGAGTACACCAACATTTCTGTCAAAGCACACTTATGTACAGGGAGAAAAAAATAAAATACCCACCCATGGAAGAGGTTGCCTTCTGTATCCCTGCATGATTTGTTGTTCTGGCCTGGTTTCCTTCCAGTTGGGGACAGGTAATCTCGAGGCATATGCCTCAGACAAGAGTTGGTCATTCAAGCACCAATGAAGAAGTAGGAGAATGACCTGCCCTCAAGACCACATACCCAGAACATCGACACATACAGAAAAAATAGAACATAAAAAGAGTCCTGCTGGATCAAACCAAAGGTCTGTCTATTTTTATTTTATTTGTTATGTGATTGGCTTGATTTGGATTGGTTTGATTTCGACTGGCTTGATTGATATGATTTGAATGATTATCCACCCACCCCACCTTTCCATCAAAGAGATGATGATCAAGGCAGCTACTGAATGCTGTTTCCCACAGTGGCCAAACTAGATGCCTCTAGGAAGTAGGAGATGGAGGTAACAGACCTCTCCTGCTCCCGTGCAACCAGTACTCAGAGTAGAGTGCCACTGAACCTGGAGGTTCCATGTAGCCATAATGACTAAGTAGTCACGGATATATGCTTTTTTCTCCATGGATGTATCTAATCCCCATTTAAAAGCCATCTAGGCTGGTGGCCAGTACCACATCTTGTGGCAGAGAATTCCATAAATTGATTATGCATTGTGTAAAGTAGATTATAGAATCATAAAGTTGGAAGGGGCCATTTAGTCCAACCCTCTAATCAATGGAGGAATCCAGTTTAAAGCACCCCTGACAGATGGCTGTCCAGTTTCTGCCTGAATACCTCCAGCAACGGAGAGCCCACCACCTCCCCAGGCAGCTGGTTCCATTGTTTGACTGCTGTGACAGTTAAGAAGTTTTTCCTGATGTTCAACTGAAATCTGCCTCCCTGTAATTTAAGCCCGTTATTTTGTGTTCTACAATCTTGGATGACAGAGAACAGGCTCCAGCCCTCTTCTGTGCAACAACCCTTTCGGTACTTGAAAAGCACTATTACAGTAAAACCTTGGATTGCAAGTAACTTGGTCTGCAAGTGTTTTGCAAGACAAGCAAATTTTTAAAATAAATTTTAACTTGATAAACAAGCGGCGTCTTGCAATACAAGTACTGTAGTACGGTCAGTAAAAATGAAGACTTTACACTATCATTCTTTATTGCAGCTTAAATTAAAAATATATGTACAAATTTCTTATGGGGAATTTCGCTTTGATATACAAGTGTTTTGGATTACAAGCACGTTTCCGGAACGAATTATGCTTGCAATCCAAGGTACTACTGTATATCCCCCTTCGATTTTCTCTTCTCAAGTCTAAACATACCCAGTTCCTTCAATCTTTCCTCATAGGACTTATTTCTAGTCCCCTAGCAGTACTTTTTCTGTCCTGAATCTCCCGCCAATCAGCTTCACTGATGACTTCAGGTTCTAGTATTCAAAAAAAGGGTGGAATTCTAGGAGAGTCGGTGGTTTTTGTTGTTCCACTCTAGAACAGGGTTGGGAAACCTGTGGTCCTCCATATGTCGCTGGACTCCAACTCCCTGCAGCCTCACCAAGCATGGCCAATGGTTAGGGATTATGGGGGTTATAGTCCAACAATATCTAGAGGTTCCCCACCCCTGCTCTAGAAACAAGCATACAAGTAGGATTCCAATTTTAATTTGGAGTGAGCATGCCTTGGCTATCAGGAACACTAGCATAAAGCTATTGCAAAATTATCTGACATGAAATAAAATAGCTCACAACAGTCACTAGCATGCAAAGTGAATATGGAAAGCATGTCAGGCACACCCAGAATTAACAAAAGTGATTTTTTTACTTTTTTTTCCCCAGGAAGAGTGACACAGCATGCCATACGGCGACAGCCAGACGGTGTCAAGTCCTAGCTTTGTCCCGTCAGCACTGCAAGGTTTGAGGACTCGCTGTCAAGGAAGGCAAATTCCAAGCCACTAAACAAGAGCTGAATTAGCAGTTGGGAGCCGAGTACAAGTGAATAGAAGCCACGGGATGCCATGCACAGGACACAATGCCAAAAGCCATCACAATCCTCCACATTCTTTTTTCTCTTCTTTTTCTTTTACTAGAATCAAAAGGAGAGCCACAGCGTTCACTATCCTTGAAGCACTGGCAATACTTCATGCCTCCCCAAAGAGCAAAGCTCTGTTTCCCAAGCCAAAAAACCCCACTCCCACAGAACTGCAACCAATTTCAGCTATATATTTGCTCAAGCTCCAAGCAAAGTCTGATAGTCATTATATACAGCATAGAGTGTTCTTTAGTATGAGAGAGAGAAAGAGCGAGCGCTGAACTAGGTTGCAAGTTCTACAAAACGAAGTTAAGGCTTTTGTTGATTATTTGATTTGCAGTGCAATCCTATACTGTATATCAGGTGTGGGCAACACATTGCCCGTGGGCGGCATGCGTCCTCCAAGTCCTTCTTTGCAGCCTCTGGTGCCCCAAATTGGAAGCATGGAAGGGGCAAAAAAGATGCATATTCCATGTAAAACAAGGCACGAGGGGAGTGTCTGCCTTGTTTTAATGCAAAATCATGCTTCCTTCCATGCCCCCCCCCTCCAGGCTTCCAAAACAACACCTCCCTGTCAGTACAAAACCAGCACAGCACAGCAGGGTGCGTGCTTTATAATAACTTTAATTATTTAATTTTTTTACTAAATTGTGCAGGGCCCCTGATCTAGATCGGGACCACAGCGGGGAGAAAGGGTTAAAAAAAAAAACCTAACCACAGCTATGGTTACAATCCAGATTGGCGGCACTGCCCTGGCAATTTAGTGTTGTTTTTTAAAGTCTGCACTCAAGGCCAGAGCTATGCAGCTAACGTAACTAACTATGTAGCTATGCAGAACTATGCAGCTAACGTAACACCCACAACACACCTCAGGTCACAGCAAAGGTCCATTTAATTCAATTGTCCCCTCTCAGACTCTCTCCCAGCCAAATCCAGCACTCAATTTCATGCAGAAACCTTGTGTTACAATGCCCTGCACCTTTGCCCAACTAATTATGCTGGTTTCCTGGGTCATTCTTTTTTTTAATGTTACTACCCTTTAATAGATGTTTGGCGTTTTAACTGTTGAACCTAAAAAAAAAAATTAAGCTAAGAAACATGAAACTCTACTTTGAATGGGTTTAAATAGCTAATACAGGATTCATACAGACGTACACATCCGAACCCACTGTGGAAGTGCACTCATGACATTTCTGGCACATGTACACTCGTCTTCCCCAGACCAAGCCCAGATGAAACCTGTTTTTTTCCCAGTTTGCTGCCAAGCCTGTGTCAATCACCAAGCTGTCGCCCCCTTCTGAAGCAGTTTTTCCAAGAGGTTTTTTTTCTTCAAATGTGTTAAAACTTAATAAAATAAAAAGCACTAAACAAACATTTGATCAAATATACATGCAAAGTGCTATTTGAGCAAAAGCATGCATGGTGCTGTGTGTGTGTGTGTGTGTGTGTGTGTTCCTGCTTGAAGAACAGAGAAAAAAACAAAGAGGAAGAGACCATCAGCATTTGATATGGAAGTTAAACCCATGTCCTTTGAGAAGAGAAAACAAAGGGAAACAGAGCTCATCCCGCAGCAGAAAAACTGCATCAGTTCCCACGTTCAGGTTAATCTTTATGCACTCCTTTATCCAAACCAGAACTGTCTTACTGGTTCAATGTCTGCCAACATAAATCTAATTTTAAAAAGTTTCCAACAAAGCCAATCATCATTAAAAAAGAAAAGAAAAAAGAACTAGTAAAGAAAAAAGAAATCCAAGTTCAGTCTCATTTGCATCTTCAGTAGCAACGTTCTGGCACAAGTGCATGCCAAAGATACTCTACTGCTGAAAACTCACTTCATTAATAATAATAATTTTAAAAAGCTAACCACTGCTGGCATCCCTGTGAACAGAACACATTAGCTGTACATCTGCATATGCAAGGTCATATACTATCCATTGTAATGGCACACTCTCCCATTGACTGGGGGGGGGGGGGGGAAGAATCCGTGAAATATGAAATACTACTATGAAACCATTATATAGTGTAAGAAACTGTAATTAGGTTGGTTTTCAAAATGTTATTGTTTTGCTTGCAAATTGCTTTGCAGTGCCATCTGCAAAATGGAACAAAACGCTCTCTGAAAGCATGCAAAAAAACAACAACCAAACCCCAGTATCTCCACATAAAGTAGCATCGCTACCAGCTATAGATACCATATTAATGAACATTCCATGAAGACTGGAAAAAGGAACATGTTCCCACAGTAGGAAACAACGCAAGATCTATCTCATGCACTTTCCCAGTCTCTTACTAACCGCTCATTAGGTTTGCTGAAAAGAATTCCAGCCATCCTCCTACTCTTGACCAAGTGAATTATATCCCTCAAGTAAGTTCCTGTAGATTCAGTAGTCTTAAAACCAGTCCTCCACTTACAACCCATTTAAAAATTGGTTCTTACACTCAATCATAGTTTCACCTCAAGCAATAGAAAAAAGCTATTATAAGAGGCAAGGTGTGTCTGCACGGCCTAAAGCAGATGCCCTCATGCATTAATGCAGTGTTTCTCAACCTTGGGTCCCCAGATGTTTTTGGCCTACAACTCCCAGCATGCCCCAGCCAGCATAGCTGGCTGGGGCATCCTGGGAGTTGTAGGCCAAAAACATCTGGGGACCCAAGGTTGAGAAACACTGCATTAATTTAAGGTAAGAGAATGACAGAGATTCTCTTTACATACGACTCATCAAGTTTAAACAAGATAGCTAAGGGTGCAACCCTATGGCCCCTAGACATCATTGGGGGGGGGGGCATAGGATACTTTGGATTCCCCGATCCGAGCTCAGAAACAGAGCTCCAACCTCGGAGCTGGGAATCTGCACTCTGACCCCTGCTCCCCTCCCCTCGCCGCCAACGCTGAAGAACTGTGCCGGCTGCCTCTCCGAGGTCAGGAACTCAACCTCGGAGAAGGGTAAAGAGGACATTCCGGTGGGCGGGGAGGGGAGCAGACTGCAGAGGCCACAGTACAATGTATCCTGTGTCCTCTGCAGCCTCCTTCCCTCCTCCTCTGAAGTGCCCCAGCTAGATGGCTGAAAACAGCAGTTGAGCAAAAATGCAGGGCGGCAGGTGTGGGGAGGCGGAGATCGCCTACGCCACTCCTTTCACTCTGCATAGGATGCCCGTAATCCTCCGAGTTCAGAGGCTTACGGGCATCCTGACTAGATTGCGCCCTAAATGGTTTTATTACCCATATTATTTAAAGTAGAGGGGGAAAGTTAAGTCAAAACTCTAAAGAAACTATGTTGCTTTCAAGCAGATCTTTCCAACGGGCATTGGCAACATGAGGGCAGTTATCTTCAGCTTAAAAAACTGAAGTTATATACAGTCATGCATTGGATTGAGAGCATAATTCATTCTGGAAACATGCTTGTAATCCAAAACACTCTTATATCAAAACGAAATCCCCCCAAAAAAAATTTGTACAGAGATTTTTAATTTAAGCTGTACTACAGTACTTGTATTGCAAGACGTCGCTTGTATATCAAGTAAAAAAAAATTAAATAAATATTTAAAAATGTGCTTGTCTTGCAAAACGCTCCCAAACCAAGTTACTTGTAATCCAAGGTATTACTGTACCCATATTAACATAAAACTCAGGTTGCTGTGAACTTTGTATTCTGTTTTATTTCTGCTGTTTTTTATTGTCTTATATTGTATTTAAATTGTTTTTCATATTTATTTATTTATTGTAAGCCTCCCAAATAACTTTGTTTTGGGATGGTATACAAATGTTAACAAACAAACAAACAAAAAACACATTTGACTTCAAATTGTTAATTTTCCTATAGAATCCCAGCAGTTTTTAATAATAATAAAAAAAAAACCCAACCATAGCCTCTAAACTTCCAAAAACAAGACTCTAGAAGTCAACTGGTGGCCACTTGTGAATCGCCAAAAAAGAGGACATGCATCACCGAGAAAAGAGGACAAAAGAGGTCACCAATCTGCTTATCCTTTGTATACGCTAATTGATATGTATAGTTGCAAATTTAGAAATAATTATTATAACTTAAAACAGAAACACAATACATCTCACCATGGTGTGGAAGACTGTGACCAGGTGACCTGTGTGCCTTGCTCAATCTGCTGTTGATGGGCAACTTCAAGGCACAACTCTTCTTCCTGATGGTCTTTTATCTTTATACTGGACTAGAGCTGGACAGCCCTTCAAATAGAGGACACCTTCAAAATTGAGAGCAGTCCTCTGGCAGCCTTTCACATAGAGGAGTGTCCTTGGAAAAAGAAGACACATGGCCACCCTAGGTCAACTTCATCCTCTTATGTGCACCAAAGGATAGAACATAGATACCACTGCCCTAAGACCTTCCGTTCCTCTAAATGACACCAAACAAAAAGGAAGGCAGTTTCTCGGAGAAAGCACCAGCAGAGAACATGTCCCAAGGACACTGCGAAACTAACCAGTTCCACCATGATACTCATTAGGCTGTCAAGTTCAATTCCAGCTTCACTCAATCACATCATAACGGTCATTGGTCAGGTGGAAATCCAGGCTTGGCTTATGGCTCAAATTTTATCAAGATTATTGGAGACATAAAAAGGATATTTATGTCAGTATGCCAGTGAGCCAGTGAGCCAGTGTGCCAGAGTGGTAAGAGTTTTGGATAGGAACTCGGGAGATCCGGGTTCTAGTCCCCGCTCAGCCATGAAACTCACTGGGTGACTTTGGGCCAATCACTTGACTCTCAGCCTAACCTACCTCATAGGGTTGTTGTGAGGATTAAATGGAGAGGAGGATTGTGTAAGCTGCCTTGGGTTCCTTTCAGGAAAAAATAATATATAGAGGATATTCTTTAAAAATTGTGTAGACTCTAGCGATGGGTCCGTAAGTGACTGTGGAGGCCAATTCTAGATCCACACAGCTTCCCACAGTGAGGACACAGGTTACCAGATGAAAGATGGTCCTGTAAAGGATTCGTTTGACGTGCTTTTCGCTTAGCATGTTTCTCCCTTTCACCTTGCACTCAGGCTTCTTCAAAGTCCATAGAACCTTTGTGAAAGGCCAACCTCCAGTTAGATCGTTCATGGGCCAGAGCTTCCCAGTTTTCGATGTTTATATTGCATTTTTTTAGATTAGCCTTAAGAACATCTTTAAACCTCTTATACTGACCACCAATATTCCGCTTTCCATTCTTGAGTTGGGAATAAAGTAACTGCTTTGGGAGACAGCAGTCAGACATTCGAACAACATGACCGGTCCATTGAAGTTGGCGTTGAAGGATCATTTTTTCAACGCTAGTAGTTTTTGCTTCTTCTAGTACACTGACATTTGTTCGCCTATCTTCCCAAGTAATTCGCAGGATTTTCCGGAGGCAACGTTGATTAAATCTTTCAAGGAGGTGGAAGTGATGTTTATATCACTGTGTCCATGTTTTGCAGGCATACAATAAAGTTGGTAATACAATGGCTTTATAAACCAGCGTTTTGGTCTCCTTACAGATATCCCGATCCTTGAACACTCTATGTTTCATTCGAGAAAATGCGGCACTCGCGGAGCTCAAACGATGCTGGATTTCAGTGTCAATGTTAGCTGTAACAGCAATAATCCTCCTATACTTCTGTGCAGAGATATGTATTTTTAACATATAGTGCGACTCCACCTCCCTTTCTGTTCCTTCTGTTCTTTTTGAAGAAGTTATATCCTTCAATTGTTGTATTCCAGTCATGGGAGTCATCCCACCAAGTTTCAGTTACACCTATCAAGTCATATTTGCCCTCCTGTATTATGAATTCAAGTTCATTCTGTTTGTTTCCCATACTCTGGGCATTAATATATAGACATCGAAGACCATGTGCTTTATAGTCTGGCTTTCTTCCTACACTTTTTTGACGACTATTATTTGGCACTATTGGAGCTGTTCTCTCTGTTGTGGTGCATAAGCCTTCGTCCATTGTTACCCCTAATTTTACGTCTCACTCCCATAGGATTCAGTTTAAAGCCCTCCTGATGAAGTCTTCTTCATGCTGTGGCCAAACACATTCTTCCCAATCCTTGTGAGATGCAACCCATCCCTTGCCAGCAGTCCATCTTCCAGGAAGTGTAGCCCATGGTCCCAATCTGTACTCGGTCAGTATTCTACTCCCAACTGGGAAATGGTTTGTAACTTAGATCTCCTTAAACTAGGGTTCTCAGTGACAAGAGCATCTCACTTCACTCCAGAGTCCATCAGAACCCTTATGGCTCAGTTAGTGTAGTGCTCTTGAAAACATTAAATACGACTTCCCCACTGCCACCACCCACAAAGAAACGAGAGGGGTTTGGGAAAACTTTGAATAATCCCATTTTACGTGGCTCAGCTGTTAACATTTGCAATTTTGGCACCTGATAATATTATAAAAACTTTATACAACCTGATGACAGGCCGAGTTACATATCCTATATTACACCCATTACTGTATGTCTTGAATGTAGAAATGAATGGGCATAAAACTAATTCACTTGTTAATACTTAATAATTGTTTACTTTTAAGCTGAGTGTGCTTTATAGACAGTGACTGGGTTCAGACAACACAATAAGCCACACTCAAAGGTTGGGTGTGGGTTGTCACTGAACCATGGGTTGTTGATGAAACGTGGGTAATCGTGTTGTCTGAACCCAGCTGAGATAACAAGCCATGGTGAACAGCCCACAGTTCACAATCCAACAACAAACCATGGGTTCTCGTCATGGGTGGTTCGTGGTTAACAAGCCATGGCTTGTTAGCGCAGCTGGGTTCAGGCAACACGACAGCCCACGTTTCAGCAGCAACCCGCGGTTCAACCC
This sequence comes from Shinisaurus crocodilurus, assembly GCA_021292165.1. Classification (NCBI taxonomy): domain Eukaryota; kingdom Metazoa; phylum Chordata; class Lepidosauria; order Squamata; family Shinisauridae; genus Shinisaurus; species Shinisaurus crocodilurus. The sequence continues at coordinate 34,696 of JAHFWL010000476.1, forward strand.
TTCAGTGTGGAACCCAGTCATTGTTCTTCTCCCCCATCCCTTCGTGGCACAGCATGACTAACCATCCAAATTACAGTCATGCCTTGGATTGAGAGCACAATTCGTTCCGGAAACGTGCTTGTAATCCAAAACCAGTGTGGCGTAGTGGTTAGAGTGGCGTAGTGGTGAGAGTGTTGGACTGGGAGTCGGGAGATCCGGGTTCTAGTCCCCGCTCGGCCATGAAACTCACTGGGTGACTTTGGGCCAGTCACAGACTCTCGGACTAACCTACCTCACAGGGTTGTTGTTGTGAGGATAAAATGGAGAGGAGGAGGAGGAGGATTATGTAAGCCGCCTTGGGTTCCTTGCAGGAAAAAAGGCGGGGTATAAATGTAATAAAAATAAAAAAAATAAACACTCTTATATCAAAACGAAATCCCCCAAAAAAATCTGTACAGAGATTTTTAATTTAAGCCATACTACAGGACTTGCATTGCAAGATGTCGCTGGTATATCAAGTAGAGAAAAATTAAATAAATATTTTAAAATTTGCTTCTCTTGCAAAACGCTCTCAAACCAAGTTACTTGCAATCCAAGGTATTACTGTAGAACCTTCCATACCCAAGATTCACTTCTCCTAGAGGTGGGGGATACCCTTCAAATCCTTTCCAGAGCTAGAGTTTTAGTCCTATGTTACAGACAGACAGCAAGACACTCTCCAACAATACAGAAAGCCATACTTCTTTACGCTACCCTATTCTAGCTGCTTGATGGTCACAAAAACATTTACCTTTTTCTAAACACACACACACACACACACACACACAGGAGGATAGATAGATCTATCCAAAAAGTTAACCCTTCAAGGTAAGCTAGATTTTTTTGCACTCAATGCATTTAAGTGCGACACTGTTCCTTCAATCAACTGGGTCTTCAAGTTCCCATTTTCTGAGGGAAATTGTTGAACGCCTGCCAATTTAGCTCGATGTACTAGAAAGGCTCACACAATTCCAAGCTGATAAAATAAAATAATATTGTAGCTAGTATTTTAAATAAGGACAAAAAGAGTGCATGGATCGTACCCAAGACTGAGCAGAAACTCCTCTTAGGAATCAAGAAAACAATAGACACTCAAGAAATCAAGAAAAATGTTGGCTTTCCCCCGCTGTAGGTTAAACAACACACATAGATACACAGCTGATACTAGAAGAACCCTGAAACCAGCTTTTAACCCTCAATATATTTCCTGGTTTCGAAGAAAAAGGTGGGGGAAATCCCAAATGTCTTCTAGCCCTATTACCTAAAAAGATGGTCTTTTCAGCGGAGAATTAATACTTGATAGCACACAGCTACAAGTTACAGTCACAACCCCATGTTTCCCAATCAACCAGTTAACATGAATGCAAGACTGACACAGATTTTCAGGAGAGAATGGGGGGGGGGGGCATTTCCCTCCCACACAGACAGCCAGGCATGATCCCATCTCGGGATCTGGCTGGGGAACAGTAAATCTTTCCATATCAAGGCAAAATGTCAACTAAGAGTTGTCTATTATGAAAGAAGGTTCCTATGAGGGCCATTTTGTAGTCTGACATTTCAGGAAGCATGGATAGCAGGACACATCACCCAAGGACAGTTCACCCACAAAACTCAGTGATTAGAAGACAGTGCTATGAAAATTTTAAGAGGAGGAGGTCAAATCCCATTCCAAGTGTTCAGATAAGCAAAGAAACCTCATGGCCAATTCTTTAAAGTTTTTTTTTTTTTAAATAGCTAGATATTTATATCAAAATATACATGTGGCATGTCAAATATAAAGCATACATGCATCTATTTTTAGCCCTGTTCCTCCTCTAAATACAAGCAAGTGGGGGACCTGATCCTTATATTTTAAGGAGCAACTGAGCTAAAAATACACACATGCGTGACTCATATCTGAAATGCCATGCGTGTTATCTTGTATTTGGGCATTCATAACCTAGCAGAAAGGAATCTCATAAGAACCAACCAAAGGGGGTGGGGGGAGATTGACCAAGGCTGAAAAGATAGAACAAAGACAGAATAATACATTTTGCTAGCAGCAAAAGCTGTTTATCCAGCTAAGCAAGAATGATTGGAGCGAGGAGAGCACATGCAGCAAGTGAATATAGTACTAACAGTTCCTACAAACAGTGAAACGGAACACTCTAAAATATTAAAAGAGGACAGGAGAGAAGAAAGCAGTTGTTTTAAACTCTCAGATTTAGGTTTTCTAATTCAGGCTTCTAACATCCCCCCACCCACCCCAAAAAACTATCACCATTCTTCTTTTGAAACCTTGCTTTTCCCAGAGAGCTCTTTGTATAGACATGCAGTTTTTTATTTACTGTGGTGACTCCAAAGAAGCATAAGGAATTTTTGAAGTGAAAAAGTGTTGTCTATAATGGAGATGTGCCAGGCATTTCTGTATATATATATTTCTCACACACACACACAAATAAAGCAACAAGGTTTTTACAGTTTCTCTTTACTAGAGTTCTTTGGTCATGGCAACTTACTACTACCTACATACATTTGCCTACATTCTATGCAGTATTTACATCTGTATACTCCAACTGCAAGTTTCTTTTGATTAAAGAAGACCACACAGCAGTCATACCACTCTTCATTCTACACCCAATACCTAGGCCTACGTACTCTTTTGATCAGCAATTGAATTATGGGACTCCATAGGGGGAAATGCAATATGGGAGGCGGGGGGAATCACCATTTAGTGAATTGACCGGCATGAAATACATATATTTCCAATATAGAAGCCGTTAAAGAGAGATGATATCTAGCACGCTAAAAATGAACTGCATGCACTTTAAAGGATGGACAAGTACCGTACACTCTTATTTCTTCTCACGTGCTCACCATTAACACACAGCATCCTATTAAACTGTAGCATAGAAGCGCAATTCAAAAAACAATTTCAGCCTAGACTCGCCTTAATGGGGAAATTGTTTGACATACTGAATGGCAAGGGATAAAGAACTACATGTCAGAAAATGGTCTTGGTTATAGGTCAGTTATAGGTAAAGCTATGATAGTAGCCACATTTGCACATAACAATAAACCAGAAATTCTGGCCTATTAACTCACAATGTACTCAAAAGCTGTTCTCACCTTTGCTCCTTCCTTCATGCAGCAAGTAAATAAACCAAACATGGATACCATAGTATTACTTCTGAACATGGGATTATGATTGATTGTGCCCCCAAGAACCAGGACAATAAGCCAGCTTTAAACCACAATTTGTTGTTGGCTTATGAATCCTCGTTACTGGAGCGCAATAAATCCTGAATCCTGGATTCAGATGCATTGCTAAGCTAGCCATGTCTAGATATTTACCCACTCACATGAGGAGGAGTAACAAAGTGAGTGAGTTCATGCACTTTGTGGTTTAATAAACCAGTATTCCTGGCTGATTTTTATGTGAGAGTACAGCCAGTATCTCTCTGAAAGGGGCAAGAAAGCCTTCCAGAAAGGAAAGAGAGAGCACATTCTAACGGAAGAAGTACTGAAGAGAATGGGTTTCCTAAATAATAGTAAATTCAAATAAACTTTGTGATCACATTTGTAACCACTTACAAAGCACATCCGCGGTCTTTTAATTAATTAATTTATTTATTTATTATATTTATAACCCCGTCTTTTTTCCTTCAAAGAACCCAAGGTGGCTTACATAAGCCTCCTCCTCCTCCATCTCCATTTTATCCTCACAACAACCCTGTGAGGTAGGTTAATCTCATTATTCTGATGTGGAACCAAATTTCTTAAAACCATACAAGGTATTCACAGAGAAAGTTGGGATCTGAAGCCTGCTCACCCACATCTAGCTCATCAAACTTTCTAACCACTGACTAACAACAGTTCAACAGTTTTGGGAAAAGGGTCATGAGCACTTGTTGGTGGCAACAGTGCCAAGGCATTCCAAAGATCTGCCCATTTTTACTGCAGCCACATTTATTTATTTATTTATTTTATTACATTTATATCCCACCTTTCTTCCATTGTGGAACTCAAGGAACATGTGGTTCCCAGGTGGTCTCCCCTCCAAGCACAGACCAATTCCAGACCTGCTTAGCTTCAGCAACGTGGCTGCCTCATGTGCCTTCAGACCATGGCCTGGGATGGTATTACATTTTGGCAAATCCAGAACAAAAATGGGCATGAGAATCCCAACACTAGAGGTCCCTTAGGATTCCATGAAAGAGGGGGGGGAAATCAGCTGAGAAAGTTAACTTGCAACATATGCACATATACCGTACCACCCCCTTTGCTCTCCAGATTTCAACACTTTCCCACGGCCGACGTACAATCTTGAACTTCTTCTAATCTCAAGCATGATTCTTCAGCAATTATGTGGAGAAATGGATTCGTTTGATCTCACAAGTTTCCATTAGAAAGTCCAAATTCAGAGGACAGCTGTGTCAAATATTTCAAACTGCAAGAGACATGCTAGGAAAGTATTTCTGCCTGCGCTGTAGGGGTACCATCTGCAATAACGTTTTTGACATTCAGATAACAATGACAGGAGGAACTGAGGAATTATTAATGAGGCAACTGGCTCTGCAAAAAAGCTCGCTTCGCGGCAAAACACATGCTCACAATATCTGTGTCAACGTATTCTCAGAGAGCTAACTAGCTCGAAGAATGTGCAGCTTTCTCCCAAAAGGTATTTAGGCAAATGTACTTACAAGACTTGGATTCACGAAGCGTTTAAAAATCTCAAAGGCCACACACAGCATTAACAGGTAGAAGCTATGCACAGTCAATTCACACAACATCAGCACTGTGTGTATACACTGTAACCAATCTGATAAAAAGTTAAGAACCGGGATCTAGAGCGCTGCAAGGGAGAAGGAGAGGGGGAAAAGAATGCTCATACACTTCCAGGTGTGCAGATGTGTACCTAGCTTGTGCACAAACTAGCAAAGGTGGCCTAGTAAGCACAAAGTGTTTTCCCATCTTACCAGTAGTGGTGATGGGAACAGCAGCCTCCATAGTTCTCATTCCGATTTAACTTCCTGACTCTGCATTGCATTACAAAGCCAAATCTGAGCAAGGGAAATGCTTCCTGGCTCATTCCAGAGCAGCCAAACAAAATAAAGAATTGTGCTGAACAGCAATGTGAAGTTCAGTTGTTACCGCTGTCAGAACTAACTGCTGTCAGACCAAGAGCTCAAGTCATCTTCCTTTTTATCAGTGTTCCGCAGACAGGACTTTTATTTATTTGTTTGTTTGTTTTAGAGAGGCATTTGTTTCTGCTGTTGCTTAATATTCTAGATGGATTGTTACTTTTGAGTTTTAGGGGTTTGCTGCTGCTTTTAACTTTTAATGATTAGTTAATGTTGCGGGGTGTGTGTGTGTTATACTCTATAAGCCACTTTGAGCAAATCCTTTTTTGCTTTTGGCACCTGAATTGTTGGGTTTGGGTGTTTTTAGGTTAGATTATTCATGTTGTATTTTAAATGGTTTTATTGTGATAGTAGGATTTTACTGCTGTTTTACTGGTACTTCTTTTAATAATATTGTGAGCCGTTCTGCGCTCCTTTGGAGGAAGGGTGAGGCATAAGAACGTCAAATAAATAAATAAATTTGAGGAAAGGAAACGCAGGGAGGGAAACTTCTCAAATAATAATAAATGTTTCTATTATAATGATAATTATAATAATAAATAACTGCAAATAGGTGAAGGGAGAGGGGGGGGGAATGGAGGGGGGGTTATGAAACCTTTCGTCCTCCCAAAAAAGCCCCATCCACCCCCCGTTCTACAAAAAGTCTTCATCTGAAGAACATTTGGCTCAGTCACATTTTTAAAATGAGCAGAGGATATTAAGATGCTTTAAAAAAAAAAAGAAGAAGAAGCACATAGGAACAGATCTATGTCTTAAATGCAACTACAACACCTGATCTGGCCATTCTTTCTACATACGTATGTGCTCTCTTTACACTCAAAAATACCACCAGGAGAATTACCGGTACTTACAAATGGAAGAACTTCTTACACAAGCAATAAGGTGTTAGAAAATGAGTCGATACAAGATGCAAGTAACATAATTTGCATAACCTTAAACATATTGTATTCAGCCAGTGTAATTTAAAAAAAAAAAAATACAATGTATTAGGCATACTGGGAAGGAGGGTGATATTTAAGGGGTTAACTGAATACTAAATGCTCTTTGATATGCTGATCAACTTCAACACTGGAATAAAGATGCTCATAAATATTAACTATCATCTTTGCATGAGTCACCCATAGGCACAATATCTTGTTCAGAAAAAGGAACAGAGCCATTATAATTTCATTCTGTGTGCCTTTTCGATCACCAGGCTCAAAATGCCTAAGAAAATTATTTGAGAGGGGTTGGAACAACAGGCAGAGAGCCAGATTTAAATATAATAACTTTAATTATGGTTTACCAATTTGGTTCTGGCATATAACCCAATTGCCAGGATAAACATTTTAAAACCGAGAGGGCTAGGCTCACACTCAAGATCATTTCAGTAAGTAACATTTTCCAGAAAACTCAACAAGAAACTGCTATGGGTTTTAGTACAGGGCTGTAGAAGTGAATTCATATATTATGAGGCTAGATGTGCTTTCACCCAGGTGAGAACATTTTTTAAAAAATTCTCGCCATCATAGTTTCAAGAAAAGTATATTTGTGTACATTTTATTATTTATTTATATATTTATTATATTTATACCCCACCTTTTTTCCTGCAAGGAACCCAAGGTGGCTTACATAATCCTCCTCCTCCTCCTCCTCCTCCTCTCCATTTTATCCTCACAACAACCCTGTGAGGTAGGTTAGGCTGAGAGTCAGTGACTGGCCCAAAGTCACCCAGTGAGTTTCATGGCTGAGCGGGGACTAGAACCCGGATCTCCCGAGTCCCAGTCCAACACTCTAGCCACTACGCCACACTGGCTTCCTTCCAAAATGTTTTCCTACATGTTTTCCTTCCAAAAGATTGTGAGGAGCCTCCTTGTCCAGGGGAAAGTGGTTTGATAATCACTTTTCAACTATGCTGTTCATATTATATTTTATGGAGTTTATCCCGTAAAACATTTTTATCCCACCTTTCCTCAACAAGACTTCAAGGCAGCTAATAATAAAATAAGAACAATTCCATTAAAAACCATACAGAAATTAAGGGGAGCAGACAACCAAAAGGCATCCGTTAAAACAAAACAGCTTCTAGCAGAACTGAAATACTTAACCAAGAGCCTTTCTGAAAAGGAAGGTCTATACAGTGGCTACATTCACACAAAGCCATAAGCCAGAATTCCGGAAAATCCTGGTGCATCGTCCATGAGCAGCAACTGGCCCACACTGTCCAATCTCTCCCACTTGGCTCCTCCTGCCAGCAGACGCAGCTACAAAAACCATCAAGAAAAAGCTTAGGGTTACATCCTGGTTTGTTGCTGTGATAAAAAGCCACAATCTGAAATCTAAAGCCAGGGTTATAACTTGATTTCAGTTCCCTGGCTCATTGGGGATGACAAGCCAGGAGTCCCAGGTTTGGATGCAACACTAAGCTTTTTTTGATGGTAAATTCCTGCTTACTGTAGCCCAGTCTTCCCCAAGCTGGTGCTCTCCAGATGTTTTCAACTTCAATTCTCATCACCCCCCAGCCAGTATAGCTAATGGTCAGGAATGCTAAGAGTCTGAAACATCTGGAGGGCACAGAATTGGGAAGGCTGCCATAGCTGCTCCCACACAAGCAAACATTCACACGCTCCTTGTGAATGACAGGCCCCAATTCTCCAGAATTCAGGTTTATCATTTTGCATGAATGCAACAAAAGACCAAATGGGAAGGAGCCAGGCAGGCCTTCCTGAGGAGGGAGTTCCAAAGTCTGGGCACAGCTACAGAAAAGGGCATCTCCTTGGCCCCAAGCAAGTGCATTTCAAAGGATGCTGGGAAACACATGAGGGCCTCTGTTGACAGTGTTAATAACAGGGCAGGTTCGTACAGGAAAAGGTACCGGTAGTCCTTCAAATATCCAGCCCCAAATCACAAAGGGCTTTAAACACCAGCACTTTGAATTGGGCCTGGAAACAAATCAAAAGCCAGTGCCGTTGTTTCAACAGGAGGGTAATATGCTACCATAGGCAGCTCCAGTGGCTGCCACATTCTGGAGCAATTGAAGTGTCCAGGCACCTTCCAAAGACAGCTCCACAGAGAGCACACTGCAATAGTCCAAATGTGATGTAATCAAGGAACATGTTACCAAATCTGAAATCTCCAGGAATGGATGAATTTGGCACAATACTCCAGATCTCCAGCTTACCTCACCCTGTAGCTTCATGTAGATACAAAACAGAATGGGAGACAAGATGGAACCTTGGGGGACACTATAGGCTAAAGGCCAAGGTGTTGAACAGGAGCCCCCCAGCACCACCTTCTGGAACCACCCCTACAGGAAGGGTCAGAAACCATACCACAAGTCCTACCCCAGCCAGTCAGTCCAGAAGGATGCCTGGTCAATAGTATTGAAAACGGCCGAGAAGTCCTGCAAAACCAACAGGGATACATTCCTCTGCCCAGTTCCTAGGAAACCATCCAAGGCGGGCAACAAGGCTATTTCAGTGCCACACACTGGGCCTAAAGCCAGACTGAACTGGCTCTAGAGAGTCTGTATCATCAAGAACAACCTAGCATTCAGAGGACACCATGCACTCAAGAACCTTGCCCAAGAATGGAACACTGGAGCCTGGCTAGAGGTTTTCCAATACAATGGGAATTAAGGGAACTTTATTGCTTTTATTTTATTAATCTGTAATCTGCCTTGGATCTATATTTGAAAGAGACAAAGGAAAGAATTGCAATCATTAAAATAATCATCTTCTCAAGAAACATCAGAGTCACCATGTGAGGTAGGCAAGTATTATTATTTCTATATTGCAGATGGAGGGGCTGATTTGCTTAATCCCACCTAATGAGTTTACAGTAGAGGGGGTATTCCAACAGGGGAGTAGGGTCCCTCTGGAAATCACCTTACAGGTCCAGGAATTCTTGATACATGAGAAGGAAAGCTGAGGCTATAGGACACATGAGACCATTGTGTGACCATTTATTTCTGTATTCTTAGTTCAGGTTTCTCTTCCTGGATTGAGATTTGGTGTAGATTTGGGGATCTTTCTGCACAGCAGTCACTCCAAGTTCATGAACTTAATTTACTTCTGCATTTTCCAGGATTGCAACAGAAATTAAGGAGCGGGAGTTTGAGAACTGGGAAGGGGAAGATTGGTTCTACAAAAGCTACAGAAATTTAGCAATCACCTCATTGGTCCAGATTTAAAAACTTTGCCTTGTCAAATGACTTTTACCCATAAAGCCCCCTATCCCTCTTCTCCTCACCTAACCCCACAAAAAAGTTCCACAAAAAGGTTCTGTTCCACAAAAGGTTCAGAGAAACAAAATAAAGATTGGCAGCTGAGCTTGAGCAATGCTTATTCTCCCCCCAGTCTGCAGTCTTAAAACATGAGTTTCAGGGAGGCAAGTCCCATTGAATTCAGCCCCACCACCTACTTCTGGGGAAATATGCTTAGGCTTCCAACTAAGGCTGGAATCACCTAGCTATGAAAGTCTCCAATTTCAACAGGACAAACAGTACGGTATATATAAATTGTAATACAACTGAAGCCCAAGTCCCTAAATGTCAATAACTGGTCAGTGCTTCTTCTGTATCCCCAGTGCCAAAAGTGCATTTCTATTCTTGGGGCTTTTCCAAATGAACTAGAACAAGCTATATTTGTGACCAGTTCTTACATAAAAAGATAAGCTGATTTATGAAATACAGATCCATGAAGATTAAAATTGATCACATGGATGGAAAATTGGGCGGGGGGGGAAGAGGTACTGCTTGAGCACACCAAGGTAATGCAGATGATACATTTTTTCAAGGGCAACGCAACCAACTTTCCCCTTGATACCACTGTAGAATTAGTCCTGATCGAGCATTATTAGCAGCTTGATAACTCTTCAAGATATGGTGGAAGTGAAAGGGGGGGGAGTCGAAGCTTTGCTGGGGGGGGGGAATTATGTTGACCTGTAAACAGACTGTAGTTTAAGAGCCAGAAGTGATTTGAGAAAGGTTGCACTTTGGCAAATGCAAAACCAACATGACCTGTTTACCAGAGGCTAAAATGGGCTGAGCAGCATTTTTTTCAAAGCATCTTTGATTCAGAAGGATGTGGGTAAGCTACAATCTGTCTCCAGCCTTAGAGCCTATCCTAATTGCAACTGCTTCTCCCAGTCCTGCTCAAGTCATTGGAATGGTGAAATTTACCAGGCCATTAGTCCAATCAATTTCACTCATAAGGGAAATTGAAAAGTGTTCTTGAATGGCCGGGCTCTATGGCGAGATTTAACGGCGAGATTTAACTCTGCACTATTTCCCACCCGCTGCTTGGTTTTAAAGAGCTACGTACATAAATACGTGGGTAGGCACTCATCCCTTCATGTGGTTTAATTAAAAAATGTTAGCCCCAGTTCCAAAACTGTCTGGGTGGAGACAGAGAGAAGATGATGCTTGTCGTCAGCACTATACAAGAAGTACCTAACAGTCACATCAAAACATACATGCATGTATTGCAGTATTGTCAGTCAAACTGCCAGGAACCCATGTCAGCTTTTTCCCAAATACCAGCTGAAGCAGCACAAAAGACCTATCTGACCAGAGCCCACAGCACCACAGAAACAACCAACACGAGTATCATGGGCAAGGACAAGTCGTACAATACAGAATCCAATCTCTAGCAAGCTACTGTTTGTACACAGCCTTATTTAAGTTCCTTCCCAGGTTACCGGGGCCAAGCTGGAGACGACAGAGGCAAATCCATGTTGTGTAACCAGGTCGCCACCAATCCCCTATAGCAGCCTTCCCCAACCTGGCACTTTCCAGATGTTTTGGACAACAACTCCCAGCATCCCTGACCATTGGCCATGGTGGCTGGGGCTGCTGGGACTTGAAGTCCAAAACTCATGGAGGGGACCAGGTTGGGGAAGACTGCAAATGAAGAAGGAAGATTTAATGCTCAGCATGGCTGGGCTGGACCCTTTCTCCATTCATTTCATTTTCATAAATAGAGTTGGAAGGAGCCTACAAGGCTATCGAGTCCAACCCCCTGCTCAATGCAGGAAACTAGAGGAGGGGTCTCCCATCCAAGTAACAACCAGGCCTGACCCTGCTTAGCTTTCCACGCTCAGACAAGCTGAGCCAGCGTGAGCCACAGGCCTGTATCAGTGTAGACTTGTCCACCTCAAAGCTCTTCTCCTTCTCGTCTCCCATTTGGGCACCATGGCCAGAAGTAACTCCCAGCAGGAAGAAAAACAACTGCAAGCAAGAGATTTGGGGGAGGGAGGGGAAAATGGGTGGGAAGAGATTTCAGTTCCCTGCCCACACTGCACTTTTAAATCTTCCCGCCACCCTACTTTTATATCAAATCAGCACAACCCGGGTTGGGTCATGCCAACAGCACCAGATGCACTTCACCCCAGGTGTAGCAAGGCTTAAGATGGCATCGCTGAGTCAAGAAGACAGCAAGGAAGTTTGGGGGGGGGGGGGCGAGAAGCAAGTGGGAATACTCTTCCATGCTTCATTGCCTAAGGGCAAATAACAGGTTCACCCACAATAACTCCCGTGTGCAATCAACTCTAGCTACAAACACACACATGCCAAACCTTGCAGAGGCTGACGCAGAAAGCAGGTGCAGCCACCAATTAAACCTCAGGGGGGGGAGGAAGAAGAACAAACACAGAGAGCCATCTCCGACAAGACGGCAAAGATAGCCCCCCCAAATCACTCCTTTGACCGAGATTCTCCCCAGGATTTTCATCCATTCTGAGGTTTTGTCAAGTAGCTGAGCGCTGATGGAAAGCTTGGAAAGGGGGACTGGGGGGGGGGGCAAAGAAGAGAAGATTGGCGACGCCCTGACGCCAACCTCATGCTTTCTCCCTCGAAAAGCACAGTTGTAACCAAAGGATAAACGCGATGTGTGCATGACCGTGTGATTCCCCCAAAGCTGGCTTGTGGGGGGCGGGAGAAAAGATAATCTGAGTGCACAAGATTTATGCCTTCATGGCTAGTGGCGTCAAGTTCCGCCCTTCGGAAGACATCCACATTTATGATCAAAGGGTTGATGATGGATGCATTTCACTCAAAGAGTCCAAGCACATCCTAATCCCTCCCTCCCTCCCTTCGATATGTGTTTCACAGACGAAATGAAATATAGGTTTCGCTTGACGTTGGGGGAGGGGGAGGTAGAGAGACAGAAGGAGATCGTGTGAAAGGGACAGGGGTGGTAACTGAATCCGGAGAACCCTACACTTTACCCCTAAAAATTATTCACAGCGATGATCAAGGAAGGCTCTGGTGCGTTTCCTCGTTATTCCGCACCCCCCTCACCCCAAAGCGCACGAGGAATCCGGGAAGAGAGCTGGAGGGGGGAGAAATCTCAGCCTGTGCAAGCCCTACGCTGGCCAAGGCACCGGCGCGTCTGGCAACCTTGCCCTCCCGGGCCGGCAACGCGGCTCGGCTCCCTCCCCCTCGAGTCGCGACCAGACGCCACAACTTACCCAAACTGCCGGCGAAACCGTCCATCTTGGGCGCAGAGGAGCTCCCGTCGGAGCCCGAAGCGGAGCTGCGCTCGCTGCTCGACAAGGCAAGAGGAAGAAGAGGCGGCGGACGGCCGGAGGCTCATTCACCCTCGTGGCGGCGCCGGCTGCCCCCTCCGTGCCCGGGGCATGGGCTACTCGCGCTTGCCGTCCGTCCGTCCGTCCGGGCTCCTCCAAGGGTCGTCGCCGTGGGCGGCGGCTCTCGTTGTTGCTGTCGTTAGCCGCCCCGCGCGCTGGCTGCCGCTCCTGCACCAGACGCGGCTCGGCAAGGGCGACGCGCGGCCGGTACCCGCCTGCCTGCCTACTTGCCTGCTCCGTCCTCCTCCCGCAGCAGCAGCTGCCACTCTCCAACCCGCTCCTGCGAGCCGCTCTCGGGCCCGCCTCGCAGCGCCCTCTTTGCTTTCGCGCTTCCGACTCCGCCCCACTTGGCAGCCCGGGCTTCCCCTCCAGCGATTGTTGCAATGCGCACCGGCCGTACCAGGAGGGTCTCGGGCCGGGGGGGGGAGGTGGATCGGGGGGGGGAGCAGGGGCCTAGAGATTTCGGTGGGCAGGTGGATCGGGGGGGGGGGGGGCAGGGGGCACGCCGCCGCTCTGCTCCTCGGAAGTGCCTCGGCCACGGTGGGGCTCACCTCCAAGTAAGGCTGCTGCCGAGCCTCGGCACTCTGACTTGGGTAGAACTCGGTGAGAGAGTCGCTTTGCGGGTCAGGCGTAGTGGTGGCAGCCTTACTTGGGAATATGAAGCCGCGCTGAACTCAGCGGCACTCGCTTACTCGTAGGACTGGCCCCAAATCTGACCGCGCGATCCTGTATGTATGCATGTCCGCTCAGTAAGTCCAGTAAGGGCCAAAGAAGACATTACCCTTTAAATCTGTGCTATCAGCTCCGTCTTTTTTCCCCTTTTTATTCTAGAGTAGGCTCAGTGAGGACGATCTGGATCTTAAAAGCCCCACTGCCCGCCACACTAGGGTCCCGATCTACATTGGGGTCCTGCACCTACACTAGAGTAAAAATGAAAACAGAAAAGAAAGAAAAAAGCAGCTGCTAGACACAGATTTAAATTAATGTCTGTTTTGGCCCTAAATGGGCATAGGATTGCGGCTTTACAGTGCAGCCCTGTATATGTCTACTCAGATGTAAGTCCCATGGCGTTCAATGGGTGTTAATCCCAGGTAAGTGGATATAGGATTGCAGCCTTAAGACTAGTCAATTTAAACCTGTGCATGAAGAGAAAAACATATTACAGTGTGTGTGTGTGCATATACATATTTAAGATTATGCACACATGTATCACAGAGGGCAACACCCTAGGGCCAGTTGTCCTGTGTTTGCCTCAGGGCTGGCCCAAAACATTTTACTGCCTGAGGCAGAGCAACAAATGGTGCCCCCACCCACCCAAGGCCAGCCAAGGTATTTTGACACCTGAGGCAGAAGATCCTAGAAATGTGTCCTCTTCTCCCAAATACACACAATCATAAACAATTTGCTGCCTTTTCATGACACCCAAAATCAGCTATCTGAGGTGGCCAGTTCACTCTGCCTAATGGTTCAGCAGACCCTCGTTTGCCCCATTCACATATAAAGCTGTGGTGCAGGGGCCTGATTCTTATGCAAAAAAAGAACAGCTTCCTCCACCATCCTGCGCAGCAGTTTTGTCCCTGCCCAGTTCAGTTCAGAAGCAACTTGCCTGGGAATAAGCTCCATGGAACTCAGTGGTACTTACTTCTGAGTAGACATGTAGAGGATTGCACTGTAAATTAACCAAGAAGTAGACATCTGCAAGGGAGGAAGGTTGCACAACCTACGTACTGCAGTCAAAACAGACCCTATTCTGCACCTGTCCCTTTCCCCATCACATACTATGGACAGCAAAGGGATAGCCAGAAGGGTTTTGGTTGTTGAATGAGGTCATATAATCTGGACACATCATGAAGACATGGATAACTATGGCAAGATCGCTATATAATAATGACACACAAAGATAAATAATAAAATATGAATATGCGACACTATGCGACAACGTGATTGGAAGTTAAGTACCACTGAATTTCTGCTTATTGCCTCTATCTCAGTTATTATTAGGAATCCAATTTAGTCATTGAGATCACAGTAGCCCACAAATTTCCTGCATGTCAGTGTGTTCTAGGAAATGTTCCATGACATTTCATGGATTCTTGAAAATGGTTTCCAGAATTTGTAATGTATTATAATTATACAGTTGGGATTTGGTGATGGCCAGCAATATAGCAATGTTCCAAGAAGCAGACACATTTATGGCTGATAGGAATGTTAATAGCTATTAACCAAGGAGTTTTCCACACAATTAGTCAAAACTTGTCCCGATCGCTTTGGGATGTTGCTCCCTCGCAATCACAAAAACAAGATCTGTCATGTGCATTTAATGGATTGGGGGAAGCCTTGCTGCGGGAGACTTCCCTTGCTATACAGGAATAGCCATGATGTTTATTTATTTATTTATTTATACCCCGCCTTTTTTCCTGCAAGGAACCCAAGGCGGCTTACATAATCCTCCTCTCCATGTTATCCTCACAACAACCCTGTGAGGTAGGTTAGGCTGAGAGTCAGTGACTGGCCCAAAGACACCCAGTGAGTTTCATGGCTGAGCGGGGACTAGAACCCAGATCTCCTGAGTCCCAGTCTAACACTCTAACCACTATGCCACACTGGCTCTTATCCTCTCTTTGGAAAAATAAATCAAAAATTATCCACATCACTTCCTGCGGCCTTTGCTCATCCAACTCTACCCCACCTGCCCCCCACAGCTGTCCAAAGGTCTTTTGCTCTCTGAAACGACTCCACCCATTTCCCCTGGCTGCCCCTTATGCCTGGAACTGCCTCCCAGAACGCCTTCATGCAATCACCCCCTTATATCCTTACGACTTGGGACTGCAATACCTGATGGAACACCTCTCCCGGAATACACCTACCCATACACTACAATCATCATCTGAGAGGGCCTTTTTGGTGGTGGGGCCCCCCAATCATGGAATGCTCTCTCCAGTGAGGTTCGCCTGGCGCCAACAGTGTCATCAACAGTAAAGTGTCACTTTACTCCCAGGTGTTTGACAGCACATGATAAGGGTTTGTTTGTTTTTTAATGGGTCCTGGGATTTTTATTGTTGATTGTGTAAAATGGTTTTATATGTCTGTATGTGAATGTTTTTATATTATGTCATATTGTATTTTTATCGTTTTACTCTTCATAAAGGTATAGGGCTATTGAATGGTATAGGGCGTAATCCTATGCAAGTTTAGATAGGGAAAAAAGCCCTATAACTCCCAGCATGCCCCAGCCAGCCTAGCTGGCTGGGGCATGCTGGGAGTTGTAGGCCTTTTTCCCTATCTAAACTTGCATAGGATTGTGCCCATAGAAATGTAATAAATGAAAAATCCTTTAAATCCCTCCTCAAAATTCACCTTTTCCGGTAAGCCTTTGGATCATTCCCCTAGTCCCTATACCTTATTGTAACTAAGCTGAAGTATGTGTAATGGAAGTCATCGTGTATTCGTCCCCTGCTTGATTATGTTAGGTTTTGCATGGGCAGAACGAGGATTGTCACCTGACATCAGGATTGTCACCTGACATGGAGGATGTCTCTTGAGGTGAAATACACAAGGTCTTCAGTCACCAGACATAATGTCAAGGTCTATGACTCAGAATCATGTGGACAATTGAAGTAAACATGTTGTGAAAAACAGGTTATATAATAGGTGAGTAATATCCTATTTATAGATACTATAAATAGGGTCTTACTATATAAGTTGGGGCAAGTCACACATCCCCTCACTTCTTCCTCACTCTCTCTCTCTTGTTCTGGACTTCTACTTCAAGTCAGTCACTTCATCTCAGCCTTACCACTGGGGTCTTCGATTTGAATCTGCAATTATGTAGTGAGTAAGAGATGCATTGCTTGCCTTAATCCCATGTAATTGGGTCTTATAAATAAACTCTTTAATCTTTATTAACTGCTGTTATCTCCTCCTTCTGTCTGCGTGACTAGGACTGAGGGTCACTGGCTAGGTAAGCTTTTGAACCCGGGTCAGTCCAGCTCTCACATCAGGTTATGGGCCCAGATTATGAGCAGAGATAAACCAGATGGTGTAGATAACCCTGATTGTTGGTCCAGATAATCCAGGGACGCAGGAAAAACGGCAGTTATGAGGTTAAGAGATTGTTTACAAATGTAAGACAGTTGGAATGTAAACAACCGGGAAGGCAATATTGCTAGAGCTGGATGCTGATAACAGCGGCTTGGAATGCAGCACAACTGAAGAATGCAGGACAGAGAGACGAAGGATTTTTCGTTTTGGAAGAAGCTGGAACGGAGGTGCCAGGCTTGGCAGATCCGAGGCTACTGAACAGTGAACAACACTGGACACAAGGATTTCGTTTTCCACAGCTTGCTGGAGTGATTGTCAAGGAGCTGTATCGGGCAAGGAAATATCTCCAGGAGGCTCTGTGTCTACTCATTTGAGACCAGGCTACAGCAGGAGGATCATATTTCTTTTACAGTTTGCTTCTTCGCTCAGCAGCGGATCAGCTATCTCTTGCATTGTGTCAACAATAGCTTGGATTACAAACGATGTGGATTACGTCTGACATGGGTAAAGCGTCTGGAGCGTGTGTCGCAGCAAAGTCACGTGTGACTGGAACGTATCTTGGGAAACTTGATACTACACGGAAGGCTGTACTAAACCAGCGGAGGAGTGGTTTTAAAACAGCGGGGGAGAAACAGCGCGGCAGTTTTTGAACAGAGAAAGCTGTACTTCAAATAAGAAGCTGTTCTTCAATTTTCTTCATTTTCTTCATGTGGGATCACAGAAGAAGGGGCTTGAAATCAGCAGGGGTGCTGCTGATGGGGAAAACATTGTGTTTTAACCCAGGACATAACAAAATGGACATTATTTTGTTTGGACAGAAAGCAGTGGATTGTTTAAATGAAGCTTTCTGTGTTGGACATAAATAAGCAGAAAGAGGACTATGCAAATGGTCAGGAGTTTAACAGTCATGTTTTTGGAACTGTATTTCTTGAAAGTTTGAATCACTTGGAATCAAGAAAGTGTAATATGCTCTGAAATGTCAGGAAATGTAATGTATGTATATATGACTTGAGTATATTGTAAATTTCTCTGTAGCAAAATGTGAAATACTGCATAATTAGGTATGTTTATATGACAAAGCTAAGAGATGGATTATTTCTTTTATACTGTAATAATGTAATAAAGAAATGGAAAGTTGTACTGATGCAACTATAAAAAGGTTAAATGCTTATATGTATGACATGTACATGCATGCATATCACATGATGTTTGGTCATTTAGATTCACAGGCCTGTGAAAGGAAATGCAAACTATGTTGGGGAAAGCATTTGGAAATTGTAATTTTCACATGAAAGGTAATTTTGTGCACATATACAAGGGATGCTAGCTTCAACAGGTAAACTGGAAGGCAAGCTGAAAAACCAGTTCATTTCATTCAATTTGTTCTTGGTAATCTTGTGGGTACTCTGATGGTTTTTAGAGGAGAGGCACGTTATTTCATGATGTTAATTGAACAATACACTAGGTACAGGTTGTGTACATGTTAGATAGAAAGCTGGAGAATTGAACAAAGTCAAGGTATTTTGTGCTTGGGTGGGAAACAAGCATATTACCCATGTTACCTATTTCTTTTGAGATATGGGGGAAGTTCAATTCAGTGCATACTTTGATGCATTTCTAACAGGATGTGGTATTGAACACATGGATTGTGTGGAAGAGTAAACAAACACTCAGAAGAGGTGATACTAATTAGGCTAATGAGGTTTGGGTAGAAGCTCGTAAATGTTTTGATTATGTACATGATAGAAGTTTTAGTTCTGTGTGTTGAACTGTACACCTTATAGAAAGTTGTGTATAGGAAGAATCTTCTGGAGAAACATTTCAGGATCTTGGATCTAATTTCTAGGTACATAAACCTCAAAGTTAGAAGGAATCTGTAAGGGAGGCTTACATGGAATTTTTCTAAAACATGAATAACACTAGGATAGTGAGATTATCTAGAAGTGTTGAGTATAATGCTGAATGAAAAGGTGAGATTTTTCAAAATTATTTCTGTTAATGCAAGGGATGCATCGAGGCTCAGCCTCAGAGTCAGAATAGAAAAGCATTTGCTGAAAGACAGTCAGGTAAATTTGACAAACTCTGATACACATTTGGTTTAGAGGAGGCTAAACAAATGATTGTTCATCATTGGTGCAAGTTCATTGGAACAGGAACCTGATAACTGATGAGGGAAGGAACAGGTGAGTCAAACAACCTGTGAGATATCAGTATGAATTTGCAGGAAAAGCCATTTGAAACTCAAAATTTCAAAGAGGGAAAAATTGTCTGTTAAGGAAGCTGAACCATAGCTTCAGGCTATGCAAGCTGAGTTGAATTCTTTGGATAAAGAACAAAACATGGAAGCTGGTGAAACAAACAGCAGTCCATGGAACTCATTGTTACCTGATAGATTTTTTAGGTGAAAACTAACCAGATTGGGAAAAGGTTATGTGTGAAAAATAGCAAGATTGGTTGCTTGTGATTTTGCTAAGTAAAGGGGCTGGATAATCATGAGACGAGTGCAACAACAATTTGTTTTGGAAACAGTTAGACTGATGTTTAAGAATGTGGAGAGATGTATGAATATTTCACAGTTGGAAATATTGGAACATAAGCATTTTAAATGAGAGGAAGTCTTTGGAAAACTGTCTGAGAATTTTCTTTAGGAACAACTAGAATCAGCTGGAGGCTGGAATTCTGTTTTGAACTCAAACATTGCTGGATTGAGATTTGCACAGAGAGGCAGATCAATGTTTGTTTGTTAAACAGGAGGAACAGGGACATAGACTGTATGTACTTTGTTAGTTGGATAATCTATTGTTTTTTTCTGGACAGATAAAAGCAATCTGATATAATTGATCCAGGGTTTGGAATTTCATTTTGAATTGAAACTGCTTGGTGGTGGATCAACTGTCTATCTGTAAATAGAAGTTGAGGGAGAACCAAGAGGGCAGTATCTTACTGCAACAAACCAGAGAAAATCATGGATGTGATTGAGAATTTTGGAGAGTTAACTCAGTGCAAGACTCCAAATAATTGAGGATTTTCAAGCACATGCTGATGGAAAAGCAGTTTGAATGCTACACAGAAGCATTGGGCTGTTGAGCTTCATTATGCAAGCAACAAGGCCAGATATTGCTGTCAGTGTAATAGGCACTGTTAGACCAACAGGACATGCTTGGAGAGCTCTGAAAAGGAGTTGTGTGTTATCTGGAGGGAACATCATACTTCAGACTAAGTTTTACAAGTCAGAGCACAGGTGGCTTACAGATTCACAGAAATGCCAGTTGTGGTTGTGATAGTAAGAACAACAAGAATACACCTGAAGTTTATTATTTTTATAACCATACTTTGTTTGATTGATTTTGTAAGAAATAATCATTTAAAAGTTAGAGTTCAACTGAAGCTGAACTGAATGCATTGTATTATGTATTGTGCTATTATGCTATTGTAAAGCTTGAATAGTTATTGCATTTGTTTAAATAGTTTAAATTGTTAAAAATGTTTAAATGATGCTGGGATTGATGTGAAAAACTTATTACAGTTTTTTCAGGACACCAAGGCAGGATTGCTATGCTGCAGGCAGATAGCAATGCACAAAGAAAAGTTTTGGGTCTGCAAATAAAACTGTGTCATGCAAAGGTATACATCAGAAGTGATTTGATGGTGGTTCAAATTTCTGGCAGGTAAAGTTATCCCTGCAAAGTTTTTTTTTAAATCAAAGTCCATAGATGAAAGAACAGCATCAGAGTCAACAAAACTGTTGCTGTTGTATTAGTTAAATAACCACGTTCTGCAACAAATGCAAAAAGCAGGGGGATGTTAGGTTTTGCATGGGCAGAACGAGGATTGTCACCTGACATCAGGATTGTCACCTAACATGGAGGATGTCTCTTGAGGTGAAATACACAAGGTCTTCAGTCACCAGACATAATGTCAAGGTCTATGACTCAGGATCATGTGGACAATTGAAGTAAACATGTTGTGAAAAACAGGTTATATAATAGGTGAGTAATATCCTATTTATAGATACTATAAATAGGGTCTTACTATATAAGTTGGGGTAAGTCACACATCCCCTCACTTCTTCCTCACTCTCTCTCTCTTGTTCTGGACTTCTACTTCAAGTCAGTCACTTCAGCCTTACCACTGGGGTCTTCGATTTGAATCTGCAATCATGTAGTGAGTAAGAGATGCATTGCTTGCCTTAATCCCATGTAATTGGGTCTTATAAATAAACTCTTTAATCTTTATTAACTGCTGTTATCTCCTCCTTCTGTCTGCGTGACTAGGACTGAGGGTCACTGGCTAGGTAAGCTTTTGAACCCGGGTCAGTCCAGCTCTCACAACCCATACCTCCATTTCCCCCTTCCTCTGCTGTTTCCCAGTCTCTTCTTTTAGATTGTAACCCTCTTGCGGTGGGCACCTGACATACCTGCTCTCTGTAAAGTGGCATGTGCACAGATGGCACTGCACAAATAATAAGTGTCTATATGTACCCTTTAAAATGGTGCCTGTGGTGTTACCAGTAACAAGTAATGCACACCTTCTCCTGCAATGCTTGGGGAAGGTGGTTGCTTTTTAAACTACTTTTTTATGTAAACATATTGATTGGCAATCGTGGGAGAGTTTAGTGTGCGGGGAAGGAGGGAGGAAGAGGAAGCAAAATGGGTGGTGTGGCTGAGAGGAGGGAGGTGAGAGGGAGTGCCGGGCCATTCCACCAGCCCCGCTGAAAGGCCTCCCTCAATTGTCACAACCGACAGCCATTCCAGCAGACTGTGCAGAGGGAGATGAGAGGGAGTGCAGGGCCGTCCCACCAGCCCTGCCAGAAGAATTGATTAATGTTTCCCCTTCTTCCCTCCCCAATCCTCATTCCTTTTTCCTTGTGTGTCGTGTCTTTTTAGATTGTAAGCCTGCGGGCAGGGACTGTCTTGTTAATTGATTATATGTAAGCTGCTCTGGGAACCTTTTTGGCTAAGGAGCGGCATAAAAATGTTTCAAATAAATAATAGCAGAGGTGGCCAATTCAGACAGTTTATTTTATTCTTCATAATCTGTACCATCATCAGATCCCCTGCCAAAGGAAGTGAGGCAGGTGGCTACTAGGAGGAGGGCCTTTTCTGTTGTGGCACCCCGGTTATGGAATCACCTCCCCAAAGAGGTTCGCCTGGCACCTACTTTGTATTCTTTCCAGCGCCAGGTGAAGACCTTTCTATTCTCCCAGGCATTTTAATCATTGTAATCATCTTAATCATTTTAATCTTGTAGTTGTTTTTAACTCCGTTATTGTAACTGCTGCTGCCAGCTCTGCTGTGTGCTTCTAATCTGTGGTTTTAAATTTTATATTTATTTTATATTGTATTTTATGGTTCTAACTGTTGTAAACTGCCCAGAGAGCTTCGGCTATTGGGCGGTATAAAAATGTATTAAATAAATAAATAAATAAATAAGAAGAAGAAGAAGAAGAAGAAGAAGAAGAAGAAGAAGAAGACCTATTACATTTTTGTAAAAGACCAACAACTGGGTCTTTGGCACGAGTTCGGCACTTAACGGGTTAACCGGCACTGAGATCTTGCCCTTTACAGGGATATCAAGCGATTTAAACCCAACCGCGACCGAAATATAACACGTAACCATATTTAAACCAGAGATTAGACTTTATTTACTACAAGGTTAATGGAGCGGAACTAATAGACTTCCAGGAATGTTACAACATAAACAAAACCAGGTCGTGACCTGATTCACTAGAAAGCTTCAATACAGAGGCGTAGCGTATTGCAGTAAGAGAGAGTCACTTCACACCAGAGACTCTGGACTTATGGAATTTGCGTAGCAGTCTGCATCACCGACTCCGAGCCTTGCTGCACTCAGGGAAGAGAACTGCTTGGTCCTAGCTGGTGCTAGGGTTGTACGAGATCAGCCCGTCCCGTGTTCCCAACAACTCAGTACCTCTGGCAGGGGTTTTTTTTTTTATCCTGCCCGCCCCCTCCCCGCCTCTTGGTGATCAGGTGGGCTTATTCCTGTCCGGGAAAAGGTGGCGCCTTGGATTTACCAGCCTCCTTTTGGGATACTTGGCAGCTCTTTGAGACTGCCTCTCACCTTGGGATTGTTCATGCCTCTCCATGTGGATTGATGCAGATGTGCTCTATTGAGGGTATGCAGATGTGGTCACGTACAACCCGTTTGACCAGAACTGTGTCTCCTGTCCCCCAGGTGGGGGATTGTGCAAAAAAGGTTTGCCAATGTACAAGGGGAAAACTATGTCAGGGTTCATGTCAGGGTTCGTGTCACTGTGTGTGTGCTCAGGCTTTCACCACAATTTTAAATAAAAAATAGTAACCAACTTTCCCAAATATCTTGTGCAGAAGAATCCTAGGCAGATATACTAAGAACTCATTCCCTCTGAGTTCTTTCGGACTTACTCCCCAAATCAGAGTGCATAGGATTGCATTTGTGAAGCCCAATCCTATGCAAGATTACTTAGAAGTCAATCCTACTGTTTGGATGGGATTTAAAGAACATATGCGTAGGATTACAGCTACAGTTTGGAAATGGTTCCCAGAAAACCTCCAAGATGCCGTGTGTCTTTCTTCCTTCAAATCCCTCCCCATCTTTGCCGTAAAGCTCTTGGTCAACCCCATAGCTCACATGCCTTATTGTAACTAAGTCTAAGTGCATACGACTGAAACCACCCTGTATTCCTTCCCTGTTCAGCCCTGCCTCCACATCACTTCCATTCCTCTGTTGCTCCCCTTGTGTCAAATTTTATATTGTAAGCTCCTTGGGGCATTTTACATTGTAAGCTCCTGTCCTATTGTACTTTGTAAAGCACCATGTGCACTGATGGCATCATATAAATAAAATATTTTTATCTTTTGGAGAAAGATTCTAGGCCTCAGCCAGATGCATTAGATTTCTACATGCAATGATGGATTGGCTGTTACCTTATAGGGGGGAGCATTTCGGAATGTGGTCCACTACCTGAAATTTGAAGGGGTTTAGCCCTAGCCCTAGCAGGACTAGACCATGTGATTTTGATGAATATGTACATTGGCTGAAGATCTCCTGAAGGATGGATAGCTGAGGAATGCTGGGAGTTGTAGGACCTTTTTTGGTCAAAACATGCATAGGATTGCACCTTTAGTGAAGGAGGAGTTGGAGATCCACTCCCCCCCCCAACCCTGCCCCTCGCAGCTGTGGCGGAGTGACAGGCAGAAGCCCGGGGAGGGCCAACCTGAACATTCCAGAGGGTCTGATTGGTTTAAGCAGAGAGCATAGAGCCCCAGGGAGTTGGCAGTTAAGAGGAGTCAGTTGTCAGCTGGGGAGAGAGTGGGTTGGAGTGAGAGAGGGAGTGGGAGGTTAATAGAGT
This sequence comes from Shinisaurus crocodilurus, assembly GCA_021292165.1. Taxonomy (NCBI): domain Eukaryota; kingdom Metazoa; phylum Chordata; class Lepidosauria; order Squamata; family Shinisauridae; genus Shinisaurus; species Shinisaurus crocodilurus. The sequence continues at coordinate 58,795 of JAHFWL010000476.1, forward strand.
AGGTAGGGAAAGGTGGTACTGAAGAAAAGAGTTCAGACAGGAAATCTAGTAACTTAAGTTGTGAGAAAGCAAACGTTAAGGTGTTAGTATAGAACACTTCACAGGAGTTTCCACTTAAGGAGTGAAGGATCTTCTGTCTGAGGAAGAAGGTGAAGCTCTGGACTAGTGAGAGGGACAGTTAAGTTCACGGGTCTCCTGATACTTGTTAAGGAAAAATTCCGTTTTTGCCTTCACATACTGTAACTTCAAGTAACCAAGCCAAGTTGATACAAAAAGCACTGTATAACATCTGCCTGCCCTTGACCTGAATTTAAGCAAAGAACAAGTTTGAACTTTGTCGGGAGATCCAGGTTCTAGTCCCCGCTCGGCCATGAAACTCACTGGGTGACTTTGGGCTAGTCACTGACTCTCAGCCTAACCTACCTCACAGGGTTGTTGTGAGGATAAAATAGAGAGGAGGGAGGAGGATTATGTAAGCCGCCTTGGGTTCCTTGCAGGAAAAAGGGCAGGGTATAAATATAATAAGTAAATAAATAAATAAATTGAATGTATCTTGTGAAAATCCAAGTTATCTGTTCCTGAGTTGAATATAAGTTTAGAGACTTTGTTAGAACAATAAATCAATCTTTTTATTCAAAGTTCTAAGTCTCCAGAGTCTGACTGGTGGACAGAAAAGTAAGAAGTGAATTAACGGAGGGGCACCCTGCTTCAAGTAATCAAATAAAACAAACTGCTCTTAATAAAGACAAACAAACGTGGGTGAACAGCTACATATAAGGCCTAAGACATATCATCGGCTAACGCAGCTTAAGAAGACAGCTTAAAGTCTGAAGTGACCAATACAAGGTGGCACTTGGTGAGAGCGAAGTACACATTGAGGGTGTGGGCTTTGGAGGAGGGGTCCCATCCACTACAGCAGCCAGCATGGAAAGAACTGTGCCGGCTGGCCTCTGAGGTCAGAAAATGGACCTTGGAGAGGGGGAAAAGAGGGCATTCTGGTGGGCATAGAGGGGAAGAGACTGGAGAGACCAGGATAAAAGTTATCCTAAGCCTCTTCCAGCTGCTTTCCTTCCCCCTCTGAAGCGCCCTCACTAGACGGGCTAAAAAGCTCATCTAGTGAAATCTGCAGGGTGGGAGGACGAAGATCACCTCCCTGTATTGGATGATCGGAAGCCTTTGATTTCAGGGATTTCTAAGTTACCGAGGTCACAATCGATTGGATTTCACCCTTAGTGAGTGTATATCTACATAGCCTATGAAGGTGCGTTTTTTAAAACTTTTTTTTCATTGTAAAATTTCAACAAAGTAAAGAAAGAAAAAAGAAAGAAAAATGTGGCTACATAGATTTGAATATATCAATTTCAATACATACATATGAAGTGTGTGTGTGTGTATATGTGTATGAGAAAATACAGGTTTCTAAGAGCTATACATAAACTTCAACAAAAGCAGACCAAATATCCAAATAAGTATCCATTTCCAGGTGGTGTCTATATACTACCAGTTCAACTGGTGAAAGAATTGCAAGGTCTTCAATCCATTGCATTATGCAAGGTGAGCGTTTATCCTTCCAATGTTGTAATATCAGTATTTTAGCTGTCAGAAGGGTGTGGAGAATCCTTTTGTGCTGATGACCATGCATTAACTTCTAGGAAGCAGGTAGATAATTTAAAAGAGCATGTACATCAGTAAATATTAAGCAGTGTTCCAATACAAAATGTATCCGTATAATGACCTCCTCTCCAAAAGAGGCAACTACTGGACATTGCCAAAACATATGCTTAAAAGAAGCATTTGCTGCATTGTATCTCCAACAATTAGCCGACTTAGACTACCCTTATTAAAGAGAAGTAGCCTATGAAGGGTTAATAAATGTACAAGAAAGAAAGATTCAATTAAATAGAACTGAAGTCAAACATGCCAAAGGGTGATATTAAACAGAATGAAATGGTGGTGATGCGACTGTTTTGGTGATAGTTACGGTAACTTTTCTCCCGACAAGACCAAGAGATGACTGGCAGTATTTGGCAGCTACATTGCAAGGAGAGTGTCCAGTCTGCCTGTATAGAGCGCAGCAGCTGTCCAGGAACTTCTGCTGGGAATTAAATTGCGTTCTGCACAGACTATGAATAATGCAGAGCTGTCTTGCACTCTCTTTATGTTGGTCCAAGTCAATCTCCATGACATTTCTTCTACTGAAGAGCAGACTTTTGCCAACAGTCTGCTCTGGAAAAGTCCACATATGAAATACACTTTTTTCTAGCTGGGCTAGAACACCAGCAGTTTGCTGAATCTGACCCTCGATGAGCACCTCGCTCTACTGCTACTAAATGTCCACAGAGAACAGATACGGGAGCAGATTCAGGTGCAGACAAGTGTGAACTATGTAAGGATACCTGACAAACAAATAGTTGTGGACTGGCATCAGTGGGAACAGAAGGATGTGTGGCAGACTTAGCTGAAGGATGTCACTTTCTTCACGAAGTATCCACATAGCTCCACATTAGCACATGGTAGGTGCAGGGCACCATAAAGAAGCCTATTGCCCCATCACTTCAGAGCTTAATCTCACATGAAATGAAGCCTAAAGAAAACCTTGGGGTTCAATCTACACATTCTGTCTAGCATGCATGGTGGAGCTATGCATGCTAGTTTTCGTTACCATCGTGTCAGCATGCGTGGCTGTGATACCGATCAGGATTGCAGCACCTGCTCTTTTCCATGAAATTCCCCCACCCTCCATTGGAGTCAATGAAGCCGCCTTCCTCTTCCTCTTCCTCTTCCTCTTCCTCTTCCTCTTCCTCTTCCTCCTCCTCCTCCTCCTCCTCCTCCTCCTCCTCTCAACATTCTCAGTCTCAACAGTCAGACAGCTTTCTATGGGCACTGAGCATGCTCAGTCCTCATTGGGCTAGTTAGCCCCCCCCCCACCTAAGTTCCCCACCCTCAAAGATTATTTTGTGTGTGGCTATTAGTTTTGGCTGCATAAGTGATGGCGCTTGGAGGGGTTGTGGAGGAAGTGGTGGTAGCTCAGTGGTACAGCACCTGCTTTGCATGCAGAAGGTCCCAGGTTCGATCCCCGACATCTCCAGGTAGGGCTCAGAAAGAATCCTGCCTGAAACCCTGGAGAGCTGATGCCAGTCATTGTCGACAATACTGGGCTAAATTAGAATATAGGCTGATTAGCAGGCCTCTGGGAACGGCACACTTCATTAATTAACTGTGTTCATCCAAAGGAAGTACATCATCCAACTAATATATATATATATATATATATATATATATAATCTTGCCAGTACAAAGGGTAAGCCTAGATTATCCTTGAAGTCTTGTCCAAGTCAACATTTCTTGGTGCCAGACAACCAAAATGCCATTGGAAACATGGAAAACATTTGGCCACCACAGCAGAGCATACTGCTTTCGGTGTGCTCTTGATCTTAAGCTTCCCACCCAGGTTTTATAAATCTCTTCCGATGCCGTAAGAACCCCATGGGGAGCAAACTCATTTATCATTCCTCATTTATCATGACTTCAACATTGTATCTGAGAACTACAGGCCTTCAGTGTAAATTCTTCAATCACTTCCATGCCTTCTCATGGGTAAACATACATTTAAGGATAATTTATAGTCATAATCCCTAAAGGAGTTCATATATGGTTCCCAAGCTAAAGGTTTCCAAAATTATACATTTTGAGAAATGAAACAGTTCTCAAACATTCTGACCAGCAATGAAAGCGTACATTCAAAGAAAGGCTTCTTTTATAGCAGAGCTGGGGAAACTATGGCCCGTGGGAGCTTTTCATCTGGCCCCCAAGCACCTATTCAGCCAGTTGGACTGGATGCCGCGCAGAGCTATGGGGATGAGGAAAAACACATCAGATCCCTTGGATCCATACCTAGCTCAACAAACGGGTTCTAGCAGTTTTGTTCTCCACCAGGGGCAGGTCTTTTGTAAAGCAAATGGGTCTTCATTGCCCATTCAGTCCCAAGCCACCCCAAAATACTTTGCATTATACCAGGGGACAATGTATTGTCGTTGGGAAAATTTCACCAATGTCTGTGAGGATTGCTTCTAAGCTCAGAGATAACAGGGGATTCCGAGGGGGGGGGTGGCAGATGACATCAGCATCCCTGCTAATAAAAAAGTGCCAGTGCTGCGTCCCTACGAGCCCTGACTACACTACACCACTGGCTAAACTGCAACCCAGGACAGTGAAGAGCGTGGCCATACTTTTGCCTTGGTGATGGGCCCAACACCACTCTCGCCAAGGGACCCAGATGTCTTGTGAGAGGATGGAGTGGCTAGTAGAACAACTGCAGCTTACCACACACCTGTTTTAAAAGGTGATGTGAGGCGGCCTTCCATTTCTCCAATTCTGAGGCCCAGGGAGGACTGGCTTGGGGGTGGTGATCAGGCTAAGTGTAACCCTGCCAACTGGCAAATACTGGTCACAGATTAACTGAGATATTTTACCCTGTGTGGCTCTAAAATCATGAAGTTGCTCCAAGGAAAAGAAATCAGACAGATCAAATATTCAAAGATGTATTTTATCAGAAATTTATAAAATAAAATAACTTGCAACCAGGGGGCAATCTACACCTAATGGTTATTGCAGTAGTGGATCACTTCTGTGACTTGCAGGGCACATGACACTCTCACTTTTCATTTCCGGTTGCATTTTTCTTGCATTCTTGTTCTTCTTTTCTTCCGTAATTTCCTGGACTACCTTTATTACGATCTTTCCTGTTATTGCAACTCACTATCCCAGTATGTGGCTATGTGTGTGTTGAAGTAGGGAAATAAAATAATAATATTCCCTCTTGGAAGCAGAGTTGCAGGGATATTGGACCTGTGGATTAGGCTAGAAAAAACACAAGCCAAGTATTCTTTAGCAAAAGGTTTTACTAAGGCTTTTGGCTTGATCATGAACAGAGCCTATACAGAGAGCAAAACAGAACATAGCATACAGAGCCAGACAGATAGAGTGAGTGACTGCCTCTATCATCATCATCATCATCATCATCATCATCATCATCATCATCATCATCACATACTTATATACAATATATACAAGACCTTCATATTACAAGCAGTTAAACACACCTGCAAGTAATTGAACACATCACCAGTCTTCAGCTATCTATGTGTCCTTGAGAGCACAATAGAAAAAACATTAACTGGCACACAGAGGAGTGAAAGATCAGCTACCTCCTTGGACACTTAACTGCACCTGTCTCCAAGGCTAACTTTCTGCCTCGAAGAAGGCAAACCTGAATATGAAAATATTCTGACAGTGTGTTCTCACCGGGCGCTGTCTTACCTGTCTCGGTGTGGCTGCGAAATTGTCCTAAGCAGTGTCAGCCAATTGTTTTCGAAGGGCGGGGAACATTTGGCTTTTTTCTCCCAAAGCTGTATGGGGCTTCGGCAAAGGAGAGATTACTTTCCCGCCTGTCTCCCTCTCCCCCCCACGCCTTCTCTCCTTTGCGAAGTGAATTGAAGAGTACCGGTAAGTGCTTCCCCCCTCCCCTCCCTTGTGAAAAAATAAAGTTTTGAATGCCCCTTTCAACCCCCTGCCCCCCCCCAAAAAAAACTAGCTGTAAATGAGCCACAATGCATGTCAACTCAGAAGTAAATCACATTATCTTCAATGGCCTTATTCAGAAGTAAATCAGAAAGTGAATAGGACCTATGGAGGCTTCAGTGAAACAGCAGCAATTCCGAGATTGCTTTCCCGCCACCGTCCTTCCCCACAGCTTCTCTCTGCATGTCTACTCAGGAGTAAATCACATTATCTTCAGTGGCCTTACTCAGAAGTAAATCACATTGATTTCAATGGAGCTTATGCTTGGGAAACACAGGAGGAAGGCTGCTTTGGGAAATTGGTTTTGGGTGGAGGGGAGTGGGCGTGCTGATCCTGCTGGCTCCACCCCATGGCAGGAGCAGTGGCACAGCCTCCCCCTCATCTCTTCCTTTCTCCTTCTCCATGATTTTTTTTGTGAGGGGGCAGGAAGAACTCCCCCCCCCTTAAAAAAAAATAATCTCGCTCCTGTGCTCGCGTGCTCCTTCGCATTGATGATGAACCAAAACAACAACCCTTTCTCTTAAAGGGCCATTCCCCCTGCATGTGCAAGGCAACACTCAGTATTACCGCTATGGAGTTTAGGTGTGGAGCGGCAAAATGGAATGACTGCGGTACATTTAACGAAAGCGTGCGCTGTGAGTAGTGACTGCGGAATGTGAATATAGCAGTACTGTAATGCTGACTTGATGATATACCATGTAGATTTGGCCGTGTACTGAAGAAGAGTACAATTCCAGTTTCACAAGTACCCCTCCAAGAGAGTGCAGAAAAGGTGTGTGTGGGTTCCACCAGAGCAACAAAGTAACCCTCCACCCCAAGTGCTTGAGGAGTCCTCAGCCCAAGATAAGTCCTCTTCTTGCCCATAGATGCTGAAGAGGGCTCCTCTTGTTGGTACTGCAACCTGGGCCTGTGATCTGTAAAGTTAGGGACAAGTCTCAGCAAATAAATCCTAGGCCACAGGCCTCCTCCCTTCTGCGGAGTTTCTCCTGCCGCTGGCTGGGCTGACTGCAGTATTTTTGCTTGTGTTACACAATAAAACAGAATGTACATCACACCCATTTTGCAATATTTTAAATAAAATATAAATGTAGGCCTCAGCACAGTAATTTATTCACACTTTTATAACCAAGTAATTTCCCCCCCTTGCTTTCTACAACATCACTAATAATAGCTCCTATCAAGGAGATTACTGATTTGGGACCTCACATATACCTGTACAATTAGGGACAAGTCTCAATACATAAATCCCAGGCCACAGGCCTTCTAGCTGCTGTGGAGTTTCTCCTGCTGCTGGCTGGGCTGACAGGTATTTTGCCCATCCTACAAGTGATGACACAGAAGCAGCTTCAGTAGGGTTACATAAGCAGAGGGGGACGCAAGCAGTTGGCAGGCTCACAAGGTAACTTCACCCCAGAGTCCACCATACAATCTCTGTACTCAGGTGAAGCCCTCAGGCTGAAACGCTTGCCCAGCCCTATTTTCCAGTATCTAATTAAAATTTTGTACCTGTTTATTCTTTGCAGCTTTTTATCTATTCCAACTACTTAAAACCATTTTACATGGAAGGACAGCACACTCTGGCCAGGACAGAGTGAAGGACCGCTGGGAGGCTGCTCCCCCTGCCTCCCAGGAAGAACATCATGGCAAGGGAAAGAGCAGCGTGGCCCCATCCATCAGCCAGAGAAGGAGCGGTTGCTCCTTCTGTTTGCACCTCTTTGCCAAAAGGAACACTCAGCTCCAACTGTCAGTTGCTCTGGGATGCCGAGCTAACGGGTAGCTTACACTGGCCTCCGCCATTGGCCTGCAGAACAACGGCCACTGGGAGCTGTTTCCCCTCCCTGCCTCGTCCCAGCAAAGAACATCATGGCAAGGGAAAGAGCAGCGTGGCCCCATCCATCGGCCAGAGAAGGAGCAACTGCAGGGAGCTTACACCTCTCCTCCCTGCCAGAAAAAAGCAGTTATAAGAACTTATATAACTAAGAAGTTATATAAGAACTTATAACTAAGAAGTAGTGCTTGAGCTGCTTGGTGTTTTGTTTTGTTTTGTTTTGTTTTACCAATGAACATAGGAAGCTGCCTTATACTGAGTGAGAGCCTTGGTCCATCTAGCCCAGTATCATCGACACTGACTGGCAGCAGCTCCCCTAGGTTTCAGGCAGGAGTTTTTCCAGGCCTACCTGGAGATGCCGGGGATCGAACCTGGGACCTTCTGTATGCAAAGCAGGTGCTCTACCACTGATTTACGGCCCTTCCCCTACCTTCTCTCCCCCAATCCCCTTTCCTTTTGTATCATGTCTTTTAGACTGTAAGCTTCAGGGACTAAGCGGGTTCACACATCAGGATAACCCATCATGATGGTGATTTGCCACGATGGGTTGATTGTCCGGCAAAGCACCCACAATAAGCCCGACAGATGATGGGGCTCATCGTGGGTGCTTTGCTCCCTCCCTCCCTCCCCCTCAGTCCTCCAGGTGGTATGATGAGTCCCTTCACCTTCCCCGCTGAGAAGCTGGATCATTCTCGGCTTGCCGTGGCTATTTTTACCCTTTCCCCCCTCTTTTTTTTTTTTTTTTTAGAGATTGCAAACGCTGGTTGCACAGCCTGCTTTGGCGCCCCCTGTTTGAGAAGCTGTAAGCTGCCCCCACAAGGTGTCCCACCTGCACCTTGGAGGGACTGCCTGTGGTCACCTCCCCCTTTTAGGGGGGAATAATCTGTGAAAATAACTGCACTCATTATTTTCCTGTTTAACACATGGCCTGCCTGATCTGTGAAAATCAGGCAGGGAGGGTGGGTTAGCGCAGGGGGAGCCTGGGGTCAGCACTGGAAAGGGGAGGTGCCTGCTGGCCAAATCTAGCAGGTACCCCCCTGTACACTGCCTACCCAGGCTGCAGGTAAGTATTCTCCCGCCCGCCCGCCCCCATTCTGTCTGAGGGCTTGCAAAGCCGTGGGAGATCCTTATTTGCGAACAAGGGCTGGATGCTCTTGTTCGCAAATGGATCCTCCAGTCTTTTTTTGGGGGGATCATGTGTCCCTAGGGTCCCCTCAGTTCTGCCAGTGTCCCCCAGATGCTAGTATCTGGGGGACATTAAGAACTGGAGGGGATTCCCACTTCAAAGTTGGACCTCTCAGCTTGACAGCTGACAGCTCCAGAGCTCTGTTTTGGAAGCGGTTAAAAAAAAATTGGGGGGCAGGAAAGTGCGCACAGTTATATAGAGTCTATGTACCTGTGCTCTTTCCTGTCAAAACAGAAATTATTAACCCTTTCCAAATCAGCCTTGAGTCAGCTAAGGGATGTCTGCTGTCATAATTTAAGCATACCCAAGCATAGGAATCTCCATGATTTTTGCAGCACCCCAATGTGCTGTCACCTCGGGGTCAACAGCAAAATCGAGGGGACCCTTGGGACATGTGAGCACCCCCAAAAAAACCTTGAGGATCCAGCTGGGAAGGGGGGTGAAATTGAGGGGGTGGTCCCCAAATGCCCTTTTCAGAAGGATAATTGGGGTTTGGGGGCAGTGCTCATGTGCCCCTGGGTTATCCACACTTGCAAAAGTGAGGGTAGCTCATGGACACATGAGCCCCCCCAAATACTGACGTTTCAGCTGCAAAGGGTCTTTTGGGGGCCTCACCCCCTTTTCTTCACCATCACAAGCCTTGAAGATGAGTTTCACGATGTGCTACTAACTTACTTTTTGGCATGTACACAGCGTATCATGCACCACGTGTACATCTTGGGCACAATCTTGGACACACACTCACTAGGTAGTTTTAGGCAAGGCAGAATTCTCTGAGCCTCTACCCCACCTTTCCCAAACTAGAGCCCTCCAGATGTGTTGAACTGCAACTCCCATTTTCCCCAGCCATTGGCCATGCTCGCTGGGAATGATGGGAGTTGCAGTCCAACACAGCTTGAGGGTGCCAGGCTTGGAAAGTCTGCTCTACCCTCCATTTGCAAAATGGGCACAAGAAAAGTGGCCTACACTATAGGGCTATGGAAAGCACCACTAAGAGGATGGAGCTGAAGTTCTTGGAATGTGTTACAGAAATGCTTTATCTCACTTCCCGAGATAAAATAATTTGTTGTATTTCTCACCAGAAGGATATTAGATCCTTTCAAATGACTCTCTTTAAACAATTTAACTTAGCAGCACTCAGAAGTGTCTTCTGTTTTTCACTTATAAAAACACAGAAGAAAACCACATGCTCAATATGTATGTGGCAATCGTATTCTCATATGATATTTCAGAAGCAGATTATTGGGGTGGGAAGAAAGGAGCGCCAGAAGCATCCCTTGGGTTCTCTAAAAAATAGTTCACTTTACATCCGTGCAATTGGCCTCGGGGGAAATGCACTCTGCTCTCGCTGCTTGTACAAAACACCAGCTACAAGCTTTTTTAGAAAATGGGGGAAAAAAAAAAAAGATACAAAGAGCCAAGCTGTGAGATGAGCTTGGCTTTTAATTTCAGCTGTCTTTTTTTTTTTTTTTTGGCCATTTCTCTTAGCATCTTGTATTCAAAGGGCATATCCCATTGTCAGTCTAGCCTTTGATATATACTACCTTGGGAACCACCTTGTCAAACATCACCAGACCTCAAAACACGATGAATATCCAATATATAGACCGTCACAGTGGGAGGGGGGGAAGGGGAGGGGCAAACCTAAACTGACCAACATGAACCCTAACTTCTGTCAAACCTGGTCAGGAATTTAGCCAAATTCCTAAATGCTTCCACCTTATTGCAATGCTTCCAGCATTCACGGGGACAATATATTGCTCTGTGCATCAAAGAGAGCATAGCATCATGCAGACTAAAAGGGGCAGACTCCTCCACAGAAGCAATGCGTGTGACAATACTGTGCTCCAAAAGAACATGGTATCGTCCCCCAGACCAGAATGCTCAGGCTGATCTTGAGATAGAAAATGAAATCAGGGAAGCATCCAAATGCCTGTGGCTCACGCTGGCTCAGCTTCTCTGAGTGTGGAAAGCTAAGCAGGGTCAGGCCTGGTTATTACTTGGATGGGAGACCCCTCCTCTAGTTTCCTGCATTGAGCAGGGGGTTGGACTCGATGGCCTTGTAGGCTCCTTCCAACTCTATCTATGAAATCTATGAGGAAGTGTAATAATGGGTGGCTTCGATTACCCCCACATTGACTGGATAAATGCATGTTGTAGTCACAACAAAGAGGCTAAATTTCTCAATACCCTAAACAACTGTGCCCTAGAACAGTTGATCGTGGAACTGACCAGAGGAGAGGAAACCCTGGATTTAATCCTAAAGCGATGCTGCCCAGGACTTAGTGCAAGATGTGAATATTGTCGAAGCAATGGAAACAGTGACACCAGTGCTATTAGATTTAATATATATTTAAATGGAAAATTACCAAGGAAGTCCAATGCAGTCACGTTTCACTTTGAAAGAGGAATCGTCTCCAAAATGAGGGAACTAGAAAAAAGGAAGTTGAAAAGGTGGGAGTCAGGAGGGTCAAATCCCTTGACAATTCTTGGAGGTTACTCAAAACCACAATAATAGAAGCTAAGCTAGAATGTATACCACAGGCTAGAAAAGGTGGAACCAAGTCCAGGTCACCAGCATGGTTAACGAGCAAGGAAGCTATTATAGAAAAGAAGGCTTCCTTCAGAAAATGGAACCAAGGGCCACTGGGAGGCTGCACCCCATGCCTCCGAGGAGTAACATCACAGCAAGGGGGAGACCAACCTGGCCCCATACTTCAGCTGGAGAGGGAGCAGCTGCAGGGAGCTTGTTTTGCCATTCCCTACCAAAAGAAAAAGAAAAAAGAAAGAAAAACCTATAAGAACCTTTTTAACTAAGAACTGGTGCCTGAGTTTTGCATTCTTCCTCCTCCCTCCCAATCCCTTTTCCTTTTGTGTCATGTCTTTTAGATTGTCAGCCTGAGGGCAGGGACTGCCTTATTATTAATCTTTGCAAGCCACTCTGAGAGCCTTTTCTGGCTGAAGAGTGGGGTATAAATGCAATTAATAAATTAATAATAATAAATAAATAAGGAGAACAAATGCACAAACTTGCACAAAGGAGATGTAAGCAGAGATGCAAAAAAAAGAAAGGGGAAAAAAGCATTTTGAGGACCATATTGCTTACATCATCAAGGCCAAAAATAAAGAAATTGTATCCAATAAAGAAAGTTCTTAGGGGACTCAGAAATGAAATTGCAAAAATATGTAACATGTGCCTAAGACCAGCCTCTGTATCAGAGGACTGGAGAATGGCCAATGTAACACCCATTAAAAAAAAAAAAAAAAGGATCGGGGGCATCTGGGAAATTACAGGCTGGTCAGCTTAATGGATGTTCCAGGTAAATTGGTTGAAAGCATTATTTAAGATAAGATTAGTAAGCATATAGAAGTCCTGCTGAAAAAGAATCAACATGGCTTCTGCAAAGTTCAGTCATGTCTCACTAACCTTGTAGAGTTCTCTGAGAGTATCAATAAATATGTGGACAGGGGTGATCCCATAGACATTGTTTGCTTGGGCTTTTGACACCAAAGTCCCTCACCAAAGACTCCAGAGCAAACTTAGCAGTCATGGAATAGGAGGAGAGGTCCTCTTATGGATCAGTAACTTGTTAAAGGACAGAAATCAGAGAGTAGAAATAAATGGTAAATTTTCCCAATGGAGGGATGCAAACAGTGGAGTCATACAGGGATCTGTATTGGGACCAATGCTTTTCAACTTGTTCATAAATGATCTGGAATTAGGAGTGAGAGCAGTAAGATGGCGAAGTTTTCTAATGACACCAAATTATTTAGGGTGTTAAAATAAAAAAAGTAATTGTAAGGACCTCCAAAAGGATCTCTCCATACTGGCTGAAAGGGCATCAAAATGGCAAGTGCTATTCAATGTAAGCAACGGTGAAGTGATGCACGCGGGGGCAAAAAATGCCAACATCACGTATACAGTATGCTGAGTTAGTGGTGACTGACCAAGAAAGACTGTGGTGGACAGCTCGATGAAAATGTCAACCCAGTGTGTGGGTGCTGTGAAAAAGACAAATGCCATGTTAGGCATGATTAGTAAAGGAACTGAAAATAAAACTGCCAAGATCACACTGCCCTTATACAAATCTATGGTGCGGAATGCTGTGTACAGTTCTGGTCACCACACCTAAAAAAGGATATTGTTGTGCCTCCCGTAGGTCAGACAGAGACCGGCCGTGCCGGAGTGTGTTTGGTGCAGCCTGACCCAGCTGGGCAGCCTTACCAATCAGCGCCTGCTCAAAAGGCAGGTCCCAAACACACTCAGAGGCTGGAAGCGATTGTTTGTTACTACAGCTACAGCCAGACGCTCCTGACATTCCCAACCTCAGACTCCTGTACCTTTGATTTTTGGAACGACCCTGACCACGACTTTGCCTGATCCTGAACTGGTTTACGTTTGTTCTATCTTGGAATGATATATTTTGGCTTCGACCCTCAGACTGCGATAACGACTACAGCTTATCTTGAAACTGGACGGATTTACGACAGATATTGTATAGTTGGAAAAAGTGCAGGAAAGGGCAACTACAATTATCAAGGGACTGCAGCAACTCGTCAGTGAGGAAAGGTTACAGCACCAGGGAGTGTTTAGCTTAGAAAAAAGGCGAGTGAGGGGAGACATGACAGAGCTGTACAGAATTATGCATGGTGTGGAGAAAGTGGACAGGGAGACATTTTTCTCCCTCTCTCATCATACTAGAAGCCGGGGTTATCGCATGCAGCTGATCGGTGGGAGATTCAGGACAGATAAAAGGAAGTATACTTCTTTACACAGCGCATAATTAAACTATGGAATTCTCTTCCATAAGATGTCGTGATGGCGACAAATTCAGATGACTTTAAAGGGGGATTGGACAAATTCATGGAGGAGAAGGCTATCAATGGCTACTAGTCCTGATGGCGATATGCTACCTCCAGGATCAGAGGCAGTATGTCTACGTACACCAGATACTGGGGAACATGGGCAGGAGGGTGCTGTTGCACTCATGTCCTGCTTGTGGGATCCCGTGGGCAGTTGGTTGGCCACTGTGTGAACAGAATGCTGGACTAGATGGACTCTTGGTCTGTTCCAGCATGGCTCTTATATTATTATTTTCATATTAAGAGGACTCTGAAGGCATTTTGATTAAGGATATAGCTGCCAGGACTCAAACCTTGAACTCAGGACATAAGGATAGAGATCGACGAATCAGTCTGTTTCTGATCTGTAGCACTTTCACATTTCCATTCTACCCTGATTCCACACTAATTTGTGATTTTTAAAAAAATGTGTAATTTTGAAGGGAAAATTTTATACGGTAATCGTCTCGTAAGTGAGCGCTTGTGTATACGTGGAGCAGGCCAGGTTGAGGACGTGTTTCACTACATTTTATACTGCCGGCTCTATAGTTCACTGAGGACCAGATTTATCCTCCCTTTTCAGGACTCTTTGGGTGGATATTCGGATGATCTTAAAATCAGGTGGCTGTTGGCAGATATGGACAACTTTGTAAGTTACAGGGTAGCTTTGTTTGCCCTAGCAGCATTAAAGTTAAGAAGAGCTTTTATAGTGGGTGTAGACCCTGATACTGAGCAAGGCTGATAATATTATAAAATGTATATTATATTAATTCAAGGTATGTGCATTTATTCAATGTTTTTATCTATTTATTTTATTATTTTATTGTTTCGTATTATGTTGTAATGGCCATTGGCTAAACAATAAACTTGACTTGACTTGAAATGTGTAATTTAAAAAAAAATCTGCACAAAAATTGTATTTAAATGTGTTTAAATGTATTTTCTCTACTAAAATGCATTTTAAAATGTATTTTGATACATTTTGTTGAGCCGTGAACTGTGCTGAAATTAGGGAAGTGAGAGAGCCAGTGGATAAGTTCCAATCCACATATTAGTCAAGGATTTCCAGATTAAGTTAGTTCTGGAGTTGGCAACCTGATGCCCTCCAGATGTTCTGGAGTGCAACTCCCATAACCCCTCACCATTGACCATGCTGGCTAGGGCTGATGGGAACTGTAGTCTAAAGTGGAGGTCACCAGGTTGCCTATCCTTGTTCATGTCGGAAATTGTGAAGATTGAATTCCTATGTAAGGGATGCCAGGTGGACATTCATTCTGCACATCACCACACACCACAACATCAAACAGATGGGCTGCAGAAGGCATTAGCCTTATAAACTTGCCCATTTCCGCATTATGGAAGCAAACACCTCATGCATTATTCCAGTGAAACCTAAGTCAAACTGTGTCCCTTTACCCTACTGAACAGCAGGGCCAGATTAAGAGCATTATGTGCCTGGTGCTGAGGAGGGTGCGCAGCTGAAGAGGGTGCGCGGCTGAAGAGGGCGCAGAAACGCTGCGCTCCTCTTCGCTGCCGCTGCGCCGCTCCCGTCAGGCCTCTGCCTCCGCTGCGCCGCCCCTGCTGCGCCGCCCCCGCCAGGTCTCCACCTCCCCACCCTCCCTCCCTCCCTCCCGCCGCCGCACCCTCCCGTCCCGCTCGCCGCTGTGCCTCCCCCCGCCCTCCCGCTCGCTGCCGCTGCACCTCCCGCTGCCACTGCCATCACCACCACCCCGCCCCCCCGCCACTTACCTTCTCTGCGTCGTGTCGCTTCCGGAGCCCCGCCCGCGTTGTTTTGGCGGGAGGAACCAGGGCAACAGGGCTTAAACAGCCCTGTTGCCATGGTTTCCCCGGCAAAAAACAGCGCGGGGGTCCCGTCGCGTCACTTCCTCCTCCTCCTTGGCGGCGGCGGCGGCAGCAGCTGCAGTAGCAGCAGCAGCAGCCGCCAGGGCGGGGGGAGGGTAGGGTGGTGGCGGCGGCGCAGGGGTTGTTTTTTTTTGCAGAGCAGGGCTGCTTTGGAGAGGGGGGCCCGATAAATATTATTTCACCTGGGGCGCCAAACTGCCCTGCACCGGTCCTGATTGTGGGCCTGTTTTGGGATAGGGGCCTGGAGCTGCAGCTCCAATAGCCCCTATCTTAATCCGGCCCTGCTGAACAGACAGAGAGTCTTCCTGTCTGACTCCACCCAGAGTCAGAGAGGGTGCCTTCTGTGCTGCCTCTTGGTCAGATTGTTGGGTGATGGATCTTGAAGGAGTTGGTTCTGTTCCCTCACTGAGGTAAGAAGCCTTCTTGCTGGAGAATCTGCGAGGGCATAGATGACAGGGAATGCTTTGGCCTGGACAAGTTCTCCTTCAGACTGGACAGTGACGGCTGTTAAGTTATTGTGAGGTCCAGAGTCAGGGACTTAGAAGGGCAAATGGAGGCCTTTGTGCTGGCCAATGAGCTAGTGTGCTGCTGCCTAGGCCACGTGGATGCTTATGCTCTAGTGTAGGCTAGCTGCTGCGGCTGCTTTTGCTGTTGTTTTTTGTTTCCTGCAGGAGGAGGAGCTCCTTTCTGTTTAGACTATGGTGACCATGTGTTCCATTTGACAGGAGACAGTCCTCTATTTGAAGGTGTCTTCTGTTTGAAGGCCTGTTCAGTCCAAGTGCGCTTAAAAGATAAAGAACCGTAAGAAGTGAGAAGCAGGGGCCTTGAAGTTGCCCTGACAGGGGAGGCTGGGGTCTCCTATGTCAGTGGGGCTCTTTATCCATTGCAGCTTTCATCCTGACCTTTATAGGAGCTATCCATAGTGCTCCATGGTGGTGAACCTATGGTGGTGAACCTATTTTAGTGCTCAGCATCATGGATAACTCCTATAAAGCTCAGAATAAAAGCTGCAATGGATAAGGACCCTGGTTGCCCATCAACAACTGGCACCTCGACAGTAGACTGCATTTCTTTCTAAATTGTAGTAATGATTTCTAAATGTGCATCTATGCATATAAATTAGCATGTGGAAATTTTATGCAAATCGATGCCTTCTCTTTTTTTAGTGATTCATGTCCTCTTTTTTGATGATGTTCAAGGGGACCACCCTAGCTTGGACTAAAGTCATTCTACTGCTGCAACTACACTGGAGAGGAGGGGAAAGAAGCATAGGCTTTGTTTTGTTGTTCTGTACGGAACTAGTTTTCTGGCTGCCGATGTTATTCTGCTCACTTAGTATGTGCAGCCATTTAATAGCAGATCAAGCACGGCAGGAAGCAATAGAGGCCTACCCAATGCTGCAGAAAGACAAACTGAAGACCGATCTCTCAGTCTTGTACAATAGACAAGAACTCCACCATGCAGGGTTGCGTTTACACTACTGAACACACTCCTGGACAAGAATCTCGAGGCCTGCTTTGCAGAAACAGCGAAGTTGTTGAGAATTATTGCACTCTGATAACTACCGCAGAAGGAAACACACCCGTGTTTGAAGACAGGCTCAACACATGAGCAATGGTGCCCTTGGAACAACAGCTGATTAAAGGAATCCTAGACTTTAATCATAGGGCAATTGAACTGTTTGCAAGCCAGAATGAACATTGGGCTAACTTCACCTACATATGGAGTGCAAGACGGCAAATTAATAAAGACAGGAGGGGAAACCATCATCCCACATCCCAGAAGACTGAGAGGCTATCAGCACGCCCAGTTAGTTACAGAAGGTGACTCTAGAGGCATTTATCCTTCTGTGTGGGAGGTGGAGGTGGCATGCAGCTGTGTGATGTGGACGTGTGCCCAAGGTGCCACTCTGTCCCTAAACCTGTTCTTTCTCACCCTGGAATGGGGACCTAACTGGAGGACAGGAGTGGCCAGATGGGGTGGTGGAGGCCACACTTTTTTCTCAGCTGAAAATCAGGTATAACAGCTCACAAGCATACTGAACCAAGGTAAGAGATTATTCATACATTCAGGAATTATTCTGCAATGCTTAAGTGTTCTTAGTGTCATTGCACAGGAAGAGGATGGTGACATAAATAAATTAGTTGGCTCTGCTCACCCTTGGCTCTGGCTCCGCCTACCTTCTCTGCCCTACCAGCACTAGTGAGCATCAGCCACCACTGCTCTTGTTGTTGTTGGGAAATGTTGGTGATAGTGAGCACAAACCAGTCCTTCTTAGCTCCCATTTTCAGCAGAAGAAAATCTCACTGGTGGTGCATCCTTGAAGACCCTCATTCAATCCCTGAAAAGAATTGCATGACATGAATGCCTCGCGGGGGATATTTGGTCTTGCTTAATGAGGTAGGAGCCGAGCCATTCAAGGATACCACCCTCAGTGGGAACAATGAAACTACATGGCGGAGCTTGGAGCAGGATCATGGTGACAGGCCTATGTGCGTTCATTTGAAGGTCAGAAAAGTTCCTATGTGTATTCAGGACCCCTGGAGGCTCAAACAGAATCCTGCTTTTGTGTAATTAGTGGGAACCCCATTCCGCCCTGCTACACATGTCCATTATCCCTACAAATGGCTTCTGAAACAATCTTGTAATCCTTTTTCATTTTCTAAGGGTGCAATCCCATGCAAGTTTAGACAGAAAAAAGGCCTACAACTCCCAGCATGCCCCAGAGCTGGTTGGGTCATGCTGAGAGTTGTAGGCCTTTTTTCTGTCTAAACTTGCATAGGATTGCACCTTAAGACTACTTATGGGTCTAGAGGAATGTGCTAGAAAGGTTCTGGTGGGGAGTGTATGTAACTGTCAGTTGACCTCGTTACCACCTGCAGTGCCAAGTCAAAAAAGAAAAAAAAAATCACTGCAGTTAATTCTTAAGGACACCTAAGTGAACCTGGGATATTTGTGTCCTTGTTACCGATTGCTGCTGTTGTCATTGTCACTATTGTCACTGTTTTTGCAGCCTTGCGTTGCTGCATTATAATTATTTATGCAAAAAGGCAGGCTACTGCCTCAAGGATAAACACTGGCAAGTCCTGCCCTTTGCTTGTTTGTATTGTGAAAATGAAAAGGTGGTTAAAGTGCTAGGAGGACTAAAGCGTAATGATTTTAAAAATATATGGGGAGTATTTATAGATTTTGTTTTAGTAGAAGGGAAGGGATATACCTTCTCAAGATTTACTACAATTTTGGTATATGAACCAGAATGGTTAAGTTAATGAAAAGAAGTATACCAGTTGGTCCCGGGGGGGGGGGGGGTTACACTGGGTTAATAAATGGTTTTATATGTTGTATTTTGTAAGATTACTGTATGTAGAGTTGGGATATATGTAGTTGTTTGTTTGTATGTTATAATTTTCAACATCTTAAATAAAAATTAAAAAATAAATAAAGTGCTAGGAGGAAATGTATGTTAAGCAGTTTGGAAAATCAGTCCTGGGATGAATATAGTTTTGTTCAGGCATTCACTTGAAAGCGTAAGAGCTTAAAGTGTGTAGCAGGTCAGGGCCATGCATGCTAGCCCCGCCCCGTATGTCTCCGTGCATGCTGGCCCCGCCCCACTTGTTGAATCAGCAAGATCCGAAAGGGAGCTCTACTGGACTGGCATTTGAATGCGAGTAGAACTGTCTGCGTGATCATTGACCCTGCACCTGGATACACAGGAGTCAGGGCTGGTGTGCACAGCCCCGAATCTCTACCCACTTTAAGCCCTCACACTTTAGCTGATCAGTAGAGCTGGGGTCAGGAAATCATTTTCACCTAGTTGAAAAAGATTTGGACATTTTCTTTCCCTGGGGTGTATTACTTGGCTCACATGCTTGAGCTGTTTGAATGGTTTGATTTATTCAGGAACAACCTTTGAATAAGGCATTTCATTCACTCGTGTCTATAGCATGCTGGCCTGGATGACAGCATTTGTGTGGTGAGGACAACTGGAAGCTGGCATAAAGTAGGAGATATTTTTTTAAAAAATAATCAACGTTAGGATGAAAAGAGTGAAAGTATGCCCATTCCAGAACTTGATGCTTATGAATTTTTCATGAAGGCATTACTCTCTAGCGTGGGCATATAGATTTCTCTTAGTATCCTCGTCTGTACTGGGGGCAGCACAGATCTTTTACTCAAAAGATCTCTACTTGTGGATTCATTAATTGCTTTAGCAAGCCTCTCATTCTCTAAAATAGGACCGTTGCAGTCTATAACATTGTCTGGACACATACTTAATTCAGTAGCAATATATGTCACGCATGGGTATGATATTTTTGACTTTAAAAATGTGACTTGGCTCATTTTCTTTGGTCACCTGGAGTTGCCTGCTCTTTGTGTTCTTTCCTGCATTTTACTTGTGGTATACTGAGCTATGTGGGTCTCACCCCTTGAGCATCTGAGTGCTGCCCTCTTACACATTCACAAGAATGTGCTTCTGTCCATTTGTTGCAGGATACGCATGGGATCCTGGGGCATATCTATCAGATGCATTGCATAGTGCAGCTGCTTGTGGGAGGGTAATGTCTTCGCCATCTCTTTAAAGCCGAGTGTTTCAGTCCGTGCCTGTCCTTCACCTTTCCATATAGCTGATAGAGTCAAAGGCAGTCTGTGCACAACTAACTTCGAAATGCAATTTGTGGCCCTCCAGGATGTGTTGGCCTACAACTCCCATCAGCCGTAGCTAGCAGAGCCAATGGTGAGGCACCATGGGAGTTGTAGGCCAGAACATCTGGAGGGCCACAAGTTGCCCACCCCTGCTATAATGCATCAGGGGGAGTCCCAGAGGAAAACGTATCTGTCCCTTTACTGTGAAACTTCCCATTTTCCTAGTTCTGTGCTTGAGTGGCTTTTCATGCAGGCATATGTTTTAGCATATGCTCCCCTTCCAGAGGAAGGCACCAGGAGCCTTCCAGATGTGTTGGATTACAACTTTCATCATCCCCAGACAGCATTAGAGGAGTCCCTGTCCAACACATCTGGAGGGCACCAGGTTGGGGAAGGCTGTGCTAGAGCACTGAGCTGGAACACGGTACGTTACGTTTGGACATGTCCACCCCATCCCTCACGCAAGCTGGAAGACTCTGAATTTACCCAAAGTATTTGAAAGTAATGAAAATGCAGATCTTGCAGTTGAGGGTACAATATGCTCTCCTGTTCTAAGGGTACAATATGATCTCCTGCAACCGAGTTAACTGTGAATGAAGGATTAATTACTGCAGAATATGTGTTTTCATTTCCATTACATATTGCGCGAATTACTGCTCCTGATTAATGGCATCAACAACTGAGCCACGGCTCTTAAAGCACCAGGCACGAGCTCAGCTCAGGCACATTTACATTTCATTTATGCAAGGGTGCTCATTAATTTATTTCTCTCCATCGAATGAATACATCATTTCCCTCTATAAATCAATGCTTTATTTGTGCCCCACCCCACCCCCAAGACCCCAATAACTGACATTTCACTTTATCCTTTAAAGGGGAGCATATGCTAAAACATATGCCTGCATGCAAAGTATATTCTAAAGAAATCTAGTGTACATTTCCTAAAATTAAGCATCTTAGGGTGCAGTACTATGGGGATGCCCACAACCCTCTGCATTCGGTGGATTACGGGCATAACAGGCCTGTGGCTCACGCTGGCTCAGCTTGTCTGAGCGTGGAAAGCTAAGCAGGGTCAGGCCTGGTTATTACTTGGATGGGGGACCCCTCCTCTAGTTTCCTGCATTGAGCAGGGGGTTGGACTCGATAGTCTTGTAGGCTCCTTCCAACTCTATGATGCTATGCTCTGATCCTATGGAAGGCGGGAGGAGTGCGGAGGTGAAGGTCACCTCTGAGCTCCCCCTACCTTGCAACTCAGCTAGATGGCCAATTCTGGCCATCTCATTGAAGCACTTCGGAGTGGGCGGGAAGAGGGTTAAAGCACCGCCAGGATATGTTGTATTTTAGCGGTGCTGCTCTCCTCCCCCGGAATGCCCCCCAAAGCCCTTCTCCAAGGTCACACTTGTGCCGGCTGCTTCTCCAAGGTCATAATTCTTTCCGCGCTGGCTGTGAGGGATGGGAGGGGGATGTGAGTGCAGATTCCCAGCTATGAGGTCGGAGCGATTTTCTGACCTCGTAGCTGGGACTTCAAAAAATCCTACGGCCATCTAGACACTGTCTAGCGGCCATAGGATTGCGCTGTTAGATACTGTATCTTGAATTTAGTTAAATATGGTTCATTTACTAAACACTAATTAGTGTTTTTGTCTTGAAAATGTATGGGGTAGGCAACTTGTCCTCCAGATATCTGCCCTCCTGATATTTTGGACTACAACTACTATGAGCCTCAGCCAACATGGCCAATGGTCAGAGATTCTGGGAGTGGTAGTTCCAAACATCTGGGAAGGGGGGCACCCCTGTACTGCAGAGGTCAAGAGAAGCCGCTTAGCAAATTGAATCTTCAATATCAGAGTGTTAGAAAAGTAGACATAGTGTATTAACAAAATGTAAAAATAAAGTTCCATTATACACATGCAATCAACAAGGCTGTATATAATACACATTGTTAGATGGACTAATCTCTCTGCTCTCCCCCCTCCTGGCCTAGCTAACTGACCTTGCACATCTGCCTAGAGATGGCCACGAACCTGCTGGCGGGGCTGCCTCACCGCCGCCTCGATCTTCTGAGCGGAGCGGAGCGGCACGGAGCAGTTCTCCGCGCCGCTCGAGCTGCCCTCGCCACCTGCGCCGGTCCTGGCGCATCACTTCTGGCAGGCCGGAATTGACACGAAGGGACCCTGCGCTGGCGCACTGGACCCCTGTGCTAGGTTTTTGCAGAGAAACCAGGGCAACAGGGCTGTTTAAGGTAAGTTTCGATTTCGGCCTGCTACGCCCGCCGCGAGGCGAATCGTACACCCCTATTTTAGCCAGGGAACCTTGAAGAGCTGTGTTGCTTCTTTGTTTAATTGTATGCCTGGCGCCGTCGTAGCTTCTCCTTGGCTGTTATCTCATCCCTGATGTGTATTCTCAGGTGCCAACTCCAGGTGTACTAATGAAAAGTGAGTCTCTTTGATTGATAAGGGGTACCAAGACTAGCAGATTCATGGGACGCCCGATATCTCGTGTGCCCTAGGGGTCATGGCAGACATCAACCTAGCCAAGGGGAGGAGGAGATGAATTGCTTTCTGTGTAACTGAGGACTGATACGTATGTTACCATGTTCAAAGAAATGTCTCTGATTGGTTGTTACTATGTTCAAAGAAATGTATCTGATTGGTTAGCTTGTTTAAGCGAACTCATTTGATTTGCTAAGAATGAATGAACCAATGAGTGTAAGGGCATAAAAAGCCCTGCATGTCCCCTTTCCCCTTTGTTCAGCTTCTGATCCTGGCGCGAGCCACAGAGCTGAGCCTTTTTGCGGAAAAATAAAACTTTGAAAACTCATTTCTGGTGTGCTGCTTCTCTTTCCTTGAGTACTGGCCCTCTGGGAAAGGATTCTGAGCATATTTTTGCAACAAGAGTAATATTAGGACCATGAAAACCACAGAGTCTTTGTTACACCTTAAAGGTTAACTAACACCAGTGGGAGAACACTGGCAATACTCTATGATATATGTCTTTTAAATAACAAAGAAACAAAACCTAAAATCGCTAACTTAGAAGTGCGGCAATGGTGCCCAACTATCAGGCATTACAAAACACAACTGGGGAGCAGGGAACTAAAAGCCAGGCTACAGATAATACTCACTACTAGATTTATCCTGTGCATGGGAGTCAGGTGATCATGAGAGCCTAACCCACATCACCTCTTGCTTTATAGCTCGCAAGCCTTCTACCTAGGCACCTTGTTGTTGAGGGAAGCTACTAAACTACCCACCCTGCTATTCTGCCTTCTTCCTTCCTGCCTCCCTCCCTTACCGGCCTCCTATTTTGTCCCCTGCCCTGGATCCTGTCTTGTCTCCAGTCTAGCTCTCTTCAGGCGTTCACGAAAGAGGGCTTTGCTGTAGCCATGGAGGAAACTGGGGACACACACTCCGCCCCCTTGCTGCCCAGTGTTGACATGACTGTTAGGTTTTGCATGGGCAGAACGAAGATTGTCACCTGACATCAGGATTGTCACCTGACATGGAGGATGTCTCCTGAGGTGAAGTACACAAGGTGGTGTGCAAATAGTCACCAGACATAATGTCAAGGTCTGTGACTCAGACTCATGGGGCAAGTTGGAATCAACATGTTGTGAAAAACAGGTTATATAATAGGTGAGTAATATCCTATTTATAGATACTATAAATGGGGTCTTATTATATAAGTTGGGGTAAGACACACATCCCCTCACTTGACACTTGTTCTGGACTTCTACTTCAAGTCAGTCACTTCACTTCATCTCAGCTTTACCACTGGAGTCTTGGACTTGTATCTGCAATGATGTAGCAAGATGGGAGCATCTCTTCTGCGTAAGAGATGTATTGCTTGCCTTAATCCCATGTAATTGGGTCTTACAAATAAACTCTTTAATCTTTATTAACTGCTGTTATCTCCTCCTTCCGTCTGCGTGACTGGGACTGAGGGTCACTGGCTAGGTAAGCTTTTGAACCCGGGTCAGTCCAGCTCTCACAATGACAATGATGTAGCAAGATGGGAGCATCTCTTCTGCGTAAGAGATGTATTGCTTGCCTTAATCCCATGTAATTGGGTCTTACAAATAAACTCTTGTTTGGAAGGCAGTGTATGTGCGTTTGAAAGGCGGTGTATGCGTGTTTGACTGAAAATCCTTACACTGTTCTATGTGGCTGGGAACCCAGGTTTATCAGGCTTCCCAATCGTGTGGGGCTCTGTAACCACATTCAGCTGGATGTGATTACAATAGACCGCTCCCATCAACATGGGGAGGTTGGTAGTGGAGGGGGTGCCCAGGTCCCCAGGTCCCTCCATGGGTACAGCAAAGTCCATCTTTGGCAAATGCCTGACAAAGGCTTCTTTTGATTTTTGAGTTGTTGTGCGTACTACAAACTCCACCTACTACCCGTCTCTTCTGCTTCAGGTCACCTGCAGCCTTCTTGACAATTCAATGCCTGGCTGAACACATGCAGTATTTTCACACTATGATTACAGGCCTAGCGGTTAGACTACTGCAATGCACTCTGCGTGGGCCTGCCCTTGCACCTGGTTTGGAAGCAGCAGCTAGTGCACAATGCAGCAGCCACGATGCTCAGGATGCTCAGTGGAGCACCTAGATCAGTGTTCTTCTTGAGGGCCACTTATGCCTCCTGATCACTTCAACTGTGGCTCTCCATCTCTCTCTCTCTCTCTCTCATTCACTCCCTCCCTCCTTTTTGCAGTAGCTGCTTACTCACAGCAGGAGCTCTCTAACTGCCTTGTCATTTGCTTTAGTGGCGGGCCAGCTGCTGTGACCTGGGCTACCAGAAGAGGCTTTGGGGGTGGGGAGTCAGGAGACCTGCTACTTGTCAGCTGAAAGGCGGCAGTGGGAGGGGGAGAGGGGAATGCAGGAGCAATCAGTCAATTAGCTGTTGTTGGGGAGGTACCCAAGAGGCAAAGAGCAATGCAGGCTAGCTGCAGCACTGCATGTACAGGCCTCCATGGCGGTGCCTGGAGCCAAACGGACTCCTGCTTGAAAAATAGTGAAGATCACTGACTGATATTACACCTATGTTAAAAGAACTGCCCTGGCTGCCTATTAGCTAACAAGCCATGTTCAAGGTTCTTTTGTTGGCATACAAAGCCCCAAACGACTTGGGACCAGGAGACCTAGCTGACTATATTCCCATATATATATATATATATATATATATATATATATATATATACTCAGTGGACCCCTGAGATCTTCTGAGGAGGCCTTATTGGTCATAGTAAGTAAGT
Source organism: Shinisaurus crocodilurus (assembly GCA_021292165.1). Taxonomy (NCBI): domain Eukaryota; kingdom Metazoa; phylum Chordata; class Lepidosauria; order Squamata; family Shinisauridae; genus Shinisaurus; species Shinisaurus crocodilurus. The sequence continues at coordinate 83,994 of JAHFWL010000476.1, forward strand.
GGGCCTTCTCAGTGGTGGAACCCACCCTTTGGAACAGTGGTCCCCAACCTTTTTGGCACCAGGGATGGGGTTCCGTGGAAGACAATCGCCCACTGCTCACCCCCTGCTGTGTGGACGCGGGGATGTATCTGAGAGTCTTGAGGGAGCCGAAGTGAGTCGAACTCGCCCTGCTCAACACCCCCCCCCCCCCCCGAGACTCCCGGCAACCTACCTGCTGCCGCTTGACCCAAATGTGCTGGGGAAAGGACCCACGAGGTCCCCGGCGCGTCACCCCCTGGCTCCCCGGCACCACTCCCCCCCACAAACACCATGGCAAAGCACCTCAAAACGGGCGGCCACGATTTGCTATTCGTGGCCATTCCAAGGCACTCCCCACGCAAAAAGAGCAGCTCCAAAGAACCAGGAAGCGACGCGACGGGTCTCCCACTGCATCACTTCAGGTTTTCCAAAAATGCTCTCCGGGAGGCGAGCAGAGGGATGAGCGGTGGGGGGTGCTCGCCGGAGCTTGCGAACACCCCGAGAGCCAGCGGGGGGGTCACGGCATCCTTGCTGGTGCGGTGGCTGGGTGTCCCGGCCCGCTTCCTAACAGGCCACGGACCGGGACCGGTCTGCGGCCCGAGGGCTGGGGACCCCTACTCTGGAACACTCTTCCCTGTGTGATTCAAGAGGTGAAATGGCTGAAAGTTTTAAACACCTTTTGAAAATACACCTATTCAGACAGGCTTTCCTTGACCTATAAGGACCGCCTTGTTTTATTGTTATGATGTAATGTCTTTAAATGTTCTTAATGTTTTTAATTATTCATTATTATTTTTATCTTGCTTCTGTATTGTTATGTTGAATTTTAATGTGAACCACTTAGGACTTTAATATATTAAGGGGTATAACAGTATTATAAATGAATAAATACAGATCATTATTTGGGTTGGCAGATGCATTAAAAGTGATTTGTGTGAATTTAGTCTTATGCATTCCTGTACAACTAGTGACCTTCCGAGTCAAACATAGTTCACCTGGTATGTATAGTGGCCCACCACGGGCTTGGCAAATCTACTGTTTAATCTGTCTGCCTGTACGTTGGCTGGCAGGCTATGTTAAGTTTGGTGGGTCAGAAGCTGTACAAAAAGGTGCCTTATGTCCAAAAGTCCATAATAAGGCCTTTGTTACAGATATGCCTTTGTCTTTATAATTCCTTTATTTCTTCAAGCCGAAATGACACACTTTCCTTGCAAAATCTTGTTTCTGAATATACGAGGAATGATTGATCATATGAAACTGACCCGAGGCAGAAAAATAAGTGTATTTTGAAAGTAAGGGGAACAAGCAATGTGAATAAAATGCCTTTGGTGTTCTTTCAAACTGGCTGCACTACATTTTTTTGTTCCATGCAAAATCGTGTTGCTTGCAATTTTCCATATCAATTTACCTAGTTATTTAAATGAATTCAGCCTGGTTTTTTTGGCTGAAATAAAATGAGAAGGAATATGTATGCATATGAGTCAGGAGGGGGAAAAAATGCATTCCTTTATTTAGTAGTCTTACTGCTCATTAAATGATTATAGGGACAGTTTATCCTCTTTCAAGTTCATTTCTGCTAGATAATTTGAATTGCCACTGGAATGCCTGTGGTAAGAAGGGAAATTCTATCAGCATTCAAGCGCCTAATCAAAAAGAGGAGTAAAGAGTTTCAAGACTAGTCACTGGCTTGGATTAGTTTTTGTGGCGGTCCCTGTTTGTTTCCTTACATCGCTTCCAGAATATACAGAGATCCAAAGGGTGTGTGTGTGTGTGTGTAGTCATACTGATTGGTTGTGGTCTGATTAAAAACTAGACGTGGTATCTTCCAGTTCAGCTAACTTTTTACAGATGGCTTGCTTCATGTTAAAATTAGAGATGCACATAGATAGGCCTATCTGAGGATTAGAAGCAGCTGCAGATAGTTTTAAAACAATGTGAAGGTTGCTCTGTGAATGGTGATTTCCCTACAGGTGTCAGACATGTACATGGTGTGTGTGTGTGTGTGTGTGTGTGTGTAAACGGACGTGTGGACAAACACACATTTAGTTTGTTATGGGAGCCATGGACAATAACTGCACAAGGAATCCACAACCAGACTTCAAGATTCAGAGCAACTGCATATTTGGTATTTGCAATTGGTGGGAAATTACTGACCTTATTTTCATGTGTAGCACCTGGATATGTTTTTATCAGGGCTGGAGGCAAGCATGCGGTCGGTCAAGCAGTCCAAGAGCAGCACAGTGTATGTCTGAGCAATTGATTGGTCAGACAGAGGGGCCAAGCAAGTCAGAGCTGGCAGCTTAATAGGAGCCGGCAGAAGCCTTTTGGCCCCTGCGTCACCTGCTTCCTGCTGAGATTGCAGCTGCAGTACCACAACTGGCCACCTCTAGTGGTAGTGCTGCAGCTCAGCAGAGGGTAGGCCAAAAGCTCCCACTTCCAGCCAGCTGTTGCCGTGGTGTAAACGGTAAGGTGCTTAGACTTACAGGCAGTCCCCGGGTTACGAACGTCCAACTTATGGACAACTTGTACTTACGAACGGACCGCCGAGCCTCCGATGAGTGCCAGCTGAGGCGCTCGCTGGACTTCCTGGTTCCCCGGCTCTATGCCGTTTATGTAGAGTATAGCATAGTATACGTAAAAATGGCCGCAATTTGCGTAAATGCCATTTTTAATGTATACTACGCTATACTCTACGTAAACGGTGTATCTTACACCATTTCCTACATAAACGACGTAGAGCCGGGGAACCGTATGTACCTGTTCTGACTTACATGCAAATTTGACTAAAAGACAGACTTAAGAAAGGATCTCGTTCGTAACCCAGGGACTACCTGTATTGCTAGTGTCTCTGGTTTGTGATTGCAGGTACCTTGCAGCTCTATATTTGCTTGAGCACTCAAAGGAACCCATGATCAGGAATGAGGAAAGGGCAGGACCATCACCAGTATTTTTTACCAGGCTGCAAGAAAGAAAGAAAGAAAGAAAGAAAGAAAGCCCTGAAGTGGCAAGCTATATCCATACATACAGGTTGTCAGAAGTCTACTGTGGTCCACGTTCAGGCAGAAGTACATGGATGTTTATTGGTGTGCATGTGTGGTGAATGAGTATGCGGAATGAGGAATGTGTCCAGAGATTATCATGTGAAGTTTTGCCAATGTGGCCATGGGTAAGTATCTCCCACTCTAAAAAGATGATTGGCACTGTCAGGTTTGGCAGCACTGCATTGTCTCTTTGGGAAACGAAGTATCTAAAATTCAGCCCTTCTGAATATATGTTTGGTGGTGCACATGTGATGAATAATGCTGTTATGGTTGATTAAGAAAATGTATATCCTGCTCAATCAACATAACTCTCCGTTCTACTGCACACACATGCCTGTTTGCTACAATCATAGCACTGTTTTGCCTGCATGGGCTCAAACCAGATATCACATAGAGCAGTGTGACATCATGCATCACCATGTTATGTATCCCCTTCCTGAATGATTTTCAGGAAGAAGATGGATCCATAGAGCCCTCCTCCTCCTCCTCCTCCTGGAGCCAGAGCTATGGAAATGATCAGGAGACTCACCGGATCATTCAAGGGTTAAACCAACTCAGCGCATGCACAGAAATGGTGTTATTTAGATTCAGACTGCACATGCTCCGAAGCTCGCAATCAATTCCACACTTAACAGCAAATTTGTAATACAGTAATACCTTGGATTGCAAGTAACTTGGTTTGAGAGCGTTTTGCAAGACAAGCAAATGTTTAAATATTTATTTAATTTTTTTTTACTTGATATACAAGCGACGACTTGCAATACAAGTACTGTAGTACGGCTTAAATTAAAAATCTCTGTACACATTTTTTTGGGGGGATTTCGTTTTGATATAAGAGTGTTTTGGATTACAAGCATGTTTCCAGAACGAATTATGCTCTCAATCCAAGGCATGACTGTACATAGATCTGGGCTTGCTGCAAAGGTGAGCATTATGAATGGATGGGTTTTGACCAACTATCTGACTAATTACAAAATTTGGTGGCATCACTAGTTATAGTTGAGCTATAAGAGAGCTTCGGCTATTGGGTGGCATAGAAAGGTAATAAATAAATAAGTAAATAATAACCCAGCTACCAGGGGGGAAAGTGTATTAAGTGGAACTTTTCCAGTCACTGCTCTTGCTGGCAAAAGTCTGCTCTTGAATAGAAGAAATGTCATGGAGATTGACCTGGACCAACATAAAGAGAGTGCAAGACAGCTCTGCATTATTCATAGTCTGTGCAGAACGCAATTTAATTCCCAGCAGAAGTTCCTGGACAGCTGCTGCGCTCTATACAGGCAGACTAGACACTCTCCTTGCAATGTAGCAGCCAAATACGGCCAGTCATCTCATGGTCTTGCTGGGAGAAAAGTTAGCTATCACCAAAACAGTCGCATCACCATTTTGGGACTGGTTGGGACAATGATGAATAGGAGTTTGTGTTAAAGGTTTGTGTTTATTTGCATACGATCCAATTCCAGTATTTCCTGTTTTATGCCATTCCAAATATCGTAGAGCATTACCGATATCTCAAAATGCAAAGTACTTATAAAATAAAGTACTATATAAAATATTTTATTTCAAATAAAATATTAAATATTTTTTTAAACATACTCCTTCAGGTATAATTAAACATATCTCTTAAATAATATAAACATGTTTCAAATGTTTTTAAATGATCACCAAAACAACTTTTATATACTAATAACTATACACGGATACTTTCGTTTCTTCCTATCTTATAGTTAGATAAACATTTACCAATGTTCATGTTTTACTTGGATACAGGACACATTTTAAAAAGCTAAAATCAATTCATAGCAAATTCTACAGTGGATTGCATTGCGCATAGGGCTCATGTCCCAGTGAGTGTTATGAAAATGGAAAGAATACAATATATACTTGTGTTCCTAAAAAAATTAGATTAGCTGTGTTTAGTTGAGCTGGAATAACTCCAGATTCTGAAATTCAAATAAAAATACTTTTGACAGATGAATCCAAGTTTTTCTGTACACTAACCCCAGACCTATAAGGCATTTTATCAACATTTTAAGCAGTCACAAACAGTTGGTTATTACGTCCAATTTTATCGTCCTTCATTTTCCACACGAACACAATCTCTTACTTGTATTTTCCAATTGGTTAAGTTCACACAATATAAGGAGAAGGATACAAGGGCCAAACCAGACATTACTTTAAATATTTTAAGTGCCTAGCAGTGCCACTGATCCCTTCCGCAGCGGCTTGGAGTGCCTTTTACCAGCTTCAATTGGTTCACCAGCAATGGCCTCTCCTGGACAGAAATAGCTTGGCCACAGTGGTACAGGCGCTAGTAATCTCAGACTGGTTTACTGCAATGTGCTCTATGGGGGCTGCCATTAAGGCTGGTCCGGAAGCTGGAGCTAGTGCAGAATGCAGCAGCTTGGCTGTTGTTAGGAGCTGCCCCTTTTCAGCATGCAACTCCTTTGCTGAGGGAACTGCATTGGCTGCCTATTCACTACTAGGCCAGGTTGAAGGTTTTGGTACTAGTGTCTAAAGCCCTAAACAACTTGGGACCAGGATACTTGAGACAGCGCCTTCTCCTTTACCAACCTGCCCAGTCACTGAGGTCATCAGGTGGCATGCTCCTGGTGGTTCCATATGGGCCTATTGCCCATTTTTAGTCCATCTGGAGAAGGGCCTTCAGCGTAGCAGCCCCGTTTCTCTGGAACTCCCTACCTCTGGAGGTCAGGCAGGCACCAACAGTGTATTGTTTTTGGCGCCTGCTGAAAACATCTTTAATTTATTTCAGGAGGCCTTCCTGAACTAACCAGCCATGGTTTTTATTGATTCTGTTTTAAAATTTTGTGTTATTCCTTTAATCTATTTCACCTTTGTATTATTCAGTGCTCCAGAATCTCCGTACTGGAATATGGAGAGGTATATAAATGTAATAAAATAAAATAATTAACTAAATTGGGGATATCTGGTGGGTCTGCCTTGCACAAGTGGATGAGCTTTCTGCTCCTGCAAGATGTCTGTGGACCCAAGCCAATGACAGTGTGTTCATATAAATTCTGTCTTGCAGAGTGTGTATACCAAAAATATGCATAGACCAGTTTAATACAGGCTATAATTACATGTGTATCATAAAAAATAAAACAGCAACATGCATTGAATATACATATAGACATCTTATGTCCATATAGTCTAGGTTCCATGTAGATCAGTGTTCTCCAACCTTGGGTCCCCAGATGTTTTTGGCCTGGCTGGGGCATGCTGGGAGTTGTGGGCCAAAAAGGACTATGATGAATTCACTCGTCATCATCCCCTCTCCTCCTTTACGGCTCCTGCTCCTCTTGCACCTTGGTGGTCTCAGAGTTCTCCCAATTCTCTGGCAGCCTTCTTGCTTCAAATGTATGTTTTAACATTCCTTAGGTGGTCACTCCTAAGATTCTTGGCTTGCCTGCTGTTATAAGATGCCAAAATATATGTTCCCATCGTCCCGCCCTCCCTTTCTGCCATTTGGATAAACCCTTACATCTAAAAAAAAAAAAGACTTTACAATTGCTGTTCTTGTGTTCTCCCTTCGCCTCAGGCATTTACCTCATCTTATCTTGAGTGCCTCTTTTTTTTTTTTTTTGTCATGCTTTCTTTGGGGCTTCATCACATTTCCTTTGATCTGCATATTACTTTTGATGCATGATTGTATTTACTTTTTAAAGTGCCTGTGTGGTTTGTGAGCATTTTGCCTTATCAACAGGTCCTTCTAGAGATACCCGATTCAGGGCTTGATGCCAGGATTGCAAGGGTTGCCGCTTTTAACTTATCCTGTTTGGGGTAGTCCAGCCGTTCAACGTGTCAGTGGAAGAGCACAAACAGCCCGTTGAGGATCTTGTTGCTTCATGCTTTCTGCACACACATTGTAGTCAGCCAACTGTATCCCAGTGTTTTCTGTCTCATTTCATAGATCATAGAGTTGGAAGGAGCCTACAAGGCTATCGAGTCCAACCCCCTGCTCAATGCAGGAAACTAGAGGAGGGGTCTCCCATCCAAGTAATAACCAGGCTTGACCCTGCTTAGCTTTCCACGCTCAGACAGGCTGAGCCAGCATAAGCCACAGGGTAGTCTTGTGCTCCCTTTCTATTCCCAGACCTGATTTGTGGCAATTGAAAAAAAATAATAATATAAAACTCAATTACAGCGCTATCCTATGGTGGCTAGACAGTCTTGATGGCCATAGGATATTTTGGAGTCCCAGCTCTGACCTTGGAAACTTGCTCCGAGGTCGGAGCTGGGACTCCGAACTCGGAGCACCCTCCCCCCGTTCTCACAGCCGGTGCGGAAAGAACGGTGCTGGCTGCGGCTCCGAGGTTGCAAGAGTGACCTTGGAGATGGGCTTTTGGGGGTGGGGAGGGGAGGAAACAGGCTCTGCCAATAGATGAAGCATCCTGGCAGTGCCTTGCACTCCTTCCCGCCCTCTCCGAGGCCGTACACTTAGACAGCCCAGCCGAAATCAGCTAAGTGTTTTGCATGGCGGGAGGAGCACGGAGGCGACCTTTCCTTCTATGTTCCTCCCAGATACCCACAATCCTCTGAGTTCAGAGGGCTACAGGCATCCCCATAGGATTGTGCCCTTATAGCACCAAGACAGGCAAAGCGCTGTAGAGGCTTCTCGGGGGGGACTGAGCTTTAATTGAAAGGTCCTTGCTTTTAGATGGTGTTCCTTTTATTGCTTCCTGTTGAGCATGGCAAATAGAAAGATGTGAACGCAGCACAAGGCTCCCAATGTCCAGGTAAGTGTCTGTGTGGTGGGGCAGTGGCGTGGTGGAGTCAGGGCTTGCAGTGATACAGTGCTGGCACTTTTTGATCTGCGGGGATGGTGGCATCACACACACACACACACACACACCATTCCCTGTTGCCTCTGAGCTCAGCTGCAATCCTCACAAGTAGTCATTGGGGGAAATGGATTTTGCCAGCAGCAATATTTTATTGTGAACTATCCCTGTTGTAATGGAGCAGTTTGGTCTTGATTGGGCAATTAAGACCCATTAGGTTGACAAAAGACCTGCTCCTGGAGGAGAGGAAAACTTCTGGAACTGGTTCCTTGATATGGATCAGCACAGCTGCCTGCATTTTGGGGCTCTCCTTTGGGGTGTGGCTATGGGAATTGTCACGATGAGCACCTGAACGTCAAACTTGACCACTACATCACAGGGTGGGTGTGGGGGGCATTTATTATTATTATTATTTATTTATTTACATTTATTAATCACCCATCTGGCTGGCAACCGGCCACCCTGGGATAAATAGGATAAAAACAAGATAAAATACATTTAAAACAGTATAATTTTTTTTAAAAAATCTTAACCCACCACATATTCCCGCCTGAACAGCCAGGTTTTTAATGAGCGGCGGAAGCTCAGCAGAGAGGGGGCATGGTGGAGGTCACTCGGGAGAGAGTTCCACAGTATGGGGGCCACCACAGAAAAGGCCCTCTTCCTCGTCCCCACCAGTCTAGCTGCTCTGGCTGAAGGGACAAGGAGAAGGCCGTCTGTGGCAGATCTTGTTGAGCGGCCTACTTGATGTTGCTGGAGACGCTCCTTGAGATAGATTGGACCGGAGCCATATAGGGTTTTAAAGGTCAACGCCAACACCTTGAATTCAGCTCGGCAAGCAACTGGTAGCCAGTGCAGCTCCTTGAGTACTGGCGTGATGTGATCCTGCCGGCGGCTGCCTTTAACCAAGCGAGCCGCTGCGTTCTGTACCAGCTGTAGCTTCCAAACCGTCTTCAAGGGTAACCCCACATAGAGTGCATTACAGTAGTCTAGGTGAGAGGAGACCAAGGCATGAACCACTGATGGGAGCAGGTGATTAGGAAGGTAGGGGCGCAGCTGCCGTATCCGATGGAGTTGATACAGCGCCGCCCGGCTCACAGCTGACACTTGAACCTCCATGGACAGCTGGGAGTCTAGAATGACCCCCAAGCTGCGGACCTGGTCCTTCAGGGGTAGATGTACCCCATTCAGCACCAAGTCAACATCCCCATATCTCCCCTTGTCCTCCACCAGAAGTACCTCGGTCTTGTCGGGGTTCAGCTTCAGCATGTTCCTTCCCAGCCAGCCAGCCACTGACTCCAGCAACTTGGACAGGGTCTCAACAGCCAACCTCGGTGAGGACTTGAAACAGAGGTAGAGCTGCGTGTCATCCGCATACTGATGACATCGCACCCCAAACCTCCTGATGATAGCTCCCAGTGGCTTTAGGTAGATGTTGAATAACATTGGGGAGAGGATGGAACCCTGCGGCACCCCACAAGTGAGCGGCCAAGGGTCCGAAGCCTCCTCCCCAAGAACTAGCCTCTGGTACCTTCCAGAGAGGAAGGACCGGAACCACTGCAATACAGTGCCTCCCAAGCCCAAGCCCTCCAGGCGGTCCAGGAGGATACCGTGGTCAACGGTATCAAAAGCTGCTGAGAGATCGAGGAGGACTAGAAAGGACCATTCGCCCCTATCCAAAGCCCTCCTCATATCATCCACCAAGGCGACCAAGGCCGTCTCCGTCTCATGTCCAGGCCTGAAGCCCGACTGGCATGGATCTAAATAATCGGCTTCATCCAAGTGTGCCTTCAACTGTGCACCCACCACCCGCTCAATCACCTTGCCCAGAAATGGTAAATTGGAGACTGGACAAAAGTTGTTTAGATCCTGGGGATCCAAGGAGGGCTTCTTTAGAAGCGGTCTTATTACTGCCTCCTTGAGGGCTGATGGCATCACTCCCTCCTCGAGGGAGGCATTCACCACTGCCTTGATCCTCTCATCCAGTCTCTCCCTACAGCTCATGATGAGCCAGGACGGGCAAGGATCAAGCAAGCAGGTGGTCGGCCTCACAGATGAAAGCACCTTGTCCACTTCATCAAGTTGTATTGATGATCAAGTTGTATCATTTTATTAGTCTAAGAAATTTACAGAGCAATCTTATGAGGAGGGCAGAGGAACTGCCACTTCCTATGCCCCGCTGGCTTTGTACTGGCCAAGGTAGAAGGTAGGGATGGCTTTCCCTCCCCCTTTGTCCCCGCACCAGTTATTCCTTTTTAAAATTTTCCCTTCCAGTGGTTGGTGTACTTTTTTGCCCTTTATGGGGGGGTGTCAGGGGAATAAGGGGGCTTCAAGATCCAGTGCATCCAAGGCCTCCCCTGACACATCTATCAGAGCAGTGATGGCAGAGCAGCAAAGGCCACAGAGCTCTCCATTGCTGCAAGCATGCAACCTCCGATGACGGACCTCCTTCTTCACCTGTGGAGAGGACAGTCCAGTGGCAGGGAGGGAGGGAGGTCCACAACATACAACGGCCCTTCAGCCACCCTCCCTGGGAACCTAGGATTGCTCCCTAAACTCAATCAAGTGTTGGCTTTCTTTCAGCTAGACCCTGCATGTAGCAATGCACAAAAGCATGAAATCCATGGAATTAAAAATGAAAGATCAACTGCGGCAGTGATGTAACAGGGAATGTGTGACACTTACAAATGCATGGGATGATTGGGTCAATGGGGGTTTATCTGTGTTTGGACCTGTAATTTTTATGGGGGAAAAACTTCTAGAACTCATTAACAGAAACAAAAACAGGTGGGTGAATCCATAACTTGGGAAAATATGAACTTATACATAGTTATTGTAGACAGCTGGAGAAAGAATGTCAGTGATCCAGTGCCATATAGCTTTGTTATGCGATGACATTCCTTTCCAATAGACAGCTGTTATTCATCATTTATGCCCATGATTGTCAAACCATACAAAGTAGAATTCAATGTAAAATGATATTATATACTTGAGACTATGGTTTGGTGAGCCCAGTGTTCAGAAGGCAATACATTCTCTCTCATAAATGAAATATTGTGTTGTTCTTCCCAATTTTATTGTCTGCAGGATATAAATGACTATGCAGAACAGGATGGTTGTAAAGACATGTCTGAACCGCAGACCTGTTTACCCCTCGTAGCTCTCAACCCAGGAACATCGGGATCTGCAGTTCTGTAAAAGTTCTCAGAGATTGTACTTATGTGTGCAACAATCAGGGCCGGATTAAGATAGGGGCTATTGGAGCGGCAGCTCCAGGCCCCTCCCAAAAAACAGGCCCACCAATAGGGACGCGCGGCGCGACAAGGCGGCTGCCTAGGGCGCATGGCTAAGGGGGCGCAAAAACGATCCCGCGATTCCTCACCCTCTCCCCCGCCACCGGACAACGACGCCCCTTCTTCGAGGCACCTCCTCCCCTCTCCGGCTGCTGGAATCGCCTCGCCTCTTCTCGCCGCTGGCCCGGGAGCTGTGCACTACGCAAGGCCGATGATCAGGCCACGAGACCCCTCCGGGCCTCCAGGTAGGAAGGAGGGAGGGAGGGAAGCATTGTCTCCCCGGCGTGCCCGCGCCCGGCTCCGGCCCCACGCCTGCCCGCCTAGAATTAAGTAGATATGCGCGCTGCTCCCCCAAGCAGTGGGACGGGCTGCAGGCAGCCCCAGGAGAGGCCGCGCCGGTGCCCGCACCGCCCGTGCTGCCCACCCACGCGCCCTGTGCGGCGGCCACCGCACTCAGGCCCAGGCCGGGCGGGGCGGCCCCAGGGCGTGCAGAGGCACTTAGCGGCCCGCTTGGCCGGCCGAGCCGAGTCCCGAACCACACACCACCTCCGCCTTGCCGTGGGGCCGCCGGGTAGAGGCCTCGCAGCTCCTCCGTCGGGCGGTGGGAAGGGGCTGGCCTTTCAGGTCCTGGCCCGGGGCGGCATTCCTGCGGTGGCCGAGGGAGGTCGAGGCCTTCGGGGACCTCCTGGTCCGGCCTTCCCCGACCTGGTGCCCCTCGGCTGCGTGGGACTGCAACCCCCATCATCCCCAAGCAGCCCAGAAGCTACGGCCCAACCCAACTGGAGGGCACCAGGTTGGGGGAGGCTGTTCTAAGGGACTACAGCTCCCAGCATCCTGTGGAAGCAGTAGTTTAAAGCGCCTGGGGGGCCCTGGCTTGCCTGCCCCTGCTGAAGCCCGCCATTGGACTGGCAGTGGCAGCTCCCCGGGGCCCCGGGAAGAGAGGGGGCTTTCCCTGCCTGGACATGCTGCTGGAAAGAAGATCTCCCTTCTTGCCTGGACGTGCTGCCGGACAAAGTAGGCACCCTGCCCGGGGCTCTTGCCAGGGGAAATCCTCCGGAGCTTTGAGTCGGGAGCAGGAAACGAACGCTGGCGGGTCCATCTCTAGCTCGGTTGTTTATTGGGCTGTCTTGCTCCCATCATTCCTCCTCCTCCACCTTTTGGCACTGGGCCTTTGTCAGCATCCTGACCAGCAGGGTCTGGAACTGATCAGCTGTAAGAATGCAAGCAAGCTCCTATGGACAGCCATCTGGCCACACATTGGCACCTGAAGGGTGGTCAAACCATCCTGGCTGCTTGGTAGGATGATAGATGAGAGCGCTCTACTACCAGCAGTTTGGTCATGTGTGTACTTACAGCAGACTTCCCTAACCTAGTCCTTCAGATGGTCAGATGGGTTGGACTGCGGTTCCCATCATTCTCAGCCAGCATGGTGATGCTGGTTGGGAATGATGGAAGTTGCAGCCCAACCCATCTGGGGAGCACCAGGTTGGGGGAGGCTGACATAGGGATTTCTTTCTGTTTCGCACCAAAGTTGGAGGAGCTTTCTAAATGTGAACTTTCTATATAGTTCCAGAAGAAACTGTGTGCAGTACCAGAAGAAACTTAGCTGTATTTAGCCTGCCGCACAGTGTTTGTAGGAGCAAATTCTCTACTCCTTCAACTTCTGCTGTATTAAAAATGAGTCCTGTGTTGAATCTGCATTAGCACAAAAAAAGGGTTTGGTTTTATGCTCTTTTTTCTATTTGAAAATCAGTTTGGCTTTTTTCCGTTGTCCCCATTGCCATACATTTTGTGTGTCTACCTCCCCCTTCATATTTATTTATTTATTTATTATATTTATACCTCGCCTTTCTTCCTGCAAGGAACCCAAGGTGGCTTACATAATAATCCTCCTCCTCTCTGTTTTATCCTCACAACAACCCTGTGAGGTAGGTTAGGCTGAGAGTCAGTGACTCTTTTATAATGTATTTCAGTTTACCCCACACAAAGCACTCAGACACACAGAGCAGCCAGACAAAAGCAAAACACGCTTATAATTTGTAGGTAGCCTTTTATAATGTATTTCAATTTTAGACAGCAAAAAAGGTAGTACGTTCTTATTTTTTAAACCCACTTTTCCCATCGAAATAAAATTCCATCCTCCATTTAATCATTTATTATTTATTTATTTATTTATTGCATTTATACCCCGCTCTTCAGCCAGAAAAGGCTCTCAGAGCGGCTTACACAGATTAATAATAAGACATTCCCTGCCCTCAGGCTCACAATCTAAAAGACATGACACAAAAGGAAAAGGGATTGGGAGGGAGGAGGAAGAATGCCAAACTCAGGCACCAATATAATGTTTGGCATTCTTCCTCCTCCCCCCCAATCCCTTTTCCTTTTGTGTCACGTCTTTTAGATTGTGAGCCTGAGGGTAGGGAATGTCTTATTATTACCGGTAATCTGTGGAAACCGCTCTGAGAGCCTTTTCTGGCTGAAGAGCGGGGTATAAATGGAATAAATAAATAAATAAATCATTAATTTCTACCCACTTTTGCCATCAAAATAACATTCCATCCTCCATTTAATCACTTGTTAACATTATAATTAATTTATAATAACTTTCCATTTAAGAAAAAAAATTCACCCCTATCAAGTGAAAAAAAATGACCCAGGTCCTTTTTTTTTACTTGATCCATTCGTTCTTTTTTTTTTTTTAAACTATAGTCCGGTCCCCCAACAGTCTGAGAGACAATGAACTGGCCCCCTGTTTAAAAAGTTTGAGGACCCCTGTTGTAATCCTTACATCAACCCTGTAAGGCAGGTCAATAGCATTCTCTCCATACAGCACGTGGGGGGGGGGGGGAGCTGAGTAAGAGCTCGGTTCGTGTACATTGTTGCCTAACAGTCTGCATAATTCCTGAAGGGGTGGGCTGTGTTAGTCTATTGCAGCAAGAACAACAAAAGAGTCTTGTGGTACCCTAAAGACCAACACATTCATTCTGACATAAGCTTTCACGGACACTGCCCACTTCCATCAGGTTTTATTGAGTTAACAAGCTTATTGTTTACAAAAAAAGAAATATTTTCAATATGTTTCTGTTTTGGCACTTTAATGGTAATTAAAATATTTAATTTGTTTTAATATAAAATTGCGTCTTCATTTTATTTATTTCCATAAAAAGGCCCACCAAAATCCTCAGCACCAGGCCCATAATGCTCTTAATCCGGCCCTGGCAACAATGTGAACTTTCTTAAAGCGGGGGGGGGGGGGCAACCTGCGGCCATTGGGCCACAGGCAGCCCTCAGACCAATTTCATATGGCTGGTAGCCCTCAGACTAATTTCAAAAGCCTTCTGCATTCAGTCAGTTCAGACCTCTGGCAAAAGCGATCTGTCCCTTCCCTGGCAGCCTGCTACATGGAATGGAAGAGGGAGAGAGAGAAAAGGGAGTGGCAGAAAGAGAGGTAGAGAGAAAAAAGGGGTAGCAGAAAGAAAAGAATAGAGGTGACACACCCACTGTTGGCTCTAGCCATACCCACCACTGGCTTCGGCCCTGCTCACCACTGACATGTGGCCCCTGACAGATTACCCATAAAGGAATACAGGCCTGTGGCTCACGCTGGCTCAGCTTGTCCGAGTGTGGAAAGCTAAGCAGGGTCAGGCCTGGTTGTTACTTGGATGGGAGACCCCTCCTCTAGTCTCCAGCATTGAGCAGGGGGTTGGACTCGATAGCCTTGTAGGCTCCTTCCAACTCTATGATCTATGAAATCTATGAATGCAGCCCTCAGCCCATCCATGTCTTAAAGCTTAAAAAACTACCCAGGCTTGATTTGGAGTTCGTGCTAATGCCAGTGCAGACAGGACTGATGCCACATTTTGGCATTCTCAGCCTGCTGCCTAGGCTCTATCTTTGCCGGTACTTCTTTGATGGGTGCTGCCAACTGCCATTGTCCAGACAGGACAGAAGAGGAGTTTGAGTGTTATGAGTGGTTATATAAACCCAGGGTGTTTTAGGTCTGTGCGTCTGAGAAAAATTGTGCTCATGTCTTGCTTGTGGGCTTTCAGTAGTCAGTCATCTATCTCAAGGAGCGTCTCCAGCAACACCAAGTAGGCTGGAGATCTGCCACAGACGGCCTTCTCCTTGTCCCTTCAGCCAGAGCAGCTAGACTGGTCGGGACCAGGGTCGGTGCAAGGCAGTTTGGTGCCCTAGGCAAGATCAGATATTTAGCGCCCCCCTCTTCCCACTTGAGCCCTCCCTCCCTCCAGCCCTATGCTCCTGGTGCCCCCTTTAGCCCGGCGCCCTAGGCAGCCGCCTAGTTGGCCTAATGGTAGCACCGGCCCTGGTCGGGACTAGGAAGAGGGCCTTTTCTGTGGCGGCCCCTGTACTGTGGAACTCTCTCCCGAGTGACCTCCGCCATGCCCCCTCTCTGCTGAGCTTCCGCCGCTCATTAAAAACTTGGCTATTCAGGCAGGAATATGGGGTGGGCTAATTATTTTAAAATTTTATATTGTTTTAAATGTATTTTATCCTGTTTTTATCTTGTGTTTTTATCTGTGTACATCGCCCAGGGTGGCCGGTTGCCGGCCAGATGGGCGATAAATAAATATAATAAATAAATAAATAAATAAAATCTGGTTGGTCACTGTGGGAGCAGAATGCTGGACTAGATAGACCTTTGGCCTGAGAGAAATCTGGTTGTGGTGTTGTTATTTGTGTCAGTGGAAGCTTTCCTCTAATTGTGCATAACAGGTGCTGGGCACCCTTATTTGTATTGAGACTACATCAGGGGCAAAGGTTTAAGGGCCCCTTGTCATACTTCTGATCTGGCTTGGGCCCCATCACAATAGATATTTATTTTTCAAAAATTAGCCACACAATAGCTAAAGATGGGAATAATGTCACATCTAGTTTACTTGATGATGATGATGATGATGATGATGATGATGATGATGATGATGACGACAGCGATGATAATATATACCACCATTCATTAACAAATTCCAGGGCAGTGTACAATATTAATTAAAACAACAATTAAAACTGAGATAAAAATCCACAATAAAACAGAAAAACTAACAAAGCTAGGCAAATCAGCAAATCCTTGGTTAAACAAGTACATCTTCAACAGGCATTGAAACACCCATCAAGAATGGCACTGCAAGGGGGAGAGAATTCCAAAGGTGGGCTCCTTCAGACTGGAGAAGGCACTCAGGAGCAATTGTGTAGATGGCCTGTTGCATCTTGCCATTCCACAGCGAGACCAGAACATCTACCAGAAACTCCCAGAGCGTTCAGGAGTCCCTCATGTTCCATAAATCTCTGGGTGCGAACCATCTTAATGAGTTCTCCACTTCTCCAGAGGGGCAACTGTCACTGTGTGATACCAAACCTCATCAGAAAATGGTCTGACCATAACAATGTAAAACCTTCTGACATTACATTTTCCTAGAGCTGAAGAACAGAATTTCCAGGACTGGATATTGTCTGAGGGTTTTATATTGAGCTATAAATAAGGTGGTTTCCTCTGTGGCTTTTGTGCAGTTTTCCCCCCATTCCAAAAGGTTGAAATGCCTCTCCTAAGTTTAGTTACTGGCAGTAAGAGCTTGAAGCTAAAAGATGCTGGTATTTTTTGTAATTTTGATCCCACCCCTTTTGGCCTTTGGCCCCGCCCCTTTGTCTTTGGGCCTGCCCACCCTTGGAATGTGGCCCCCAAGAGCTTCTCTAAAACCAAATTCACCCCTTAGGATTGAAAGAGGTTCCTCACCTCTGCAGTAGAGGGAGCTGGCAAGCCTGAATACTTGCTAGATCTTTCAAGCTGGCTAACCTTGGTTCTGGATCCAAAAGGTTCTATTTTCCAGCCCATTATATGTTTGACCCCTGTTAAATGAGACTGGAGTCAAGCAACAAAACAGACTCAATCAAAGCTTTGCATGCAAGACCTTTGTTAGAATAACACCAGGGAAGATTGCATCCTGAAACCTATTGGGAAGAAACACTGTGCAAACAACCGTAATAATACACTTTTTGAGCACAACTGGCATTGTAATGCCTTAGATGCATTTGAAAACCTAGCAAAGAGAACGTTTTGAAAAGGCAACATCCAAGAGTGCTGAGAATAATATAATGTCCTTAGGCTATAATCAGCCAAACCGGGATTATGGTGACAATATAATTGTCCTTGGTTTCATTAGATGAGTCACTTGAGACCCTTCTTAAATATTTTTGGGTGTGGAGCATAATTGATTCTCAGAATTTTCCATCATATAAAGGTTACACTAATCTTTTAATATGTTCAGTTACTCTTCTTTTTTTGCTTCTGTAGTCTTTTAGCCATTCCATTCAAAAGACAACACAGCGGCATTTGTCTAGACTTTTCATCTGGAAAAGCACGTCTTTGCTTGAGAAGTGTTTGGTATTTCTCGTCTTTCACTGCAATGCAACATTCTTCTAGAGGCTAAATCAAGCAAGCTTCCCTGTTAAATTGGTAAGAAGCCACACTATCTACAAGGAAAACATTGGGCTAGGCAGAAAAGACACTATGCCTGAAAGGATGAAGGGATAGTAACAAAGAAGGAAACAAGGGCCAAACTACATGTTACTACCCAAACAGACATGATGGTAGCCTGGCAACTCTTTCTTTGGATAAAAGTTGCTTCAGAAGACAGCAACCGATGGATGGCAAAGGGTTAAGCTCACACTCTGGTGTTTTTTTTCACTCTCAGGTGCTTCCTCTTGAATTGACATTTCATCCCCCACCCCCCAAAAAAGGGCTGATGGGCTACCATTACATGCATCGTGTGTGCTGTGTCCAATTTGGCCCTAGCCAGTTGCGCTGTGTACACAACACAGTAAAGTACTGCAGACTATGCCTCGACCTGGCCTAGTCCTTCCCTTTCCAATACAAGATGTACCAACTGGGATGGTTGATCCTGTCCTGTTGTTGTTGTGTGTGTAAAAGTCAGAAATATGGGCAGGTTTCCATAATTTCTTTGTGTAAAAAGTCAGCTGCACAGGTTTAACTTCATGCACATCCTTGAACTGTATGAGGCACAGGTGGCCTCGGTGGTTTCGAGAGCCTGATTTCAGGTTAGGCTGATATACCAACTACAATCCTACCTGGACAGAGACAGCCTTCCAGCGGTTATTCATGCTCTGGTAAGTGGTAAACCACCGTTTGGATTATTGCCACATGTTATATGTGGGGCTACCTTTGAAAATGGTCTGGAAACTTTAGTTAGTCCAAAATTACTTAGAGGCTGGACTGCTAACTGGGATTGAATGATGTGATCGTATAATGTCAGACCTTCTCCATCGGCACTGACTGCCAGTCTATTTCCGAGCCCAATTCAAAGTGCTGGTTTTAACTTTTAAAGCCCTAAATGGCTTCGGGTCAGGTTACCTAAAGGAACTTCTCCCATATTTGCCTAGCAGGACATTCAGATCATGGCCCTCCTCCAGGTGCCCCTGACAATTGGGGTGAGGTAGGTGGCTACAAGAGAGGGGGACTTTTCAGTGGTGGCACCCCATTTGTGAAATGTTCTCCCTACAGAGGGTCACCTGGTACCTATGTTATAGTTTTTCTGGTGCCAGGTGAAAACATTTTTATTCTCCCAGGCATTTTCAGAATTTTTTAAAATAGTGCTTTTAGTTAGTGCTGTTCTGAAATATTCAAGCCTGTCATTTTTGGCAATTCATGGGGGAGGGGCAAATGAATACCCCA